>JACSVZ010000002.1:30721339-31253839 GCA_014706295.1 Lycocorax pyrrhopterus obiensis
TTGAATTTGTGTTTTCTTAAGTGTTATGTGTAAAGTGAAATCAGAGAGAGGATGCTACAGGACACATAGGAAATCAAAGGCTTTTGATTTTGAAGATTTTATTTCAAAAAGGAATGCAAGGGTTGCATTTTTGTCCCCTTTTTTTGTTCAATTAAACAGTGTGTAGGAAATGTACTATAGCATACACCAAGGCATAAATCTGTCATAAATCCTAAAATCACAACAGCCGTTGACTGTAATGCTCACGCCATGTTTATTAAGACTTTCATAGTTATATTTCCTAATTGTTCATCATTAATAAGGTTCCCACATCTTGTAGGGGTCACCTCAGTGCCTCCGTATCAGGAGAGGCACTCACTTCATTATCAGGAGATACTCAAGTGGAGTTAGACCATGTTTGTCAGTGGGCTTTGAAATCTAATTAGGCAGTTATAGCTTAAATTCCACAGCTCAAAATAAACGGAGCTCCATCTTTTCTGTGAGCTATTTTCTAACAATGAAACCTGCTGAGTACGGATTAACTACAACGGGCAATGCACAGATTTTGTTCATCAAGAATAAAAGCGGTGCTGAAGTATGCTGTTACAGTCTGATAAATGTTTCAAAAGGCCATGGTTTCAGAAATTGACATTTAGCGGTAAGATGTACTGTATATGCACAGTGTAGATATGGAGGTCATGTATTTTGTGCAGACTGCCATTTATACTTGCAAATGAATTATTATTATTTGCCATGAAAAATGCATGTACAAGTTTAAAAGGGTGCTTCACCTGCTCCAAGCAGGTCTTCTGAGAGATTCACTTAAGAAATTAAATGCTATAAATAAAACAATCTATCTTGCAGAAATGTGAAGTAGGTGATTATCTTGCCTTGACCTATAAGTACCCAGAAACTTTTGCCTCTGGGGATACTTTTTTAGCATTTTTTTCTGACATTTACCAGCTTTTAAAGCTTTTTAAAGTCCTAGGATAGACACTGGTGTTTTGGCAAATGAAAAGACTTTTAGGTTATATTAACATTTGAGTGTGTGTGTGCATTGCGCTTGTGAAGGCACTGATGAACCTTTGCTGGTTGTGGTCATAGGCAAGCTTCACTTGTAATGAGCCTAAAATCCTTGCTTACATTTTGTACATGTACAGTGACCTGTAGGTGAGAAGACCTGTGCTAAGCGCTGTGTTAGAGAGGTGGATCTGTCTGCACCACAGTCCCCTTGGAAACCACTGCTCAGCACCGAGGACATTCTGCTCCAGGGTTGCAAACTATCCAAACTGCAGCTGGGTGCCAGCTGCATTTCCATGTGGCAACACAGAGCTGGGCAGGCTCTCCTGTTAAGAAGTGGTAACTTTTGGTACTTCCAAGCTGTTAACCAGAGTAGCCATTGCAATGGAGCAGTGTTTCAAATAGAAATTTCCCCCGATCCTTTTGCATCTAGAATAATTTCAAGGTGCACAGCTTTAACATAAAGATGGAATTTCAGGAATAAATCATTAAAGATTTTTAGCTCTAGACTAGATTTGCATTGGCCCTGAAAAATCCCCAGATTTTTTTCCAGATGACGTTGTGCAAATTTGGATGAGGGACAGTTAACACAGCAAGCTTTCACATGTCCTCTTTTTCATAGTTCTGTGATGTATTTATAAAATTGTTTCTCACTTGTTCCTGTGCTGATGGATGCCACTGAAAATGACCAAAACCAGCTTGCTACAATGTTTTGTTGCTACTAACCATGCTAGTCTCTCTCTTCTCTGACAGATCCTGCTAGATTCAGCTGACCGCATTACAAAAGCATATTTATTTCTAAAAAAAAAAAGTACATAGAGGAACAGATATTATCTAATACATAGTTTCAGTAAACTGTATACCTATGCCAGTCCAAATAACCACATTATCTGAGAGAAATTAAAATTGTGGGGTTTATATTTCTTCTTGTTTAAGGAATTCTACGGGTTTTATTTGTATAAGAGTGGCCTAGCCTTCCTCATTCTGCCTAAGTGCTCTGGTCACACAAGGGGACTGTTCCTTTTGGGTGTAATAGCTTTTAAGGAGAAATTCCTCACATTTTTACACTCACCTGCATATTTTGATCACCTTTCTCTTTCCCATCCTTTTTTTTCTTTGATTTTTGTTTCCTATGGTACATCGGTCTCTTACTTTGAATGTCAAAGAAGTTCTGCCTCTTGATTCCTTCTTAAAGTATGTTGTTTTAGTCTAGAAATTAGCAGTCTATCCCAAATCTCTCACCACTGACTGTAAAAGTATTACATTATGTTGAATGTAGTCATGCAGATGACTGATTGGGAATTAATGCATCTTCAGTCTTCAGCAAAACCACCAAATAATGGAGAGAAACCTACAGATGGTGCTTTAAATGAGTATTGATATGATATTGAAAAAAATCTGGAGCACTGAGATTATTTTTGAGGCTTCTCATTATCACCTAAAATCTCCAAAATTTTAAAAATATATTTTCTTTCCCTCCCCCCCCCCTCCTTCAAAGCAACATCTAGACAGATAATCTAAATGTGAGACTTAGTGTCCAGGTGACCAAGGAGGCCAATGGCATCCTGGCCTGTATCAGCAATAGTGTGGCCAGCAGGACCAGGGCAGTGATTGTTGCCCTGTACTCAGCAGTGGTGAGGCCACACCTCAAATACTGTGTCCAGCTTTGGGTCTCTCATTACAAGAAAGACATTGAGGTGCTGGAGAGTGTCCAGAGAAGGGCAATAAGGAGCGGCTGAGGGAGCTGGGGGTGTTAAGTCTAGAGAAAAGGAGGCTCAGGGGAGACCTTATTGCTCTCTACAACTGCCTGAAAAGAGGGTGTAGCCAGGTGAGGTCAGTCTCTTCTCCCAAGTAACAAGTGACAGGACAAGAGGAAACGACCTCCAGGTGCAGCACAGGAAGTTTAGGTTGGATATTAGGAAAAATTTCTTCACTGAAAGGGTGGCCAGGCATTGGAGTAATCTGGACAGGGAAGTGGTGGAGTTACCACCCCTGGAGGTATTTCAAAGATGTGTAGATGTGGTTCTTAGGGCCATAGTTTAATGGTGGACTTGGCAGTGCTGGGCTGACCATTGGACTGGATGACCCTAGAGGTCTTTTCCAACCTAAACAATCCTGTGATTCTATGAAACATTCATCCTAGTGGGATGCTTTGTTTTCAAATGTTTAGAGCCAGTTTTTGGATTAGTCCTTTTTACAGCATGAGTTGTATGTGTTACTTCAGTTATTCTGATTGACTAAGTCAAGTATTTGGTGATGGCATTTTTAAGCCTCTTAAGAATGAGTGAAGTCGTGTTTACTAGCTAGGATATCTTCTGCTTAGCTTTAAGCCCACCGTAATCAAAGATACGGTTTCTTTTTCTAATATGGTAAACTAAACAAATGTCTTATTTTCTCCTCTCTGCAAAAATTCACAAACACTTTTCTCTTTTTAAGTAGCTTTTCATGTTCTATTGAAATTTTGATTCCCTCTGAAATGACTACTGTGGAGATAAATTCTTAGCATATCTCATCTTCCTTTGTTTAAAAGAGCTAATTTATGGAAAAGAAAAGAAAGAAGGAAGTCCTGAGGTTTTGTGAAAACTCTTTCCAGTAACTTTTAAATCCCTTTGTGAAATAAAGTCATAATATGGTAGTGATAAATCAAGAAAATTACTTTTCTTTGAGACTGTATGTTTCAGCATATTTACATTGGAAAAATCTTGTCTGTGTTGACAAGCTGCTGAAAAGAAAATTATTTCCCCACCTTTTTTTGATCAGCTCACCGAAATCTATTGCTGCCGATACCAAGGTATTTTTTGATTTTTTATTTAGTAGCTTAATCTCTTTGACTTTTAGGACAGAGAGTTACTGTCAGGCCTCATGCTCTCTGGTTATTACATTACACATTTTAGACTCACCTGCGTGGCCCCAGAGAACCTGTGGTAGGTTTTGCGTGCAGTTCTCTGGCTGCTTGGGCCAGTGGTAAGACAAGGGACTGCAGCACACTGCCACAATGGTAGGCAATATTTCAAGAAAAAAAGCAAATATATGATGGTGACAGAGTGATTGATGTCTTCCTGGTAATTTTGGAAAATATTTGCTGGAGAAGCTTTCTTAGCTTGCTTTCTCTCTTTTCCTATGTTCAGGCACTTTTCAATGTATGTGTAAGTATTACTCACTATTTCATACATCAAATAAACCAAAGTCAAACAAAAACTACCCCCCTTAAAAGACTTCTATCTCAATGGTCAGGTGCCATCCAGTTTTTCATCTTCCTCTGCTTGTAATTTGTTTTAATAGATCTATGGCAAATACCATAATGTGGGCTTTTTTTCCCCCTAATAGCTCCAAAATACCTTCTAATACAGACTCCATCCATGTCATAGCTTCTTCTAAGGAAGGTCTATTACTAGTATCTGGAGTTTTCACTTGCTTGATCTTCTTCCTGTTTTTTGTTGTTGTCATTCTTTTAGAATTAATTGTAATACGTTTGTGTGCAATATTTTTAATTTTCCTCGCTTCATTTTTAAAAATGTCATGGAATATTCACTGAATATTTGCATTTTATTTACATTTAATAGTTATACCTGGTTTTCTTGCTAAAGAAAATGAGTTAGATGCAATCACAAGTCTGAGAAAATAGTGCAAGTAGCATTGGACAGAAATGTTTTACTGGTGAGGACCCTCTTCAGGTAGTGGATTTTCAATATAGACTGCTTCCCTTTGCCACCTCCCTGATACCATGGCCAAGCAAAGTGGTAGCAGGCCTAGCTGTGGTGGTGACACTGCCAGATGAATAGTTTTGCAGTACTTACTCCAGAGGAGAGAAGACACAGCTCCTTGAGGACTCCCAGAACTGTTTGACCAGTCTGAAGAGTTCTGTGATAGACTTCAGAGGCATCTATCAACAAAGAAGAGGAGGAGGGGTAAAAGGGACAGATTGTATTGTTCTTTAAAATGAAAATGATTTTTGAAGAGTTCCTTGTGCATTAAATGGCATGAAGGCAACTGCTGAAACGGCAGCCACATTTGCTATCTCATGAATTGCCATAGGAACCATAAGTGTATCATCTCTCATGTTAATTATAATTGCCATTCATAGCGTTGAATTTACAGTGAGTATCAGAAACCACTAACATTTGAGGTCAGTGTAACTATAAATGTTGTGACCTTGAAAAATGCTTCTCCCCTTCCCTCTCTCCTCCAGTCTTTTTTACATTTTTGTTAAAGTTGACCTCAGGACCGTAAGAGCATATACCTAAAACAAATGAGGGAACCTCAGCAGTCATTCTGCCTACTGCTGCCATCTCCTGGCTGGAACCGACCCCACATATGGACAGTTCCTTTTCCTTCTGTAGTGAGAGAAAGCTCAGACAGTTCAGCCTCATGTGTTTGAGGAACTAAAGGCTGTATGGTATTTCCATGCCATATGTATGTGGGCAGTTGATGTTAATTGTATAAGTACAGCCACAGATAGTTAAGTTGCTTTACATACTGATGGCACAATTCTGCATTTTATTAACTATCCAAATTAAAGAAAAAAAAAAAAAGCAAACAAAAAGCAGCCAGATCCTTCCAACTTGTTTGCATTGCTGTAGTCTTTTCCTTGAACATAAGCTGTGATCAAACAAAATGCTGTTTTTAATTTCCTTTTTCATATCCATGGTTCTTGTTCCCACTAACAAACTTTACCAATTCAATTTGCAGAGAAGGTCATCTTTATCAAATATATGTTTCTAGAATAAATATATACAACCTTCTGTATATTTATAACTGTGTATGTAGGAGTGTTTTTTGAACAAAATCCTGTTGAGGCAGATGTCTGGAACTTTCTTTAGTTTTATGTCAAAGACACATGGCTCATACCTCATCTAAATTTGCTCTATCCAATTTACATTGAGCAAGGATCTGGTCAGAAGTTGTTGCTAGAACTCACAATGGCATTAGTATGGGGAATTTCTGATGGACACTAGTAATGGGATCACTATGGAGGTTTAGTGCAGCCACCCAGATATTACAGAAAAAACTATAAATTCATTTGCAAACTGGCAGTGTTGCTTTAAAAAGAAATAAAAATATGTTATTATTTAAGGGTTGTACCACAGAGGTCCAGCAATGATTGTGACAGTAAAAAGATGAGAGCAAATTACAAGTCAGTTGCAGCAGATTAAAATCATAAAGTGGCCTGTATGTTGTTGCTGCCCTCTCTTTGTCATTCATCTCTCTTTTGCACAAAATTGAAGAATTTCTCTAGCATGGCCTGAGACTTCAAACTAAGTTTGAATTCACTGCCAGGTAGCCTAGCATTTGGAGACTCTATTTGAAACACTTCATGCATGGCCATTTGCTTAAATTTCAGTGTCCAAGATAAATTGCAGGGTGCTGTTGGCAGTCAGTATTGATACAGATTAAAAAATTATGACATTTAGTGGTACAAGCTAGGAACTGAAGCAGCAAATGTTACCTAATGCCTTGTACTGAATTTGTCATGGTGAGGTGACAGGGCTAATCGTGTAGCTAGAACTGCAGATTATTGCCCACTGTTACCATAAAATGGAGGAGTATTAAGGTAGGGCTTTTACTTTCTTATAATGTTTTAATGGCTTGGTCTGATTAGTTGTTGCTTTGGCTTGACAGGCTCATTCAGTGTTTCTACTGTGCTCTTGCCTCCTCATTTCCTAGGATGTAACTGTGAAAGCATCAGGAGAAAGCCGCTGTCTACAACTTCCTCACAAGGGAAAGCAGAAGGGCAGGCACTGATCTCTTCTGTGTGGTGACCAGTCACAGGACACCAGGAAATGGCCTGAAGTTCTGTCAGGGGAGGTTTAGGTTGGATATAAGGAAAAGGTTTTTCACCCAGAGGGTGGTTGGGCACTGGAACAGGCTCCCCAGGGAAGTGGTCAGGGCACCAAGCCTGACAGAGTTCAAGAAGTGTTTGGACAACGCTCTCAGGCACATGGTGTGACTCTTGGGGCTGTCCTGTGCAGGGCCAAAAGTGGGGCCTTGATCCTTGTGGGTCTCTTCCAACTCAGGATATTCTATGATTCTATGTGAGACTGATGTTTTCCAGCTGCTCTCCAGCATTGACCTGTGGGTAAGAAACACCAGGGCTGATCAATGGAGATAAAACTAGTTAAATATCATTATTCTTTCAAAAGCAGTTTGAATGGAGCCAATTTAGGGAAGGTGACCAACCATCTGACATCTCCTCTTTTACCAACCAGACTGTGGTGGCACCAGTCCTTCGTCCTGCTGCCAAAACTGCCATGGGACAGCAAGATCATCCTCTAGCCATCCTTAGTCACCCTGCTTCCCAGGCTGGCTGGTTAAGCAGGAATGGCAGCAGCGAGGGAGAGGAATGGAATAAAAACAATCCTCTTTGGAACAACAGCACAAGGAGCTCTCTGTACTGAGCAGTGCACTTAAAGATCTGCAGTCTGTGGGAAGCCCTTGGGAAGGGGGCACACAGTGCAAAACTCTTCATGACCATCCCCAAACTACGCTCTGAATAGAAAGTTCTTGCAATTGCAGAGCTGCATGGCTGCTCCTGCCTTATGGGTCCCTCTGCTGGCCTTAGTTGTTTGATTGAATATTTTCAGATAAAGCACTAATTCAGTTTTCTGTGTGTTATCATTAGTGCTCCAGGCATGGTCAGAGCAAACCCCAGCTGGCAGCTCCCCAATCTCTCCTCCGAGTTCAGCCCTCAGGGCAGTAGGCTCCCTGCAGAGCCTTTGGGAATCAGGGAGGAAACAGCAGGTCCCCAGCAGACAGAGTGATTACGTGACAGAAGTGTTAACTGAAATACATGAGGCTTTGTTTAAGAACTTCTGTGTGTTAGGCCAGGAAGAAGATACCGTTTTCTCAGGCCAGTCCAAATGAGTTTATCTACTATTTAGAAAAATTGTGAAATACATTGGAGTTATTGTTTATTAAAGTTTAAGCTGATTCTCTTTGCCAAATACATATTTATGTCAATGCACAAATGTGTGTGTGGCAGAGAGGGATGGAAATATTCTTTTGGAGCTAATTAAATTCTGAAGATGAAAAAAATGTAGTACACAATCTGTAGGTTTTTTCTGGTAGGTTTCGGGGGGGTGTTGGGGTTTTTTTTTTTACTTCCTTCTGTTCTCTTGTTATATTGATGATTATTTATTGGCTTTACATCTCATTTCAGGACTTGTATTGCTTCTTAATTTTTCTTTCAAGTTTATATCTGAAGCTGGTGTCATAATTCTAGAATCTTCAGTTTATGAAGTTTTCTTTACTCTTTTTCACTGTCAACCTGGATTGCATTCCTCTTTTCTACAGCTGAACAAACAGAAGGCCATATCCATCAAAAACATAGTCTTGAACCAAGTGAGCTCATATAAACTATATACCTCCACAGTACTGAATTAAAATTGATTTGTACTTATGGGATGAGAAGTCATTTCATATTTTTTGTTAATCTTCTAGGATATTTATTAGTTACTTAAATTTAGCTTATATGAGAATGGCCTTAGCAAACGAAGTTATAAACAAGAAATTCCTGCCAGAAATAGTGGTGGTGTTTTGGTTTTTTGTTTTGGATTTTGTTGGACTTTTTTGTTTGGGTTTTTTTTGGTCTGCAGGATTTTTTTTCCTTTTACTTTTAAATCTTTCTGTAAAACTGGGGTGAGGGAATTCTGTCAGATCTATCTTCACATAAGAGCATTGGGAAAAATCCAGAAGTCAATCCCACGTCTTTTGCCTTAGAAAACCTTTTGCACGTCTATCACTTTTTTCATTTTTATCAGTAAAACCACCGTCTGAGCTGATTCATATAGACTGCTGCAAATACATTTCAGTTGCCAAATTCTGATTAAAACCCACTCATGCCTGAAGCTAGCTCGAGATTTTCAGGTTATCATCTATCCTTGTGCTTTTCATTGTGCTAAACCAGACTTCTGTATCAAGTCTTCGCTTTCAATCTAATTTAAAGGAAATCTTGTAGAAGGAAAAAAGAAAAGTAGAAAGAAAAAAGCCTGTGACATTAAGGTGATTTTAACTGAGCAAAGTAGGTTTTAGTGATATAATGAAAAGTCACATTTTACATATACTGTTTATTTATCTAATAAAACAGAAACATCACCGCCTTGTGTTTAAATCCAAAAGTTGCATTTGCATTCCCAAGGATGCTGCAGTTCAGAAGGATCTCAGACACGTCATTTTACCTCTTCATACCAAACCTCTCAGGATTCTATATCGTGCTCAGGTTTGTGTTCTCCTCCTTTGTCCTGCTAGCAGAGAGGATCTGGGCCTTTGCTATAAGCCATTCACTGTCTGCTGCTCCTCTAAGCCAAGGTATTGTGCATGGAAGCATTGATAGTTCTGCAATACAGTGGGGATTTCTAAACTTCAAAGTGAAATTAAATCCCATGCACAAAAGAAACCTGAATATATGTCACTCCAGTCTTGTTTCACAGCTATGTTTTCATAAGAAAATCCTCAGTTCTCATTGGTTAATATGGGCAGTCAAATGCACTGATTTTGAAATTAATTATAGTAATGTTACATTCACCTTGGTGCACTTCCATTTGTGTAATTATATAGCATATTCAAGACCTAATTTTTACAGCATCATTATGTAGAAATGATAAATGGCATTTATTTCTTAATAGATTTTTTGTCAGTTTAAAAAGCTAGAACTAAATTTTAAAGCAACCTTTTAATTTTATTTCTAATTATTAAATAATTTTATTCTGCTACTTAATATAATGAATTACATATTTTCTATTATTGATATTATTTTGCCATAAATGTACTGTCTGTGTGAGAAACACACTTCATCAAAATGTATTATGTGTTTATTACACATCAATAGAGTTGATTATTAAAATTAATACATTTTTTTCCAGTTCCTTCCTGGTTTAGATATCTGAAGTTGTTTAAAATCTCCTAGATGTCATAAAAGGATTCTACAATTAGCTAGGGCTACTACACTGTCCCTGCAGTACAACACAATATAAATAACAGAAAAATACCAGATTAGTTATTGTGTGTTCCCCCACCTCACCCAAAAAGCTATTTTTCTAGATGCATGGTTCACAAGATACTGATTTACAGAATCTATTGTAAAATTAGAATTCAAAAAACCTAGTTTATTTCAATATGATGTTTTAGTCCTATACTCCCCCCATTAAGATTAAGCATTTCTTAACTTCTTAATGATGCCCTCTAACGAGAAAAGCTATTTAAGAAACTATTTAAGCTATGGTAACTAGTATTTGTTCTACTAACAGTTCTAATAATTTATTAAAAATACTATTATTATACAAATATGTTTGTATAGTTGGTATTTTCAAGTTTATGGTAAAGAATAAGTAACTGTTTTTACTGTGTTTTCGTATAGGCTGAACCTGTAATTGGGATCTGAGCCTGAGTTGAAATTAAATGTTAAGTAGAGTATAGAAGCTGTGGCAGGCAAAAATTCATTGTCTGTCCTTGTATTATAAAGTAAGATGAAAAGCCCATATGCTTCCTCAATCAGACCTGTGGTTTGGACTTTTTTGATATTATACCATAGATGTCTAATGAGGCATTTCTTACTGTAGTTCTAGCTGTGTAGCCCATAGATACATTCTACTATATTTTTAAAAATTTCCTTATTTCACACTTCTTAAAGTCCCTGCCACTTCTTAAGGATTGAAAAAAAAAATCTTTATGGGTATAGCCTCTTTGAATTTCATTTCTGCTTAAAACAGCAGAGAGACATCCTGCCAGCAGTGTTTAGCTGAGCGTGGTCTATTGCCATAAAGATAAACTGCATAGGTTTCCCAGCACTGAAGGTCAGAGGACACATGCACAGCTATTTATTTGCTTTTAGG
This sequence comes from Lycocorax pyrrhopterus obiensis, assembly GCA_014706295.1. Lineage (NCBI taxonomy): Eukaryota > Metazoa > Chordata > Aves > Passeriformes > Paradisaeidae > Lycocorax > Lycocorax pyrrhopterus. The sequence continues at coordinate 30,732,166 of JACSVZ010000002.1, forward strand.
GCAGAAGGAATATGATTTATGCAGGATATTAGCTAATGTCATAGTGTTGAGCTTTGCAGGTGCGGCCATGGGAGCCTGACCCCCTGCTAATCTCTCTAAGTGCAGCGGGCACGCATGCAATGGCTTTGTTGTTGCCGTGCTGCCTCATGGCTCACTTTGCTCAGTGGTTTGAGAGGTGAGGCTGCATTTCCCTGGACAGGCTTCCAGACTTTTGATTAGATTGGATCTGAGCAAGTTATGGACATTTGGGCAACGCATTTGGACCGGATTGCCAATACACAGTTGCTTTAAGTCTTATTGCATGGGTTAGCTTGCTTGGGTTTGAAGCTGCTTCTGCTCAGTTTTGTACTAAACTTTGGCTGCAAGTGCCTCCTAGTCCCACAGCCATCTGCTAAACACCCTCAACTGATGGGCTCTACAAGGGATTCATACACACTCACTCTTCAGGGAAGTGAGCCTGTGCTGACATTTCCAAGAGCAGACTGTAACTGTTAGAAACACCCTAATAATGCATCTTAAGTGTTTCTTTTAATGATGCATTGTCACCCTGTCTTACCTGCATTCTGTAGGGTGCAAAGCATGGATGACCAGCCCAGCACAGGGAAGAGGCACACAGACTTTTGGGCCTTGTTACCTTGTTTAGCATATGAGTAGAGACCATAAAAGTTTTGTAACAGATTACAGACAGCAATCTTATTGCTTCTCTTTCTAACTGTTTTTTCTGATGTTGATGTTGGGTTTAATTTGAGGTGGGGAGCTTATTCTTTGTGTGCTAGCAGTGTGTAAACTTCAGTGAGATGTAACTAAATAACAGTCTTTAGAGTAGGATTTACAACGAAGTCCTTTATTCATTTGATTTCTTTGACAGGTTTCAAGCACAAGAATAGGCTGGAATTTACTTTGAAACATTCAATAAATAATGATGTTTTAACACCACTCAGAATAACAGTATTAAAAAAATCCTGGAGTGAGGAAGTGCATAAATATATAACTGATGATTTTACTTTAAGAAAAAAATAATTAGTGATGGGTCACATCACAGTTTGTCAGAAGATTATTATTATGAAGATTTGGACATAGTTGCTTTGGTTTGAAATATTTTCTCACAAACATGTAGGAGATTGGGGTAATTTAAGAACAAATACACACTGAATTTTTGCACTTAGGATAGAAGAAAAGAGGGCTTATTATACCTGTTACCTTTTCCATGGAGGGGCAAAAGAAGCATCTCTTCCTCAAAATGTTACACGTAATATTTGCATGTGTAGTTATTTAAGAATAATATAGTTCTCTCCCTTACCACATATAAGAGAGAAATATTTCTATAGATTATGTTAAAAAATATGTTTTGTAGAGACACAGGTAGAAACCCCTAGAGGGAGCCAGAAGCCTTCCTTAGAACTGAAACGGCAAACTTTTACGTGGAGTTGCAGAGTAAATTACTCTTTTTTTTCCTCTTCTAATACAGTATTTATACCTACTTTTTTAGTCTCAGTTTTAAACACACTGCTATTTGTGCTACTCGGAAATATATTTGACAATTTACATGTTGAAGTTCATAGTTGTTGACCCTGATGTTTCAAGGAGGGGAATGTGCAGCAGCGATATGCACTGAATGATGAGGGGACTGCGAGTGCGTCCTGCTGTGCTGGCACAGCACTTATTGGTGGGTGTGTGCTGCTTTGGATGGTGCTGAGGGAGATGTTCCCCTTCCTGCCACAAATCACATCCGTTTCAGCTTTGAAATAGAGCAGTAACACATTTCCTTGATTGTCTTACTTTTCAAAAACTAAAAGTAGTAGGATTTGTGAATGTTTGTATTTTCTGTTCAGTCCAGCAAACGATGAAAAAATCCTATCTTTCACCTTTTCCCTCTCTATATAAGCAGAAGCAGAAGGGGAGAAAGCAGTTCATCTTTCTAGTTCTCTCCACCCTTCACAGTCAGCACCCCAATCCTCACAACCCGTTCATATACTCTTTGTTGTGCCAACAGTTTATCCCATGAACAAATTTGTTGACAACTTCACTATAAAACGTGTCTCCTTCTGGGAATGTCATGCTATGCACTCAGCAGAATGTCTCCCAATACCCTAGCGAATCAGCAAAATATTTTAATAAACGCTTTACTTCTATGAACCAAATACCCTGATGGTTATTGGATTTGTCACAGGATATAGGATTTCTCCTCTAGCCATACTGACCTTCATAGGCTATTGTGTTGCAAACCAAATCTTAATGTAATCAAATAATGAAAAAAAATGCTTAATTAACAATAAATGACGCTATTTTCGAGAACAAGTAACTAATTTTGTGGACCATCAATAAAGCTTGCTTTTTAAAAATTCTGTTGGTTTAGCATTTTGATCTGTGTTTTGAAAACACAACAGAACATTGAACTATTTTTAATCAAAAGGTTACCAAACTGCTTTCAGCAGGACACCACATTTATGGCTAGACTTAGATCTTGTAACTCTTGATTGCTGCAGAAATGAGGAGGTTATGAAAGGCTTTTCTCCTGGGAAAAAATATATGTGCTATGTAGCCATAAATTCTGATATACTCTCATTATACCACAAAGAATTAAAGAGCACTAAGTAAATTACTTTTTCCCTCCTCCTGTGTGCTCCTGAGTCATGTTCTAAATGCTGGATTCTGTTGTTGAGTGATGCAAAAGCTACCGTCACAAACTTTTACTCCCTGGGTGCAAAGCAGTCCTTTGTAATGTAATCGAAGGACATCAATGACTTTTTTTTTTGCTGTGTGATGCCTATCAAGAGCATGGAAGCAGAAGGGAGTGCACAGAAACAGTAACCATGCTGAACTACCATTGTGTGAAGGCTCATGTCAGTGAGGACTTAAGTAATTATTTAGTTTGGGAACCCCTTTGCACTGTTATAGTATTCTTGTAACTATCTTTCTGTAACACTTAACTTTATACAGTGTGTTTCTATCGTAAGCAAAGTAAAAATTCATCACTTAAAAGAAGAAAACATATTGTAGCAGATACTTCTAGAAGTGAGTGAGGCCAACACAAATTCAACTGAATTTAATTGAATTGAGTGTAAACTTTAATGTGGCTTCAAATATGAGAGAAAAATTTTAAAAATCTGTATATCAGAAGTTGTCTAACTTGCGTAAGTTCCTTCAGATCCTCAATACCAGCTCTGAATTAATAGTGTCTTGTTTCAGTGGCTGGGTTCTGCTCTTCAGCAAACAAACTTGTAACGTTTGATGTGGATGTTAGGGGGAAATAGTCAAGTCTGGAGTATAGCAATACATTTGTCTGCATTTGAAGTATATAAATTATACTTTTAGATTGAAAGCACTTTGTAAATGTACATTTTATAAAGGCAGATGAAAATCTACCAGATAGTAAGAAAAAACTAGACACAAAAATAACCCAAATGAGAAGAAAATACAGTGATTTATAAAGCATGCTTTTAGCAGCATTTCTGAGTTTCGTGTGCTAAACACCTACTCTTGACCTCGAATTGACCTTGAAGTTTATGAGCTAAAGGTAACAATTATGCAACAGCTAAAATATGCAGACAGGACTTTACTGCCTAAAAAGAACTTCTGTCCTGTGTTTTGTTTGAATTAGCACACTTTGCTGTTTATGAAACTTAACTTTGTCCTTTTGGGAAGCGAGGGGGAAAGGAGCGCCGGTAGCCAGTGTGCAGAACCCTCAGAACAAAGTGGGGGGTGAGCGCGGGAGGGTGGCACATGCATCGGGTTAGGTCAGTTCTTCAGGAGAAGTTACCATCTCTTTCTTTCTGCCGTCTCTGAAAGAAAGAAGTTATCCCAGGGAGTGTCTCCAGACAGAGATTTAATGCTGGAAAAGCTCGGTTGCAATGTAAACTTTCAAGGAGGGTGAAATGAGCCTTTTTTATTTAAAGTACTCGCTCAAAATAAAATGGCCTTGTCAGAAACTTGGCTTTATTAATTTTTATCATATCTTACAGCCTCTACAAGGTGTCATCAAACTTCAGCCTTCAAGTCGTTGTGCATTCATATGGCACTAAAGTGACTATTGCATTTACTGTACTTTGCAGCTCTTTTTCTGAATGCAGAAATTAAATGTGAGAAATAATGTGTTTAGACTGTTACTTGGACAGTAATCACAGGTACCCTTATAATTTAAATGGATGCCTCTTGTTTTATCCTTTTGTAAGTAGAAGGCTTATTTTTCTGTTTAAAAGGGAAAAAAAATCCCCTAACAAAACCACCTCCAAATCTACTGCATTGTTCTTCTGTTCCTTTGAATAATGCAAAAGACAATGATGTGACATTTGGAAAGTAGAGGCACCCAGACATACATTTATAGTTTTACAAACAAACTTTCTTGTTTTTCCTACTTTCTAGAAGCATGAAATCTCAAAGCAATACAGGCTGTTCATGACATACATGCCTGTCATTAATTTTGGCAATAAATGAAGCATTCCTCAGACCCTATTTTACTCTTTGTGTTGGCCACAACCACCTCCTTTGTCATGAGGGGCCTGCCGAAGGTGCAGTTTCAATTTTACTACTGAAATTTACTATCCTCTAAGACCTTGGAGCAAGTCACGCAGTGACTTGTGATCAAGTGCACAGTGATATTTTTATCTACTTTTCTTGCAGGTGAGTTTAGGGAAGATGATCATATTTGAAGAGTACTTGTAAGATACAAAGGGCTGGAACCTTACAGTCTATTCCTCTCAGGGAAAATCAGATATACACTCTGCTGTTCCAGCTCTGCAACAAGGAATGAGAAGACTAAGGAAATTCCAGGGCATTGCTTTGAACAGCAGGTGTTAGGTTGCTGTATCTTTCCCAAACAGATGTTTCAGCTGCAGAAGAAACAGATCAAATGCACGTACCCAAACTCAGGAAAAATTTAAATCTGTATATTTAAATGCATGGAGTTATTTTATTAATACTAAAACTACTTGAGAAATAATTGTTATAGATGCTGTGAACTCTCTTGGGCATATTACTTATGTTTGGTGACAAATTTCCCTAAAAGCATCAGACAGCATTTTCCATCATAGTTTCTTTAATGCAGAGGTTTCTGTGGTTGCAAAATCCTCTAAGTAGTAATGAAATCCTATCATTTTATATTTTCTCAAAAAATAGGTATGAATGGTATTATTCATTAGGAAATTACAATAAAATGAGTCCCTTTGCCCAGCTGGTTTTCCTGGGAACTAAAGGAGTTTCTTTTAGACAGAATAAAATCGATCTCTCCCGTAGTGCCAGTGTGAAATACTGTTCATCATTCTTGCTACCTTAAAAATTTGTTACACTTCTATTCTAGGCTTCATGGACCTTAAGGTAAATTATGACATATCAGATATCATTCTTTTTCACAATTTCTATAAAAATATCTAATTAACTATGCATGAAAGAATTTCCAATGGGAACAAAAAAGTGAACTTTTTGTCCTAGGCTGTATTGGGGTGTATTCTAATAAGCTGTGAGACCATCTCTGGCCATTGCAGGTTAAAGAGGCTCCTCACAGTACAATGGACATGCTTTAAATCAAACCCTGTGTGCCAATTTTGCTCTAGTGGAGTACCTAGGAAATAACTTTCTTATTATATAAGATGTATTTAAATGCTGTGATGACACTCTGTGTCGTTTTCATGACTTTCTGCCTGAATCTTTTGTTTGATAGATCCAATCGGGGACTTTCCTCCAGTGCTTCAGGTGTTCTCATGGATCCAGTACAAACATTTTGTTGCAAAAGAACTAATTTAACTAATCCAAAACAAATCTTCAGTTGGAAAGGTTTATGTTGCATAGAGGAGAACTGACACCTGGAGCATTCAGGAGCCCTTTTGGCTGTGGTTACATCTGGGGCTGACACCACAGTGTCCAGCTGTGCAGCTACTCAACAGTTTGAGGCTGGTTTTCTTTCTTTCCCTTTAAATGCTTCCAATTCATCCCCGGAACAAAGTGGGAAATGTTTTGAAATCTAATAATTTGACAGTATGGCAAAATGCTATTTTTCCTCAGGAGAAGGTCTGCAAGGCTCTTCTCATTTGGACAGGAACTGTCTTTCAGACAGGACCCCAGAGCCCTTTGCTCAGCAGCATCTGGCAGGCTTCAGTGAGGTTCAGAAGCCATTCTGCTGAGCCTTGGTCTTGTAATGCATCACTTATGCTCTTTAAGGCAGTCTCATAAATTATTAGTACACTGCATGTAGATGTATCTTGTCCTTAAATCTTTCAGTCATTTACTGTACTGTCTCTCCAGAACACGTAATGTTTTTTCATAGCTGAGAGTGGGGAACTTAGACATAATGTCAGTATGCTGTACTGAGTTTTACTAATATTGAAAAACTGATGTAGGACTTGGACTAATATTTGAAATTACTACTATCTACAGTAAAATGCAGAACTCAGGAATTACAGTTGTCACACTTATGTTTTCCATGTGAATGCTGCAACCTTGGCTTCATAAAGTCAGAAATTGCTTGCTGTCCCTGGGAGCATAATGAAAATGAAACATATCCCACGATTCCTTATTCAGAGTGCTTAGGGCATTGGGCTAGGCATTGATCAATGATGGCATATAGAAAAGATGCCATGAACCAAATCATCCTGCAATGCATCACGTACTCCAAGTAGATCCACTTCTGAATGGGAAAGGCAAGGAAGTGCATGTCAAGACACCACCAGGAATAAAAGTGTGCATAGATGAATAACAGATATAGTAGCTATAGAGTTTTGCACTTGTGTCCTGTGTTTTTCACAATAACGTTTTCATCTGCCAAAAACCAATAATCTTGGTGCTTAAAATGGCATTTAGGATCATGAATATAGTTTAGGGTTTGGGGTTTGTTTTTTTTTTACTATGTATGTCAACTTGTTTTTTCAGCTTCACATACGATATAGCCTTAGTTTCTACTTCATATTAATATCACCACATGCGAGAAATAAAATCCAGAGAAAGGATAAGGGCCTTTTCCAAGACCACACAACAAGTCAGTAGCAGAACTAGAATGAAACCACAAGAATTCCTGGCTCCTTATTAGATTTTTAAGGCATTTTGGAGGGCCTCATCCAGGCATGTAGAGAATAGTTTCTGTAAAAAAGTGAATTTTAAACATTCCCAAAGGGTGATTTACACTGAACTGTGTTCTATGGTACGGTATAAACAGGTGTTTGATGGCACTGTCTACCTGCTGGCACTCTTCTGATTGATTTTTCCAGCCATTTGGTGGTACTGTGCTTTGGTAATAAAGAAAGCCAAGGTAAAGAGGTCAGCAGTAGCTAAAGTAAATGGTGAAAACACATGTCCTTCATAGCTTCTCACAATTTGGTTATTTAAGGGGGTGATTGTGAAAGATAGGACACAAAGCCCAACCACATGTGGTCCAGTGGTATTGGGTAGGTGAGAGCCTATACAGAAAAAGTTCTTTTGTAACTAAATTCAGCAAGAAATGGGCTCTGCCTCCCAGAAGCAGAAATGAACATAGATGCTGCTGGGGCTACAGTTGTTTATTGAGACAAAGGATGATGAAAACAACTTTTCAAAACTTTTAATCACCCTTGGTCTTCATGAATGGGAATAATAGATTTGCGGGGGTGGGCCGGAGTGGAAGTAAATGCTCAGCGTCATATGCCTTAGAAGAATATTTGTAGCGTTTTCCAAAGCCTTCTATTTTTAATCTGAAACATTTGCATTCATTTACATCAGCACAAAATGATATAAAAAGTGGATCGCTGTCTTTTATGTCCACTCTCAAATGGTGTAATCAAAAACTAAGGAGAATTAGCCCTATCATTTCTTTCTTTCTTGCGGCTGAGTTCTTATAGCAGTGGTATACAGGAGACTCCCCTAATTAAAAGCAAATAAATACACAGAGAACTGAGTTGATGGCACCCTTTGGAGTAGCTGTGTGATTTGGAAAGCAGATTGTTCGTAACCCAATGGAAAGTTTAACGAGCCGGCCTCGTCCTCAGTCTGCTGCACAAGCGGCCTGGGAACTGCTGTGCTGTCACGACAGAACCTGGCACTGCTGTGTGCTTGGCCAGATTCACTGAATACTGAATTTATGCCTTACAACTACTATTTTTTTTCTTTTTGTAACAGCAGCAAATTTAAACTGCATCCTAAAGTTCGAGAAAGCATGAGATTCTTCCTGCTGCACTTTTTACAGACTCTTAACTCAGATTCCTTTCAACTGGGAAAAGGAAATCGTGTGTTGTTTCTGGCCTGGCCTACCTGGCAGCAACCAAATCGAGGTCAGAGAACTCAACATTTGTAATAATAGATGGATTTTAAGTAGTTGATGCCTACTTTTTGCTTTTTAACTCAGTTTTGATTGTTAATATAGCAAAATAATTTAGTCAAGCTACTAAAAGCAGTACTGCTCCCAGGATTTTTAGTTTATCTGTATTTCACATGGGCATTTTAATATGTAATTTCCTTTGCTATGCGTAACGAGAGGATTTTTTCATCTGTACCAGTCCTTTACTGGGAGAACTCTTAGCCAACTTCTCTTTATTCTTGAAAGGCCGATTCCGTTCCCCAGCTGCTTTAGTCCTCGTGCAAGTGCTAACTCAGCGCTGGCAGGCTCCCCTTAGCGGGAATGCATTCCTTCCTTTGCAGGATTTGACACTGGGAGAGCAACTGGCGCTCCGGGCAAGTCCCAGAGGATCGATAGCTCTTTCAGTGGGATGCACTTTGATGGTGAGAAAGTAGCCTGCTTTGTTAAGCTGTCCAGATGATCCGGTCAGAGTCTGCACTGCACAGCCCACTGTTCACCAGGCCAAATACCTGTTTCTCAAAACCCTGACCAACGAAGTAGAAGAAATTTTCCTGTCAGAAAAAAAAATTAAGAGACTTATGGAAAATTTTGCTGTGAGGAGTTGTTTGGTATTTGTATGCATAAACCTAAACTTTATCAATAACTCCACAGGAATTACTATTTTTTCTTGATGAAATGTCATGATCTTTAATGCTCACAGTAAATCCTGTGAACTTAATGATGAAGATAAGGGACTATGTAGTCATTGAAATGACAAAGAGTTTGCTTTCATGCATTTGGGAAGTTTTTAACTAATTTAATCTAGAAATAAAGGGAAATTATAGGAAGTATAAGTAGCGGCTGTAGCTAAAATGTCAGTCGTTCCAGTTATTTCATCTTAGAAAAAGAAAATTTTATACTTCCTTAACTTCAATACCGAAGTAAGTATCTAAAATATTTTTTTCTGTTGCTTCTTTTTTTAATTGGAATGTCAAGTCAAGAGTCTTGTATGACTGGAACAAACTGTTTCAGTATAATCACATTGCAAGCTATATTTATCACCTTCTCTGACTGTTGAGATTTTATAGCAACCAAAGTTTCCCAGCTCAGAATCCTAACAAATGTTCAAAAGAAGTATGATACAAGATTTTAAATCTGTGTTACAATTTTTTTTCAAAGAAAGAAAACTAGAAGTCTGTTATAGGGCTGTGACAGTTTTTGAACTTCCTATGAAACAGTAAAAATAAAATAATCTTGAGGTTAGGCATCAGGACCTAGATTTTCTCTCACCAGTCAGCCAGAGCAAGGTACCATTTTTTGCTTGCTTTTTACCTTGTGATACCCGAACTCTCCAACTGTCTGAATTCAAGTAGGTCAGAAAGCAGAAGTTACATTTGGGACCTTCTCCAGCTGAGAAGCAAACTGGATCTAGGTCTTCTGCTTCTTGCTAAACTGGGCTTTCAGGGGAAGCTTGCCCAGGATCTGGAAGCCTTACTACTTTTCTGGGACAGCTATGCTTTGAAAAGAAAGCTGCTATGTCCGCATTTTGAGAGAAACCTAATTTTCTTGGGACAGCTTAGTTATGTACAGAGCACAGCTATCCTAAGGGTGATCGAGGTGCTGCTCTGCCTAGTGTCCAGGCTGGCCAGGGGTCAAGATCAACTGAAGCACTGGAAACCTTGGACCAAATAAGTTGTGGTTTACTGAAAGACTGACTTTTGTGCACCTGCAGCATCCTCACCCAAAGGAAAGCCCTTGGTGAGCTTTGGTGCTGCTTATGGGAGTTCAGGAAAACTTGCTTTGGAGATTTAAGGTTTGAAATACTTTAGTTGTTTATATTCTGATCTGTGATATGAGTGAGTATTGGATTCCCCATGTTGTGCAAAAGAACTACTCATGGAACCATATGCTGAAGTACTGTGTACCCCCTTACCTCTTCAGTAGTTTGTGTGCCAGCCTGGGCACGAGTGTCTGCAATCGTTGTCTTTTCCTGACCCAATATTCTTTACAACAATATAATCTCCACGAACTGTGACTGCAGAGTTCAGAAGTTTTGCTGTGCCTCTGGAAAGACTTATTAAAGCACACTTGAAAATGCATCATATGATTACTGCAACTTCGATTATTGTTAATATTTAGGATATTTTGAATCTGATCCTCATTTTCTATGGACTCATGAAGTTCAGGACTAGAAGGGGCAAACTTATCACCACATTCAACTGCACAAATACGGGGGTCAATATATGTTGCTTTAAAGCATTTTCTCCAGCATTCCTATGATTTTCAGCACATGTAGTGCACAAATTACCTTTCATCATGAGCTAATGCTAGTTTTGCTGTAAGGAAATGGTGTGGCTTTAAAATAGAAAGAGAAGTAACCATTAGTTTGGGGCCAGGTATTCTGTTTCATAAGAAGATCTCCGTCAGTATATTATTCACCTGCCTAGAAGAAGAACATGGAAAATTCCATTTTATTCTGCACCCAGAAATCCTTCAGCAATCTGTGTTGGGCCAACATTAGACTAGGCTATTCATAATGCTACAGAACTATTTCAGTTTTTCTGAGGAGCCTTCAGTGGATTTATTGGTGAGAAATGCAGAACAGTCATGCACAAATTCAAGCTGGTTTTGTTTTATCCTAGTATTCCAGGAAAGCCAGTTTTGCCTAACTGATAGATAATTTTCCTCTTGTAATTTCCCATTAAGTCAGTTAGGACATGATAAATCACTACTGAAAGAAAAACCTTGGTCAGGTTTTAATTCATGACACACCTCTGCATTGTGGTCTTCAACATTGCTGCAAACACACTGGGAAGGCAGGCCGGACTGCAGCAGGCTTTCTTGCATGCAAAGTTGCTTTGGTATTTCTTTTTAGAGTGAAGCACACAAAGACTTGCACTCCCAGTTTTTGTGTTTTAGATAGGCTGGATAGAGCTCTTTTTAAAGGCAGGCAGAAGACGTTTTCTTGCAATCTGTGGGTATTGAGAGACTTGGGTTGGCTGTGCTGGATGGGAGTATGTTGCTAGACTTATTTTGCTCTTGCTGGCAATATACCTGAAGCTGCTTGGCACATTTTGCATAAAGATTGTATTTAGCCCATAATGATTTGGCTAATGAACCATTTGTCCTGTGGTAGGTGACACTTTAAAACCTTTGATGAGACGTCAGGTGAATTGCAGTGGTTGGCACTGATGGATGGGGGTGCTGAAGCACTGGTGAGGTGCTGGTGCAGGGCTGCTAAGGTAAAGGTCTTGTTCAGAGCTTCCTTTAGTTTAAGCAGCAAAGCTGTAATTACATAAACAGAACTGCTTCAGCCAGCACAACGTGTCATTATGGATTTTCCAGCTAATCTGTCCATTCATCTTAATGGTGCAGAACTTGTGCTTGGTGTCACTCTCTGCCTTTGTTCCACTCCTTCATCTCTTGAAATGTCTGTCATGAAGAAAGTGTTTATCTTGAATTATGTGTTGAAGAAGGTTAGAGAGCACACTTCTGAAGCTTGGCATGAAATTTCCTAAACAAACGTTGCCGGTTGCTTCGTGAAAATAACAGAGGTATGGATTTCAGATTAACATTGCGCATTAGTGTTTTTGGAAGCACTTAAAAATAACGGCTGTGGTGTTGGTGACTAAAGGAATCCCGTTGAAGTGCATGTGACATATGCATTATTAACAAATCAGCTTATTCATTGTAATGAATATTATTATGATAAATGTTATCTTAATGCACAATGATTAACAGTTATTACAGAGACTTTTTATTAACTGAAACATTTACTTGTATTTCATTTAATTTAATACAGCACAAGATTTAAACACTTTTCTACTTGGATGTTTTTGTATTGGGCTAATGCTGGTATTGTGTTGCTATACAAACACTTGCAGAACATACGTATGTGGGGAAGTGGAGTGCAGTGTGAAGGCTCAGGGACCTGCCGGAGCTTGAGGCACAAAAAGGATTATATTAGAAACAGCAAAGAGTCTCTGAGTCACAAGCAGCTCACAGCTGTGGAATGAAATGATTTCACTTTAGCCTCTCTGTTTCTCTTTTTCCAGTAGCTATCTTCAATTTAGGATGTGATCTTTTCCTTACCCTTCAGTAAGACATGGTCTCTGATGAATTTCTTTGAGTTACATGTAATATTTCAATTCTTTTTCTGCAGCCAGTTGTGCCTATTCTAATATGACACTTGTTTTTTTCTTAAATTTGATATATGTATTTTAAATTGATATTAGCTATATATCTGAGTATTTTTTATATATATTTTGAATTAAAATACCTGGAAAATTTGTTATAGGAAGTGAAAAAACAGCTAAATAAAAACTGAAATATGTTCAGGAGACTGTTTAGATTCTTAAGGTTTGTTTTCACTATATTCATGTACACAAACAAATAAAAGAGAACAGGGTTTATTATATGCATCTGAGTACTTTGCCTTCTTAGAAGTGAGGATGCTGCTTTTCCACTTCACTTAAGAGCTTTGCTGCAACTGCAGTTTTCAGCAATCTGTGGAAGTATATACTAAATATTAAGAATATGAATACTTCTATATGAATCAATAGGATTACTCATGCTCAAAACTGAAACTCTGTCTATGCACAATTCTCACAGGAGCCTAAAAGGTGTAATACAATTAGCAATCATTTACTTTTTTTTCCTCGCACTTTGTTTTGTTTCATTTCAGAAATAGCATTGTTATTTTTCCAGTGAATGAAGGATTTCTGAATGGTTTTTATCAATAGTAAAGTGAATTTTGAAGTGCAGGTAGTAATTTGTAATGCAGCTAGACATAGCAAAATTAATTTCTATAACTAATGCAATACTTCCAGTTTAAATTTGGTTAAAATCTAGTCGATAATTTCTGTTTTCAAATAAATTTCTTGCAATCCTGTTAAGTTCAGTGGAATTGTCATCTTGTTTTTGAACTCAGAATTGGTTTTCTCTAGGGTTCAATATTAAGTTGAGCAGAATATGTGTAGGTACTGCACCTCCTCTGAAACTAATGTCAAGGTCTTACAAATACTCATTAGAAGTGAATATAAACCAAAAAAATTGATAAGACATCTCTGGGTTTTGAAATGCCTGCATTCCTTTCCATTCTTGAAATGTAGTTTTATGCAAAGCATGGAGTAAAACCAACTGGTTTGTATCAACTCCCTCTTTATATATAACTAAACTGCCTAAACAGCAGTGGAAAACATAAATAATTACACTCCTTTTTGTTAGAGGAAAAGTATTAAGAAAGACAGAACCAGAATGGTTTTCTGTAATAAAGATTAGTTAATCTAATACCCAACAGCAGCATTGCTAATATCTAGGTATATTCAGGAAGGATAATAGTGTACTGCTTTGGGATTTTCAGGTTTATTCGGATGCTTATGGGGAACTTCTGCTTAAGAGAATTAGAAGGGCAGGAACTTTATAGGATGCTCAGGTGCCAGTACTTGTCAAGAGACTTGATAACAAGATACAATTTCTCACAAAAATTTGTGGATCTTTGTCTTGTGTCATCTGATTATTTTTGTTTGTTTTTTATTTCTCTGAGGAAATCAGTGAATTGTATAATTGCTTAGGAAATACACTGCTGCTACGGTATTTGAAATGTCAATTTTATGTGGCACTAGACTTCTTGAGAGTGAAAAGTAAGAGAGAACTAGGGTGCCATAAATGACATTTCAATAATCCAGGTCACTGACACAGCGTTAGCTCTGAAAGGGATGTATTTGGTACTGCTCCCAAACTTTGAACTGTTGAAGTAAATCTCTTTTATTGATCATTAACATTCTTCAGCTGTTCCTTGAAATTCCAGTTATCTCTGGGTGAGAAAGTTAGGAAGTACATTATTTTTATTTTAGGACCATGGAACTTGCAAATAAACTTCAAAAATTGTTAACACATTTACTGTTACTGTTTTCTGTCGAGATTCACTGGGCTATATTTTGGAATGGAATTTATTTTTCAGTTTAAAAACTTCCTGGAAATTAACACTTACCATCTTCTCTTTTATTCTTAGTATGAAAATCATTCTAAATAGTTACAAATCTGATATAAACCAAAACCTTAGAATTAAAAAAATGGTGGAAGGCTTTGGCAGACTTCATGCTGCAGAATTCTGCTCCATTCTGTCTGTGTGCACCAGCTCTTATCACTGAAATCCTTCTCTCAGCTGCTGCTGCATACCAAATTAGATCTTCAACATAGAACTGAATTCAGTGTTTGTTAGACTAGATTTTTCCCACGGCAATTAAGCATTGAAGCTGAAATCCTGACCATTAAAATAAAGGCCTATATTTTGAGTAAATTTTAGATTCAGTAGGGTTTTTTGCTTTCTATTTTATCCATTTATTTGTGATATCATCATAGTAAATATGCTGGTGACAAGTGCCAAGTCTCTGTCATGAATAGCATATGAAGAAAGTTCTAAATCCATGATGCTTGATTATTAAAATACCTGTACATGAAAACAGTTCTGTTGAAAGCTAGCTTACTAATAAAATCAAGCCTGTTTCTAGCAGCTATCTGTAGCACTGCCTTTGCTACACCCTCACCCAGTGCGGATTACTTCCCTGATTACCTTGGATGGGAAGTTCCCGTGTCTTTGGGAGTGTATTTACATTGAATAGACACCTATCCTTACTATTCATAGTCCCGCCAATTTAAACACCGTCCCATTGTTGACTTAGGCTAATCATACTCACTTATTCTTGTGAGATTTTCTACAATATATTTCAACAAAACTTCAACATTCAATTTAGTTTATGTTTTATCACATGACAATAGATCATACCATCTGAAATGAATTTCAGGTTAGTTAATGATGTTGTTAGCAAAATGAAGTCACTTTTGAGAACGATCATTGCCTGGGTATCTGTTGGGTGTGGTGAGCAGGGGCTGAGCAGAGGGCACAGGAGGGCACAGCAGAGTCAGAGGGCTGTCGGTAGCACCGTGCAGATGTAGCAGCAGTAACCCGAGTGTTGCCAGTGCCTAATGCTGTCCAGGTCCCAGGTGTGAAAGTCACCAAAACAAACCTCTCCTGTGGATGGCATGAGATCTGTTGTAGTTTAACCCCAGCCAGCAACAAAGCCCCACGCAGATGCTTGCTCACTCACCCCACAGTGGGATGGGGGAGAGAATCACAGAACCATAGCGGCTTGGGTTCTTGGGTTGGAAGGGATCTTAAAGAGCATCTAGTTCCAACACCCTGCCATGGGCAGGGACACTTTCCACTAGACCAGGTTACTCAAAGCCCCACCCAGCCTGGTCTTGAACACTTCCAGGGATGGGGCATTCACAAGTTTTCCTGGCAACCTGTTCCAGTGCCTCACCACCCTCACAATGAAAATTTCTTCCTAATATCTAATGTAAACCTACTCTCTTTCAGTTTGAAGCCATTCCCCTTGTCCTGTCATTACATGCTCTTGTAAATAGTCTCTCTCCATCTTTCCTGTAGGCTCCCTTCAGGTGCTGAAAGGCCACAATTAGGTCACCCTGAAGCCTTCTCTCTTCCAGGCTGAACAGTCCCACTTCTCTGAGACTTGGCCTCACAGGAGGGGTGTTTCATCCCCCTATTCATCTTTTTGGCTCTTCTCTGGATTAGTTTCAACAGATCAATGTCCTTCCTGTGCTGGGGACACACAGGAAGGACATCAGAAGGGTAAAAGTGAGAAAACTTGTGGCTTGAGATGAAGACAGTTTCATAGGTAAAGCAAAAGTGGTGCATACACGAGCAAATCAAAACAATGAATTCATTCACCACTTTCTATTCTCTTGCTGGTGTTCAGCCATCCTCAGGAGAGCAGGGCTCCATCAAGCATAACTGTGATTTGAGATGACAAATTCTATTACTCTGATTCCACCCCCCCCCCCCCCCCCCACCCTTCCTTTCCGTCCTTCTTCTTCATACAGCTTTATGTGCTGAGCTTGATGTCATATGGTCTGGAATGGCCCTTTGGCCAGTTGGGGCGAGCTATCCCTGCTGTGTTCCCTCCCAGCTTCTTGTGCATCCCAAGCCTGCTCACAGGTGGGGTGGGGCGAGAAGCAGAAAAGGCCCTGATGCTGTGTGAGAACTGCTCAGCATTAGCAAAAACATCTCTGTCTTATCGATACTGTTTCCAGCACAAACCCAAAGCATAGCTCCATACTAGCTGCTATGAGGAAACCTAACTCTACCCATCCAAAACCAGCGCAAGATCTTAGTGAGGTTATTGCTTGAAGGATCAGAGGACTTCATGTGAGTTTCTGCAGCCAGGGTTTCTGTGGCCAGAGTATTTTGGGACTGTTAAAACTTGTTAAAGGATATTTTAATGGGGTTGTGTGAATGTGCAGGATTTGGTGTGGGATATTTGAGGGAAGGTTCAAAGGCTGATGAAAGTGGGTCAGGGAGAAGAAAGTGCGTAAAGACAGAGAAAAAAGGGTATAGATGGAGCTTGTTCCTTGTAAGCAGGTTACTGGTCATTACACTCATCTCACAGCTGCAGTGCCTATTCTTGTAATCTCCTGTATCCAGCCATCCCCTATATACACCCTCTTCTCCCAGTCTGCCTATGTGAATCCTAAGAAATTTGGAAGTTGCCTAGCAGGCCAGAGTGCTGGCCACTGGCACATGAGACTGTGAACCTTGGGGCTCCCAGGTCCAGGGAATGGCAGTCAGGCTCCGTGGAGCAGCTAATGGACCACTGAGCATGTGGGTTGGGACAGCTTCTGCTCTTCACAGGGCTTTGAATATTTGTGCTGTGGCTGGTTCATATTTACTGTTTGGAAGTCAGGGACTGCAAATAAAACTGTACGGCTAACAATGGTTTATTTTCTGCATGTTTAATATATGAAAGTAACTAGCAGGTGACTAGAGAGAAAGAATTTTCTTCTGTCCCCCATGTTAAGTTGATTTACTATTATGAAAGCAAACACAGATTTCCTCTCTTGTAGACTTGGTGCTTGAGACTGCACACAGGGTTTTGTACAGCATTCCTGAGATGCCTGAACAAACGTGTGGACTCTTATAAAAATAAGAGTGCACATACAGTAATATATGCGTACATAAGGATATTATTTTTTTAAGTTTATTTCTACATGGATTTTGTGAAAGGCAAATACAAAATAATGCAAACACAGGTGGAGAACTTTGCTTTTTGGTGACAGATTTTAAGAGCAAGAAGATCAGAAGATAAAAGAGTGTCTAATTAGAATGGAAAAAAATTGTTTCTCCCCATGATGGAGTTTGCTAAAAGATAGATTAAATAGCATCTATCTACAGATACATGATGAAATATCTATTTGTAGATATCTATAATATTTTTGTTATATTGTTAGTAACTAATGAACTAATAAAGTTTCTTACAGTAATAAATGTTTTTTTGAGGCCCTGCATTTGACCAGTTTACAAGTGTAAGTCAAAGTGCAGCAAGTTATTGTCAAATGTCTCTTGTACCTGGAAAAGCTGAATTGTAACACCTATCAGTCATTCACTTATGTGAGTGAGGAAAAGGTTATTCTTTAGCTGCATTTAAAATCAGAGGTTTTCAAATGCTATGGCTTTAACTACATACCATCAATCAAAAATGTTGTGTGAGTTGAAGGAGAAAGTTACACTTAGAGCAATTTTCTGATGTGCAGTTCCATGAATATGCTACAATATATGGCATATATTGCTATTTAGGGGGAAAAAAAGAAGTGAAAAAATGGGATGTATGCAGTTGTTCATGCTCTCTGTGATCACGTTGAACACTTTGCTTGTGCTTTTTCTGTGCTGTGCTTGTGAAGGCAGAAGTGCTTTGCTCATACATGGGAACCCGAGAACTGGTTTCTTTAGGGTTATAGTTATGTGTCAGTCTGTGCTGTATAGAAATGGCATGTGGCAGTAAATGTGAATCCATAATTTACATACAGTATATATATTAGTTGTTTTGGAGCACAAGTTTCAGGTATAGATATGCTTTTTACAAGAGAAAAGGCAACAAACAAATTACATACAGCTTTTTTTTCCTTCTAGAGAGCTATTAAAAGCTTTAAATCACTCCATTTCACTACTGAGTATTTTATATACTCACCAAGTATTAGGGAAACCAATAAACATTTTAGAAGGCTTTAAATGGTATTAGAGGTATTATTTTTGTGCTTATATAAGGTATAAGAATCTTAGTTCAAAGGTAAGGATTAGAGAGTGTCATAAACATAATCCTAAAGGAACTAAAATAGATTTCTGACTCATATAACAACTTTTAGAATCAACATAGTCGATCTTCTTAAGCATTCAAAATACCTATTTGCACCTTTCAGTGAGAAGTTTGGGAATCTCACATTTTCAGATGCAGAATTCGTGCTTTGGGCCTGCTGCTGTTACACTGTACTATTAATACATACTTTAGAGTCAGGGCATATAACCGTATGTGGGTGGAAAAGGGAAACAGTTGGTGGAAAGCAGAGGAAAACATTTTGATTAAACATTTGAGTGTTTTGTTGGGCTTTGGTGTTTTTTTTTTGGTTGTTATTTTGTGGCTTTGGAGTTCGTGGTTTTTTGTTGTTTTGTTAGGTTTTTTTAAGGAAGGAATGCAAATGGCTCTTTGAAGCTGCTCAGAATGTTGAAAACTGTTTCAGAACTGAAAATCCCTGCACAAATCACAGATAAAATGCTTTCAAAATACAGGATGCTCTATTGGTATGCTGAATAGATATGTGTGCACAAGACAGGCAGATTTATCTATGTACTGTGTAACATGCGTAAGCCAGCTCAGACGTCTGGAGATGTCTACGTGATGGATCACATAGCCTCATGATAAATGAGTTCTGTCTCTGTGTGTAGCTGAATGCAAACAATGTGTGTGTTGTGTGTCCAAAAAACCATTGTAAGTTGCCCTTGAGACTTACTTTTAGTTAAATGGATTTCATGAATGCAGGAATAAAAGTGGGAATAGCAGCCTTCTGATACATCTAAGAGGATGTTGCCATGAAGGTGGAGCTAGGATTTTTATGGAGATGTCAAGCAAGATAACAAGAAAGAGTTGTCATAAATTTAAAATAAAAGGAAAAAATTCTATATGAGGATAACTAAGCAAATAGATTACTCAGGGAGGTTATGGAGCCTCTGCCCGTGGAGGTTTCCAGTGCCCAATGGGATTAAGCCCTAAAAAATGTAATCCAAATTCAGTGTTGATCTGGCAGAGCAGAAGGTTAGGCTGGAGACGCCCCAAGGTCCTTCTGAACCCAAGTGCTTCTGGGAATCTGCAATGCTTACAGTAAAGTAGTCAACAGCTGCCTCCAAATGTATGTCATTTTCTGCTGCAGAAGCTGATGCCTTGCCTTCCAACACAGCTGTAGTAAAATGTAGCTCTCACATTATCAAACAAAATAGAAAACCTTTATCTTGTAGATTTAAACATTACATTAAAGCTAAATCCAGTATTTTTTCAGTGACTTGTAAGATGCGCTCCATTGAGACATAGTGTGTGGTATAAGGCTCCTTTTCATCACAAAAATCTGTGCATGTATTAAAATTTTCCTGCTATCACTGGACTAAACTTATGTTCTAGTTCACAGTGCTTTTGGACTCTAAACTTCATTTTTTGCTTCTCTTGATCCTCTTTGAATTGGCTGGTAGGGGGAGCTGTTGGTTGGAGTTCAGTCCATCCGGTTAGTATTGTTTTTCTTTGGTGTTATTATTCTCGAGAGGACTGACCGTTTAAATGCTTGAGCAAAAAGACCATTTTTTCCAGTTACTGTGTTCAGAAGGCATTCATTTGGGTACAGAAAATGAGAAACCAGGAAACATGAACAAGAACCTCTGATGTTCAGCTCCAAACTGCTACAATTTAATCCTTGGGAAGAAGTCATTACTAGCACGTATTTACCTAGTATTACCATAGCCCCTGAAAGGCTTGAGTGCTGTATCTGTAAACAGGGTGTAGCCTTGAACTGATACCTTGATAAAGTTCATTGTGCAGATCATAAACCCAGCAGGGTTCATTTGTATTTAGGATTGTGCTCTGTTCCAGCATTTGGAAAGTGTTTGATTTGGCTGCAGTATCCTCCCCTGATCCCACCCTGGTTTAAATTGTGCTTTTTCTCTTTTCCTTTTCTGTGCTGGATGGTGCAGCTGAAGCAATCCTTTGCTTTCCATGCTGGGCTGAGAGCAGAATGAGAGGGTTGTTTCTTCCCTTAGGGCTGGTGTGGGAAGGAGTCAGAAATGCCTTTGAAAGAGTCTTTCAAAGTCAGGAGTAATTGATGCTTTTTGAATTCTCCAGACTGTGGTCTGTAGCTTACCAGTAGACATGTTATGTGGTTTTGTCCCCATCTGCTTGTTCCTGGCAATTTCTAGGAGTTTATATGATCTTCACAACCAAGAAGTCTGTTGTCTTTATGAAAACCTGGAAACCAGGAGAAAAATGCCAAGGAATGCCAATATTCAGGACTCATAATACAAAACTTTGATTCAGCTCCTGTTCTGGTGCCGTGTCTAGTGTCTCTCATGATGTAAAGGTAGGTCTGGAAGAAGCCTGAAACCCAAAGAAGGCATCTAAGCATGGGAGATGTGCCTCACCAGGCTTGTGCCGTGAAGTGCAAAAGGGGAACAACTGATTTTCAGGGGTGCTGTTGAAGGTAGCTTATCTTATTCATTCACAAACTACTCAGGCCACGGTCAAGCCACCGACCTGTTTTAGAGTGCAGATACTTCTTAATGTACAGCCTCTTCTTTATGGCAAGGTTCCAAAGTGCTGCCAGTTAGACACTAAAAATGCAGGCACTTGAGTTCAGGTAACGTAATTGGGTTAAAAAAACAAAACACCCCAAAAATAAGAGATTTGTATTAGATTTATTTTCCAGCCATTAGAAGTGATCTGCTCGCTTGTGCATTTGTTTCCCACTCAGACACAGGAATTACATGCAATTACAAGCTCCGAGGGTGAAATCTGCTGGCCAGAATTGCAGCCAGACCCCTGCAGAGGGAGCTGGCGCAGAGGACTTCCCGCACTCTCTTCCCTGCTACCTTGGGCTGCTGGAAAGATTCGGTCTGTGAACAGATGAGCCTTTTCTGTTCCTATTTCCTCAGTTTGAAATGTTGATTCTTTGCTTGCAGATAATCTTTCGATCCTTTTTTGTCTGGCCCACAAACTTGTAAATCATGTCATTCATGTCCTCGTGGTTGCCAACTGTATTAATCTTTAAAAATAAAGCAAGCCACTATATTTTCTTATGGCAGACATCCTGGAGCCCTCTGTTTTGGATGTTACAGGCATCATGCTACACGAGGGCCAACAGAAAATTCCTCAGCATAAAGTGATGGAAACAAATTTTTATATAAGATATCCAGTTTAAAAAAAAGGGGGGGGGGGAAGGAGAATAAAGAAAAAAATAAGAGTTTTGCAAATTAGGAGGCATTTTTGGGCAGGAGACCTTCAAATAAATGGCCTTGATTCAACCAAAACTGCAGTGACTCATAATCGCATCAGTATAACATTTCTGCCTCCCACTGGGAGGTTTTGGCTTTTCCAACTGATTAATAAGAGTATCTGACAGTCGTCTTTATTTCTGACATACTGGAAATGTACTCAAGGATTTCCAAAAACATTTTTAATACAGGCATAGTATTATCAAAGAGCTCATGGGACCCAGATGCTATTTGCTGAATTATTTCTTTTCCCTGCAGTTTAAAAAAGAGCAACAAAGTATTTGAAATTAGTTCAGTCACTTGAAAGGATTTGACAGGCACTCTGCTGTTGAGACTCAACTAAATATTGATAATTTATTTTTCAAGGATTGTTTATTTTCAATTCTGAAACAGATAGATAGAAAAAATGTAATCATGATAAGACATTTCTCTGTGTCTATTTATGTATGTATATATAGATGTGTAATTCTGGAGTGAACTGGTTGCAACCTCTGTTCTTAGGTTGCCCTACTCTTCCCACTGAATACAATTCCACAGTACATTTTGCTTTGAAAAGCTCTTACACATCCCTTACTTGTAACATTCTTTAAAGCTGTGCCAGACACAAAGATACTCGTTTTTCTTTTAGCAATATTGAAACTCTAAAGTATTAAAGATTACCACTTGCTTTATGCCAGCTGTAATGCTGAGGAAAACTATGAGTGATTGATTACATGGCAATCACATATGAACATTCCAGAAGCTGAAGTCCAAACTTCTCTAGCAGTAGAAAGAGCAATAGGAACACCATGCTGGAAGCATCTAGGAGCATAGAGAAGCAGAAATAATTAAGGAAAGGGAAAGAGAGCCAGCCAGCCCACTTCTCTTGCTACCCTTAATGCCTGAGTATATCAGAGGTCTGCCTCTTCTTAGGGAGGGCACTTGGGACATGAACTCTCCTGATTTCTGGGTTGTGAACAGAAAGCCATAACAGGCTTCCTGCTGATTGTCCTTTCAAATTCAGCAAGTCTTAGCTGTGGTGCATCCTCTTAAACCTGTCAAGGAAGAGTTTTTGGTTGCAGGCCAGTTTTCGGCTCAGCACCAGTGCTGCTGCTTGGCAGTGCACTGAAGGGCTGACTAATGGTTCTTCCTTCAGCTGGGGTGGTATTAGTGGGCTAAGGTAGCATGGCTGCATAAACTGGGGTTTATTTTTCCTTTTATTTCTGTAAACACATTCTTCCACACTTCATTTTGCTGCTCTAAAATTGTGTTGTTTGCATTGTGAACTCATGCATGAAAATTCAGGATATGCAAGTTTTCAGGAGCTGCCAGAACCTTATATATGTTTATATATTAGATTGGTCTTTAAATGTATAAATATGCACTAAGGTTTCTGAAGGAATTGTGCTCTGTTCAGAGCACAGGGGAATGTAAATAGCTGTTACACATCTTTCCATATCGTGGTAATTTCACTTGCATAAATATCTAGTAGTGGACTCATAATTAACAAGATAAACTTCCCAGAGTGTGCAAGCTGTTCCTGCACAAGTAATTGCAGACCAAACTTACTAAATGTGCATTTAATTTAACTGTTATATGGTATGTGCATAATCGAGAGTTGCAGGAGAGAGGAATAGCCCTGTGAAAGTTTATTTCAGAAGACTGGGATTTGAAGGATAATTACTTGGTTGAATCAATCACAAGCTCATCAGATCAAACAAATATTTTTGGGATGATTTGATGCATTGAGCGCATAGCCATGTGCAATAAAGGCTGCAAAAATATTCCTAAACTCACTGCAATTTTTGTTGTCTTAGTAGCTTGTATTTGGATTTTGGACTATGTTTCATGTATCCAGAACAATCAAAAATTTTACTCCTAGGGAAGTTTTTACACAGCTGTAAAAGGTGCTTTTTTCTGAAGCAGCATCTTCCTGTCTGTGGCACTGTGATAGGATGTTTGGTTAGAGAGGAATGAAAATTGAAGGTTATTGAGAGTGGCATTCTAATTAAAACAGGAGCATAATCTAGTCCACTTCTACTTCCAGGTTCTTTCTCTGGTATCAGTTGAAAACTTGAGCTGGCCCTTGGCCCAAGTACCCCTCTGCACTCTGTAGATGCTTGGTACTGCTTTAGATAAGTCATCTCATCTCTGTGTTTCAGTTCTTTACTTATATTACAGAGCTAACATGCTGCCTCTCCAATTCTTTGACTTTTACATCTGTTTTATCTCCATTCAGCAGGGCCCTGAGTTGGTCTTTTCTGCCCCTTATAAAGATCATTTCTTGGTGGTAATCCCATCTCAGGTGGGGCCCCTAAACATTGCCATTATAAATCGATCTAACAATAAATAATCGTATTTTAAACCCACGATCCCCTAAATATCTAGAGGATTTTACACTGTATCTGTGCACCCTACAGTGAAAAAAGAAAAAAGATCCTGCCTGCAATATTTCACTTAACTCATAAACATTTAATCACAATTTATGGCCATAACCATAACCCTGATGTAGTCTGAGACCTTTCTGCTGTGAATTCATTCAGTTCAGTAGTATTTCAATGTAAGTTTTACAGAAGCCTCATATTCCTTAAAAATGGAGGATTTAAAGATGAAAACAGAATATGTTCACCATATTATATTCGGTTTATTTTTTATGTTTTATTTTTCTTACTGCCCATGCATTTTCTGTTCCCAGTATGTCAGTCTTTTCTGTGGCTGGACATAAGTGCTTCAAATGCGTTGTTGGGAGGCTCGATGCCTTGAGTTTGTTGACAAAGCCTTCAGCAGTGGACCAGGATGCGATTGGGCCGGGTGGCTGAGTCCTGAGCCTGTCCCAGGCGCGAGGCGAGGGTGGCAGGTGTCTCCCTGCTGGCCACCTGCGGAGCAGGGCACCGTGCCAGCCTCCAGGGGCATGGAAGGTGCAGGCTGGCAGTGGTGAAGCCACAGCAGCTGCCTGGGGCAGCTCTTGTGCTCGAGAACATGCTGGGGAATTCCCATGCTTTGAATAGGTGAGGCAAGTCAGCAAGTTAAAAATATTTATGTTTTCAGTTAAACTCTGCCTGGAATGATGTGTCAAGTAAAGAATCCTGCCCACTGGCAGGGCTTTCCACCAAGGAGATGGACCAGCTGCACCAGTATAGCAGATAGATGAGCTTGGTTCTTCCACAGAGAAGGTAGACATGCCCTTCCCCTAAGGCTCTTATCATTCACATGACCCCTGGTGAATCCCAGGTGTCTGCTGAGCCAGGCTGGGGTCTTTGTGTACATCCAGGTTTCTTTGCTGATCTGAAAGAGTCACCTTATCAGGACTCTGAAGGCACCCTGAATACCCTCTCTCCTTCTGTCAAAGGCAGTTTGGTTCCTCTTGAGCCTCAAACTGGGGAATAGTGCACCTGCCCCTGCAGAACTACTCACAGTTGTGGCATGATGGGATGGACAGTTCTACTGAAGCAATTCTGTGCATGCCAATCCATTTTAAATTTGCTTCTCTGATATTAGCTGCTGAGTGCTTATTCATTTCATAGCACCATGGAAGGTGAGAGGAAGGCAGGTTGCATTTTTACCAGGCCAAGTCATGCTTTTAATAGTGCAGCTTTCTGAGAGGTGTGTGGTGAAAACCAGCATGATGACATCATCAAGGCTGTTTTTTTATTATCACTAAATAACTGAAAGAGCAGCAAAATAATTATCTTTTTAAATTAATGATGTTTTTACTCCCCCAGGCTTAATTAACCGATCAAATCTAACTGCTTTTTCATTTGTGGTTTAACCCCAAACAATGACATGCAGATGCAATCTGTAGGGTAGATAAATTCTGGTTTCCACTGGCATCAGTGAAACTTCTACTGATTTAGTGAAGATACCATATGGTCCACAGCTTTGCTTTCCTTCTTAGATAGAATAATGTAATTTCACAAGAACAATGGGAATTTTAAATGGATGGAAGACAGCTCAGAGAACTGAAGGAGTGAAGTGTTTAAAGAATTGCAATGTAAAACTGAAGAAAAACAGTAAGTTAAGCCTGCATCATAAATGAAACTTCTTTAAAAAAACCCTGTTTTCCTAAATCATAGCAAAAATACATCAAAAAATTTGTAATCCTATATTGTCAAGATTTTTAGGGCAACCATACTAGTTTTAAATGCAAGAATTTTAGCCTTCATTCTTGAGGCAACAGGGCTAAAATGATAACACCCTCTATCTTTTCCCGTCAAGCTTTAAATCACATTGGGAAATTTCAGCAAGATTTAGCGGAAGGGCAGAAGTCTGGAATTCACGATAGAAAGTCTGCAGTGCAATGACTGTGTGACAGCTTGTCTTGCTAATTGCTTCCTGAAATCATTAGGATTTATAAAGCTATTAAGTGTTAGTTTTTCTATAACATTTCAATTAGTGTTCTTTTGTCAAGCAGAAATCAATTTTCCCTGCTCTTTTTCTGAAGTCTGTAGATACCCACAAGCCAAAGTAACATGTACAGTTTGGCACAATTAGAATAGAAACTAGCCTGGAAAAAAAATTAGTAATTTTTATGTATACTTTTTTCTTGCAAGTGGGGACCTGTGTTCCTTTTTGCTCCCAATATGTGTATTTTAAAAGCTAAAATAATATGCATGAAGAACATACCAATTTGTCAATTTGTTTTCTTGAATCTTTGGTAGATAATCATCCTGCCCTGTGT
The DNA here is from genome assembly GCA_014706295.1 of Lycocorax pyrrhopterus obiensis. Taxonomy (NCBI): domain Eukaryota; kingdom Metazoa; phylum Chordata; class Aves; order Passeriformes; family Paradisaeidae; genus Lycocorax; species Lycocorax pyrrhopterus. The sequence continues at coordinate 30,758,440 of JACSVZ010000002.1, forward strand.
TGACACTGAAGTATACTGCAAACTCAGAAATTCATACCAGGTAGCAACTTGAGTTTTTCTTGCTTAAATGTATAAGCTCCTTCTTGCTACTCCCAGCTGCTGAGAGCAGTGTGCAGATTTTCTTTCATGCTAATCATTAAAAAGAAAATAATATGGTTCATTTCTTTGGACCTAAGCATTAGTCAATTTGAACAGCAAATCACTACTGTATGCCAAGCTTCTAACTCAATTTTTAATTCTCCTCATTCTCATCAGTAACAGAGTTATTCTTCTTGAAGAGTATTGCTTTGGAGTTTTTTTCTGATGTAGTGCAGTACCTCTGTCTACAGGAATTAATTTTTATGTCGTTATGAATGAAAACTATGAAACAAAGGTTTTGAAGTCTTTTTCTCTGATATTAAGAATTTGCTTTTTCTATTAAAAAAATTATTTTTTTTACTCCATAGACACTCCACACAACATGTGTGTCATAAATATATCCCAGTACATCTAAACAGACAGTACCAGCCACTGATTTGCATAATTGAAGTCAAAATATTTCCCAATTTGGTACAGATATTGCTAACTAGTATCAGTCTCTCTTACAAAAATATTTTGTTGCTATCAACTGACACACTCCTTTTGCTGCACAGTTGCATTCTGAAAGCCTCTGTCTTACCTACTCTTAAATATATGATGTTTTTTCTAAACCATTGTTCATAAACTAGACTTTATTGAAAGATTTAATGACTTATAAATAGCAAGAGACAGTAATACTTTATTTAATACCCTCTAAACTAGATTATACATGTAGATTTTTAATGCCAGTGATGAACCACAGAATAACTAGGCTGATGCAAAACAATATACAGTATGAGGAAGTACTTATGCTTTATTTTTACTTCTTACACGTGTTTCTGTAAAGCTCAAATTATCCCTTGACTAGTGGAAGACAATCTGTTAATTGAAACCTAGGGTTCTTTTCTCTTTCTCAAGGCCCAATTTAGACTAGATTTCAAAAACTAAATAAACAACCGTCTGCCTGCCCATTAAAAAGGAGTGTGTCAGGTTTCTGTGTAATTAAGTCTTTAAAATAATCTCAACTTAACCGTTCACAAGGGGCCATGTAATCTTTAAGGATTTACATTGCCAACCCGCTTTGTCCCAGAATGATGGGGACATGCTTGGGTGTTGCAGGGTGGGAAGGATTTACTCACTGAAATACAGCAGCAGGTAAATCATCAACGTGTACTTTATGGCACCAGCACTATGTGCAATAGGAACATTTAAAAATGGTGAGGGAAGGGTTTTGTCTACACTGACATTTTTATTAATACTAAACCCATAGCAGATGCACTGACTAGTTAAACATAGAGTTTAAGTGGAATAAGCTGTCCCTCTGCAATCTATCTGTATAGCGGTGGTTACTTTAGTAAAGGCACTGCAAATTTTGGTGCATAGAGGATGTGTGTGACCCCTGTGCACTACAGCTTTGCACTGCTCTGTTCCCCGAATCCTGGGGACGGGCAGGACTCCCCTGCCATTGTGCTCCTGCTGCCTGTGGTGACCACTTTGGTCATCTGGATTGGAACTGACACTAGGGGTTTACAGGTAGAAAAATCTGTGCAGGGTGGGTTTCTGAACACACTGGAACTTCTTGGGAAAAGAATCTAGAGCAGAGAAGATTAATAGACCTCACAGCGCACAAGTTGAAACCCAGAGAGCTGGAAGAAGCAAGACATTTGATGAAGGGAGCAGAGGTGTCACAGTGATCTCCTGGGCAAGAACACTGGCACTGTGACTGCAGGATTGCAGCTTGGGACTAAATAGATGAGGAGACTGGGACAGAAGAAAAATCCACTGCAACACTTCACTGCAGGTGAAATGTAGAGCAACTGTACTTGGAATGCTGTAAGTGCCATGTAGTGCTACCCACTGCTTGAGGACAAAGGTAATGTCACGTGTCACACCCCACATGGGCAACCAATTGGCTCCTCTTCATTTTCAGTCTTCTAGTGCTGCACTTCTGCTTCAGTGGATCAGTAATCTGCTGCATGTCTTATCAGACTTCACAAAACTCAAAACCGAGCATGTTGCTCCAGTGTGAATTGGAGGAAAACCTGTAAGGAAGTGCCAAGAGCCTGGAAAAAAATGTCTTTATATCTACATTGCTGTTCCATGCAAAGAATAAGGTGTGAGTATAGATTACATAATGATCAAAGAGGAGAGAGCAAAAGATGTGATAGAGCAATGAGTGCTGTGAGCAAATGTGTCAGAAATTCTGTGGAAAAAGCCAGCACGCAGAAGTGTGGTTAGAGGTTTGGTTACAGCAGCCGTGCACAAGGGTGTTAAAATGAAAGTTGTGCCCTCGAGATTAATCTGGTATTTCCTGCCTTTTTAATCTTTAATCAAATCTTTTAAAGTTTGTTTGAGTTGCTGTGTATGTGTGGTCACATACTGGTGCACATGCATGTAACATTCTCTCAATGTCCCTGTACTGAATTATAATAAATCCTTAGCATTTTATGTGCTAAACCCCAAAAATATTCACAGACTCAGAATTTCCAGAGAAAATTAGTGAATTTTTGCATGAAATTTTTACTCTTGCAATGATTTAAATATATTAGAAGCACCGGCTCAAGAAGTCAAGCTGAAAATAGCTGGAGACTGGGAAAACAGTGTGTTTGTTCTATTCTTAGTCTTTTCTGTGTACCAGCACACGAGCTACTGCATCAGGCTGGGTGCAGAGCTAAGTGAACCTGTACCCTGACCCAGGACATCTGTTCCTACATCACTGTAACTTTATCATGTAAATTAAATATTGACAAGTTCATTCAAATAGTTTTTAAGCTTTAATGCAAGCACTATTGATATCTTAACAAAACAAAGAAACTGTGTTTGTCAAAGTGGAACATCTTGCAACATTTCTTTTTCTGTAAACAAACTAGAAAAGTGTGTTTTAATTTAATGCAGTTTTGAAAAATATACACCTAAAAGGAGGAAGATTTGAGAGAAGATTCAGATATTCATGAAGGTGACTGAAAAGAGCAGTCTTTGAAAATAGTGCTGCGATGCTTAGGCTCCCATATTAGTATTGCTGGTTCTGCTTTGTCTTGGGGGAGTACTGGTCTTGGTCAGGCAGATGGTCACTGTAGAGATTATTTAGATTATTTTTGGCTTTTGGGGTCAGTACTTCAGATTCAGACTCAAAACTTTGCAGGTGTGAAATTTCTTTGAATGTCTGAAATGTTACTATTTTAAAATAGTTAATGTGAGTGTTTGGTGGTTTTTTTTCCTTAAATATTCATTGAAAAAAATGCTTCTGAATTTAGCCTTTACGTGCCATATTCCAAGCAGATCTTTATGGCTGAATAATAAACCCCTGGAAATGGGGGCGTATAATGGAAAATACAACTTAACCTTAAGTAGAACAGCACCTTACAAAACCACATTTTTGAAATCGACAAAATCCCTTGCTTCCAAGGGTGGTGTTAGAGTGAAAAGAAGTTCAATAACAGTTTAATTTATCATAAATACATAACATATTTTATGATGATTTCATTGTGTTAAAAAATTTCACCTTACAGATTTCAATAAAGCAACCTACTGGTAAACTTACTGCAGTTGCTTTTCTTTTCCTTTGACTCAGGGTCTCAGCAGAGTGAGGCATAAATGACTTTGTGTTAGAAGCTGGTTAATAAAAGGTAGATTTCTTTTTCCTTTGACTTGTTTATGAAGCTGAAAAGTGATGAGGCACATCACTGGTGTGTGGCATGCTAATTTCTACAGTTACTTAACTGCCCATGAGTAAAATGTTAGGATTAAGCTGAATAACCCATTTTCCTTTGTGAACATGAGATGAAGTAAATGATCCGAGATATGCATATCAAAATGAGGAAAATCCCCGTCTTCTGCAAAACAGAAGAAACAGATAAATGTAGATGGTGTTACCTTTTGGGCAGACTGATCCCTAGGAGTGACCCATACCAGGGATGGATCGGTCTCGCTTCCTTAATTTGCAGTTTTATATCGAGAACTGTGTTTCTTGGCCATACTCTGCCTAAACTGAAGTGCTATCAAGGACTGCCACAAATCAAACCAGAATTCATGTAGACAGTTTCCTTTCCAAGTAAACAATTCATGGTATCTTCCTAATGAAATAAGGGTTATTGAATTTTCAGTTTTGTTTACCTTCCCATCGTGTGTAATGTATAAATTAGAAATTGAGAAGTAGAAGTTAGGTTTGTATTTTACTGTACCTTGTAGTATTTCACTACTATATTGGTATTATCTAAATTGTATTAATTTAGAGGAAATAAAGGTGTTATTTGGCATATTTTTTCATTGTTGTTTGGTAGACATTACGATTGTTTCAACTAAACTTGGGAGGACTTTTGAATCAAGCATATGTTGTACATTGGCACTGTAAACTGAAAATAATAAAAATAATAGCAATAAATGCTTTATATGTAGAGTTATGGTGCTTACAGATGAAGCTTAATACTGCATGCCAGGCCCTTAAAACTTGAAAAAAGTTACCTAAAAGTACTTGAATAAACAGGATAGTTCTGAATTAAAACTCTTATTGAACATCTAGGGAATCAGAAATAAATGGAATTGCTTGTTCCTTTTTAATCATTCTTCTGAGAGCTCTTTCCTGAGAAGCCAAGAATCTCTCCAAGAAATTCTTAAAATACCATTCCTACAAAGTGGGAATGCAGAGCGATTTTTGTTGTTTTTATTGGAATGTGAATTGAACTGATGACTAGTAGTGGAGTATGTGCTTGATATTGTAGTGTAGATCTAGAATCAAGTAAGTTATAAATTAGGTATTACCAGAATGTCACATCCTTGCATTTTTTGTTGTAAAGTATTGTTTTAATCTGCACTTGTAAATGGTTTTGATCCCCTTTTCTGTATAATAATGAAATGAAAATTACAGAAGATAAAAATAACATGAAGTCGAAATGTTTTCAATTAGGGTTTATAGCCTATGTCTGAAAATGTTTGGCCTCTGGGCTTTGATAGAGTATTTTTAGTTTGTTTTGGTTGGAGTTTCTTTTCAGTATAAATATTGATTTTATTGTAATTTTTACAAACACAGACACAAAGAATTGCCTAAAAAAACTAAGTGACTAGGCAGGAGCTAGATTTTGTTGTAGTTGTTTTTTGTTTTGTTTTTTTGTTGTTGTTGTTGTTTTAAAAAGCTGGATGATGCTTTGAGTGTGCCATAAAGTCCACAGCTATTTCTTCAGTTAGTTTGTGATCAGGTAAGGGAGCACAAATGAATTTCTGGGCAGTATTTCAGTTAATATTTCTTTTCAGTGGTAATGGATGGCATTCTTCTGAGAAGTGATCTTTTAAAAGTCAGTGCACAGTAACCTGCAAACCTAGACTGTAACTTGGCCTGACAAAAATCACAGCAGTTTGAAAACTCCTAATAATGATTCTTTCAAATTGCTTGGTAGTTCATCATTGCCGAACACTTATCAAGTTCTGAAACTTTATATATTTATTTTCTGCAAAAGCAGAAAAATGGGGGAAAAGGGATAGAAAGGGGAAGAAAAAACCTGAGTTGAGATTCCTGTACAGTAGAATCAGTTCAAAGCCAAGACTCTAAGAAAACAGTGTATCCTTGTTCCGATACTGGACTTCATGATAAAAAAAAATATTGCTCTTCTTTTATGATGTAAATTCGGTATTCTTAGATTAATAGTGTTTATATAAATTCTATGTACTTTACCTTCATCAAGTTGACTGGAGCATTAGAAATTACATGAACCTTCATTCAGGGTGTTTCTAGGACTTGTCTAGGGCTGTTAGTTGACTTCTCTACATTGCATACACTAATTTTTCATAATATCAGCATTTTTGACAGCCTGGATTCAAGTAATTTTTGACCCAAAGGCAAGGCGTAACTGCACCATTTGAACTGTGTGGTGCCTTGAAGGTCCCCTGTGAATGCAGCCGTGTGCTCACCTGTAACGCTACAGAGTCATTCTGCAGTACCTGCATCCCTGTGGCTGGAAGATGTAATGTAAACGCAAACCCTTTTCCATTTATCGTTTAGTTTCATCCCAATGCTTGTAGGCCCTCTTCTTTTTTTTTTTTCTCCCAAGTCCTTCCACTTATGCCCTAAGCTTGAAGTTTATGGCTTCATTCCTCTCCTAGCTCCCTTCTCATTTGTTTTCATCCTCTTCAGACTGGATAGCTCTCCAAATAACTTGCGTTAATTTCTTGAAATTCCAGGCTTGCAGTTCTAGCCATGTCCCACTAACTTTGACTTTCTCCTACTGTTTTGTCTCACTTATTCATGACATCTGCCCTCCAGTAGCAAAGATGTATTCTCACTTTGTTCAACAGCTTTCTTTACCAACTTGTTCTGCTTCCAGATGGACATCTTTATGCGAGCTCTTTATGTTTCACATATTTAGGAGATCCTGTATTCACCTGCAAAACTATGGAATCTACAAAAAATGAGCACCAGTGATGGATATGAGTTGCTGCCTATTATAGTTGGTGAACAATATTGTCTATGATCTCTTTCCTACCAATTTACATTAGACTTCCTTACTTTATAATTAAAGCTCTCAGAGGTGGTTTTTTTTGTGTTCTAGACTTATTTGAAGTATTGCTCAGTGCTAAAGATCTATGATTATCAATGGCAATGCCAAAAAATGTATACTTTAGTATGTACATCCCAGTCCAGATCTACATAACTGTAACTATTTTGCACTGAAATTTGTGCATTGCTGAAAATGATTCAAAAGCTGATACATTCTTAGCTGGTTTTTAAAGAATTGCTGAAAACAAAGGTAATGTCATTTGACGTCATTATTTTTTTAATGGAGTGTCATAAAATGCATTGAAAACTATTGCACTGTACTTGACACCTTGATTAACTTGTATAGAATAGGTGAATTCTGCCATTACTTTGTCTCCCCTTTGAGAGGAAATATTAGAATGAAAGCCTTTAATTTTTTTTTTCTTTAATCCCTCCCCCCCCCCCACACACCTTCTCTGAACAAATAACTGCTTTTTATCCAGAGTTGGATTTGGCAGATCTATTGTCATGTATATGAAAATTGACGAATTTTTTTATGCATAATACATTTATATTTTTCTCCTGCTACTCAATTTTTTCTAGATTAGATTTAAACTCTGGGTAGAAATTTTGTGGAAATATTTTCAGTATTTTGTGAAAAGCTCTTGAAAGTAATCAAAATATTCTACAAGGCTGGAACTTTACCTAGTTGTTAATTGGCAGGTTAAACTTTTATGGGTTTCTGGTACCCTGGCGATACATGACTATTAAAAATTGCAGGTGGTTCAGGGGAAAGGGGGAGGTGAGTTCCTGTGCTAGTAATATATCATAAAACTATATATTTCATGCGCCTGTTGTGAAAGTGGAGACTTTAATACTTTTTCACAATATAAGCTGATTAAAGAATCTTTATGGATCTCATTAACTAAAGTTTTTCTCTGTGAACATTGAAAAATGTAATGCTTATGGATAAGAATAGCAAAAATAATTAGCCTCTGTGGTACCTCCTTTGGTTTAACAAAAGCAATGTGGTATCAAATGTGCTTATTTGCTCTGAGCTTAAGTTTTCCCTTTTACACAAAATTCTGTCAATGATTTGGCCATTTTCCTTAATACTGGCATGATCAGGCATAGGAAGTGAAAGGGTAGGACTGTTGCATGCTCCAACTACAATAAAATACTACAATGCATTTCACAGTCACAAAATCCTGACACTGTTGAGTTTGGAAAGAACCTCTGGAGATCATATACTCTCACCTCCCTGCTCAGAGCAGGGCTGGCTACTACAGGTTGGTCTGGGCCAAGTCCAATAAGGTTTTGAATGTGTCCAGAGATGGGGACTTAATAACCTCTGTGGGGCACCATGTTCCACTGTTTGACCACCCTCACAGGAAAAAAAAGTCTATTCTTGTCTTTAACTGGAACTTCCTGTACTTAATTTGTGCCCATTGCCTCTTGTCCTTTCTCTAGATACTACTGAGAAGAGTCCATCTCCATCTTTACAATGTTGCTCAGACATTTGCAGACATTCACGTTTCCCCTGATCTGTCTCACCTCCAGGCTGAACAGGCCCAGCTCTCTCCATCTCTCATATGAGAGGCTCCAGGCCCTTCGTCGACCCTTGCTGGACATGCTCCAACGTGTCCCTGTCTCTCCCATACTGAGGAGCTTTATGGATCTCTTTATGGCTTTTTTTATCCCCAGAACTGGACAGACCCTTCCAGATGTGTTTCACCATTGTGGAGTAGAGTGAAAGGATCACCTCCCTCAACATTTTCCACCTCCCTCAGAGCTCCTGGGTGCATCCTATCAGGTCTAATGGTAATGTTTGGCCTTTCCCTAACCTCATCCTCCTCTAGGGATGGTCAGTCTTCACTCCAGACTTTTCCAATAGTCTCAGTGGCCCTCCTCTTCAGAACTCCACAATGTCATGGTCACTGCAGCCAAGGTTGCCCATGACCTTCACCTTCCCAACCAGTTCCTTGCATGAGATCCAGCAGAGCACCTACCTTGTGCATTCCTCAATTGCCTGTGTTAGGAAGTGACCACCAGTGCCCTCCAGAAACCTCCTGGATTGCTTGTGCTCTCCTCTGCTGTCCTTCCAGTAGGTTACACGCAGTTGAAGCCCTCCTCCTTGAGGGTCAAAACATGGCAATTTGAGGCTTATTCTGTTGCCCAAAGTAGACCTTATCTACTTCTTCAGTTGATGATTTTAGAACCTATTTTGTGCTGCTTTAAATGAACAGAGTCTTAATGCCTCGTTCAGCTTTGTAATTCATATTTTACATCACTTGCAGTGTTAATGAAGGATAAAAATAGTGAATAGCATTTGCAATGACCTTACTGAACCTCTTTTATATAAAATACTGTTTCTTAATATTGTTTAATGGCAATGGTTTCCTATTAAGAGATAGTTTTGAGTCTGTTGCACGGTGTTTAATTCATTTAATGTTACATTCAGTCAGATATATTGATTCTAATTAAGATTGAACAAAGATAGGCATTCTGTTTTTTCCACTCATGATTTCATCTTATGGGTGGTAGATTTCATCCTCATCTAACATCCTTAGAGATATTTCCTCTATTATGTAGCATAGATATTCAATGGGAAATATCCCACACATTTTTCTTGAGAGTATTGGTTTTGTTATTTTCTAGTAATAATTTTGTTCCTGGTGTCAAGACCAACAGAAGGACATGTGGAGGCTCTTTTGGAATAGTTCACAAAGACCACAGTGGTCTTGCCAATATTAGCCCAACTTCAGGGGACAGGTAGGTGGTTACTGGCAAAGGCTGAAGAGGTTTATGCTCGGATTTTTAGAATGTTCATGTTCCGTTGTGTTAGTCCTGGGGCTGCACAGCCCCTTTTACAGAACACAGGATGTTTTCACTTGTGAAGAGGTGCACCAGGAAGCAAGACAGCCCTGAGCTTTGAAACTCCTCTGTCAGGCCTGTACTGAGCCCCGCTTATATAAATTTATTGATTTCTGAAACTTAGGGTAGGATCTCCCCATACTTTTTCCACTTGAGGTGCTTTGGCCTTCTTGACATCCCTTCAGGGCTCTTTGGGTCTAGAAGAACCCCAGGTTGCCTGGCAGAAAGAAATTCGTTTGAGAGAAGTATCAGTGTTTGGCTTTGTCTCCTCCAATAGGGAAGATGTCTTCAAAGTCAGAAAAAGTGTTTTGCACGTGTATAAATAGGCATACAAATCCATCAGGACAGTCTTCTTTATAAAAGATCGTGGTATTTGTACAGGTATTTCCTTCTTCTCTCCCTAATTACATTGAAAGAAACACCCACAATCCTAACATGAAAACTTGAAATCCTGGTTGCTGTTTGTACACATCACTCTGCCTGTCGTAACTTCTATGAATTAATTCACTTTTCTGATCCCACTAGAGAGGGTGTCACAGGAAGTTTCTTACTGAGAAAACTCTTCATGTCACTGAACCACTGTGAAATTCAGTCTGTTTCTTTTTGTCTTTACTGAAATTCTCATGATGAATATTGGAAACAGTAATCTGGAATGTGAAGCATGGCAATTCCAGAATGAAATATAAATATTTTGATGGACATATCAAGGTATTTTGGTTATAGAAAAGATCTTGATCTTTCTCTTCTTTTCAGAATTTTTATTATTATAAATGCAGCAAGGACTTAAACTGTGTATCTCCAAATACCCTTTGAAAACAAAAAAGAAAAGATAATTTACGTTTAAAAATAGCTTTATTTATAAAGCATAGCTTTTCTCTCATACAATTAAAATGCAAGATTAATATCCTGCTTTCATCATTTTAATGTTACTTAGTAATTTAAAATTCAATGACTACAAACCAAAAAGAAAAATTTGCTTGAAACAAATCTGTGAGCTGTCACTGTATTGGAAGAAGAGTTCTCATGCATTAGCACAAAGAATGTATACAAAATGTATCTACATGCTGTTTCTTGCTCTGTGATCTTCAGAAAAGCAAGTGCAAGGAATAAAGTTAAAAAAAATATAAAGATTTAAGGAAACCAACATCTCAGTGCAGAATAATATGCTTGTTATACACTGTCAAGGTACAAAAATACAAAGAATGGTCTTGAAACAAAAAGATAAGTTGCAAGGATGACCCTAAATGTATGTGTTTCTTCATGCAAATAGAAATTTGAGCAAAATACTTTTCCTTCAGTAAGAAATTACATACTTTTCATGGCATAAAAATAAGAACAACTCCCAATATTAGATGAATGGGTTCCAGAAATTTCAAAGTGTGCCACCAACGAAGCACTGGCTTTCGTAGACAGAAAGAATAAAACGGCTATTCAAAAACTAGACACTCCTCAGCTATATTTAATCCTAGAAAATAGAGTAACACTTTCACATTTATTCCGTAGGGCCTCCTACCAGAAAACACTTCCATGAATAGAACTCGAAGGCACTGCTTATATGCATAAAGGTGCTTATGAGTGTTTCCAAGAATTGTATTTGCTATCTCTGTATTTGAAAAGCTAGAAGAGTTTAATTTATTCCATTTTGAATTGTTATAAAAGCCATACGAATGCACCTAAAGCTTGCCTGGCTTAATTAAATAATTTTCAATGCAATTTTAGTTTTATAAAAGAACTTTAAAATAAGCCTTAAATTTGTAATTTATTGAATCAATTTAAGTAATTACCAAACAAGTAAGAAGTGAAAATGTGTTATCTTTGTTATTTGAGTTCCACCGCATTTAAGTTAAAAGACTTGGGTGTTTTTTTTCCTCTTTATAATTAGTTATTCTTTATAAAATCAGGGTCTAATAAAAGAAACATATATTCCATGTACACTCGCTTTCACTTAATATATGTGAATTATATAAATTATAAGGCCTGTAAAAGAAATGTTGAGAATTTCAAATATGGCTGATGTTGAAACAGGAATGATAGACCTAGGACCCTTGTAAATGCTATTATTTAAGCAGTAAAATTTCCTCCTTGAATGATAAATGGCTGCATAGGATATGAAGAAGGAGCACATTTGTGTCTTGTTCTTTCAATAATAGCTTTCAGCTTGTTGCCCTTCAAGTCGCTTTCAGTAGCAGCATTATAATTTTAATAGTATGTAAAATCAGTCCTTCATTACAAAAAAGCTCTTAGGCAAGTGCAATGACACCTGCACATTACCAGCAATGAACACCAAGCAAATTCGTAATGAAAGAGAACTTCATGTGCTGCCACACATCAACAGTCCTGGCTTGTCTCCCTGATTTGTTTTGCTGTCTAAATTTTCAGCATCAAGACCTGAATGCTTTTATTTCTTCATAGCCATACAGAAATGACTCTTCTTGTTTCACATCTCAATGCTGTGAATTTAAATGGGCTGTGAACTAAGTTCTTGGATCCTTTGTGAGGTTATTTCTTCCTGTTCATAATGAACTCTGCTATTTCTACATAATGGACTGCAGTACTGGGGGACCAGGGGAAAAATAATGACAGTCTGAGTGAGGGCTTTCTGTCTCCTCTCCTTTGTCCTGTGATGCTCGAGAGGTGTGTGCACAGCAGGCTGTGTGTCTCACTTTGTACATCTGCTTATCCATCCAAGGAGTAGGAATAATTTTCGCTGTCCATGCTGCTCACTATTCCACCCTCTGCTTAAGTGCTGGAAATGGAGGGTAGTGATTCTCCTCTTCTTTGACAAACTAGAATAAATAAGACACAGCAGCTCATCACTGGGGTAGGCTCAGTCTAAGTGAATTGGACATATATTCTTCATGTGTAATGTCTTTAACAGTAGTCAGTTGTGTTTTTAATATGGTTAGAAAGCAGAGTTTTGTCTTCTGAGTCAGAAGAATGAGTGAAAAAACTGGCATTAAGATGCACAGAGCACAATTGATCTTGCATTATTTTAACCATCTAAAAATCAGGCATCTGCTCCAGGATAGTCTGCTATGTTTTCCTTCACTACTCCATTGAAACTGGTGGTCTGAATCACACTCTGAGGGTGCCCACCTCATCTGTCTTTCTGCTATCATGTGGAGGCATTCAGTGAGATTTATGGTCACCCTTCAAAATAGAAAGTGTATATGTAATTCTCTGGTAATATCACTGTAACTGTCGTATTGGTTTGCTTTCATCCCTTTAATTATCTGACAGTGCAAAGTTAGATAGAGAAGCAGAAGAGATACTCACACACCGACTCTTAGAGATCAGTGTTTTAATTCGATGCAATTCATTAATAAACACTGGCAGCTCTGTGAAGGAAGTGAGAAATTCCACACAGTCACTGTAGCAATCTAGTCCTTAATGAGGTTTTTTCAAGCAGATTGGGCTGTAGTCTGCTGTGGAAAGGTAAAGGATATCTGTTAGAGAGTACTTTAAACAGAAAAATGCTTTGCAGGAACATGGCTGTGATGGAGATCTCCTGAGTCTTAGGAGTCTCAAGTTTTCATAATAAACTCATGTCTGGCATTCCTATTCATATTTTTAGAAAACCACCCTTCAATTTCTGCCTGTATTTTGGCACCTCTAGGCAGTTATGTATATGTTAGAACAAATGCTGGATAAAGCCATTGACATTCTGACAATCTTGTAAGAGGAGAGCTCTTAGGAAATTTAATATCCTCACCCCAGAACAGGAAAAGTAATCTTCCAGGTTTCAGGAGATGGATGGCTGTACACCCTATTTTATTTTTCTACACTGAGCTCAACAGTCCTAACTGTCATTAATCATTTCACAATCTCTGCATTGCTATTTATAGAAGCATAAAGAATTTCGGTATTATAACATGAAATGTGCTAGAAAGAGGTCAAATAAATGGTCAGCAGTGGAGATTTGCTGCTAGAAATACATTGGTATAAATTTGAAAGTAACTTTATCGTGCAGAACTACTGGTTGAGTGTACAGAAGTTTACTAAATTACAGATTTAAGCTGCTGAAACATTTTTATTAATATTCCTATTTAATTTTTCAATCCAGTAACCTCAGAACCCAGCAGTTTATTCAAAACAGGTACCTTGGATTTCACTTCTAAAAAATATTTTGATATTTTTTATGCATGTTTAAAACCCAGAGGCTCTGGGTGCTAAAAAAAAATACAGGCATGTTATGGCTTTCTCCCTTTGTGTCACCTATTATAAGACTGCACAAATTATGTCAGATCATGGAGAGAAGGCAGCTCTGATTAGGGAGCAAGTGCTACTTAACTGGTCTTTGCAAGACCATGTACAGGAGGACTTCAGCTGATGTCCCTCATTTGCATCCAGGTGCGTCTATTTCTTAATAAATTAACATCAGCCAGAGATAAACGTAGAGCTCTGGCTTTTATGAACTAAGCCAGGAGTACCATGTATGTAAGACACATTATATGTAATATGGTGAGATAAGCACGTTGTTATGGTGTCTTAAGGCCAAGGTTAGTTCATTAAAAGCTGGACCTTAACTTCGAGTATAAAGGCATCTTTGCAATGCAGAGGTTTACCGCAGAAAACCTGTTTTTAACCTGAGCATTACAAGTTTACTTTTAAGTTTCCTAACTCCAGATACTTTTTTGTGTAGTTTAATAGCAAATACAAAAAAATATCACGGGGGGGGGAAGAAAAGGCAGAAATTTCTGCCTTGCTAATATATACCCTTTGGGGCTTAGATTAGGTGAACTGCACAGCTTTCTTCTCTTCTTTTAATCTAACTTTTTGTCCAGTACCAATCTTGCTCCTTCTATCACATTGCCATAACGGGTAGTAGAGTCTTGAGATTTCCAGTGCCTTGTGCCTGTGTGAGTTAAATACACAATAAGATTTAGGAAAAAAAGAGTCTCTGCATGTTGTTATTATTTTTATCAACTTAACAAGATGGATGGGAGCTAAGCATACAGATGCACCTATTTTCTTTATCAAGTAAATCAAAAGCATTTTCTCCTTGAACACAGTTGTTGAACAGTCTGTGCCTTTTTGACGACATAATGAAGAGCAGAACAATACTGGAAAGGTGGCAGATACACTTGGACACAGATCTAGAGAAAGCTTTAATTTATCTTGCATTGGGAGAACATTTTATTGAGTAGCTTATATTCATAATGACTGTGTAAAATAAAAGTAAACTAAAAATACATCAATACCCACTTGGACTGTGATGCTGTTAGATGTCATAAGTGAAAATGACTTGGGATTGTGTTCAAATTCAGGGGCTGATTTAGGAATTGTTTTTCTGAAAAATGGTATTTTGCTCTTTTGGGTCGTCAGTAAAGCAGTGTTTGATCACATTATGGCTGCAGTTCTAGACATGCTTTTAGTTCTGCTGTAAAACAGAAACAAGGTGATAAATGTTTGGGACAATTAAGTGATCTCAGGAGTTGAAATCCTGACATAATAAAGTCAATAGCAGAACTTCCATTAACTGCAATGGGGCCAGGGGTCTGAAACATCATGTTGGGACTTTGATCAAGGGTCATGACATTTAACCCCATTTTCATTGCAGGTAAAGGTACCAAGAAAGAAGGTGATTCCGCATCACTAATTGTTCAGAGCACTGTTCATAGCTTGGAAAAGTAACATATGTAGACGTTTCAAGGATCTATCGAATTCTTTATATATGTCATGTTTTGAGATCTGCTGAAATGTCTCACAAGGGAAGAGAGGAAAAGCTGTTCATTGTTTCCCATATCGTTAGCAGCTATAGCTGGTATCATATGTATACATTAACATACAGAAATAGTATTCTAGATGTAACAGTATTCTAGATGTGTTGGGTTTTTTCTTTTCCCCCTGCTGTAATATGATGTATTGCAGCTTTCAAGCTCAGATATTTTAAGTAGAAAAACAAAAGTGCATCACCAAACCCTACTGAAATGGCAAATCATATGCTGCTAAAACGTTTAAGATGCTGGGAATTTTAGTTCTAAAAACAATAGAAAAGCTCTTGCTGTTCCTTTTGTTTACCACCCATGTCTTTATTTTAACTGTATGCTTTATAAATCTACAGATTATTGCCTTTATTGAAAAGTTTGTGTGTTATTCAAGATGACTTGTAAACTTGTCTCAATCTTTCCTAGCAAGGGAAACAGGAAATACCAGAGAACACTAGACTCAGAAAACCTATAAAATTTGAGAATGCAGCCCATTATTTCTAGAGACTTTTCACATAACACTTTGGGAAGCAATGACTAATTAGTTTTTGGCTTTAACAATAACAGTTTGAGGGGATTTTTGGTTTTGTTTTTATAGCTTTCATATTAGGTAGAGGAGGGAAAGTGACTCTGAATGATGAAATATTGGCAGTGTATACACTTGCTTCTCAGTAGGAGCTCAGCTCTTTGATCCCTAGTACAATTACATGCATTGCCCAAGTTTTATTGCCATGCCGGAGAGTTAACAAGCAGCCGCTACGCTCATGACAGCACCCTAATAGATTTTTGTTCAATAGGTAATTGAATATTTAAAATTAATGTCTTAGATTCTCTGGATTCTTGGTAGTAATTAAATGTTCACAGCATTTTTTCTTGACTGCTTCACAGCAGTAAATAGAGTATTTATATTGATCTGATCTATCCAACACTTCAACAATAATTCTGTGTGTTAACTGCAGCTAGAGAAACACTTTAGTTATTGTTCCTTTTTTCCTGTCTGAATACTTTGTTGAGTGTTATTCTTTGAATTCATAAAAAGGCAAAAGCTCAACTGACAGAAAACTCCCCAGCTTCCTGAAGAATATTTAAATTTGTACTCACTTTGGGTCCTTCCTGGAAGAATGGGCATCTTATCAAGTACTAATGAAATTTAAAAGTTGCAAATATGATGGAGGCATATGTAAACTACAATTGATAATTTTCTTTGATAATGTTATTCAGTGCTGTTATTCATTTATTCCTTAATGATCCTTCAAGATTTTAGCTGATATGTCAGCTAATTATAGGATATATTCTATATAGCTTTCTGAAATGGAGTGGGGGAATTTGCTATTTTCCAGCGATTAGAACGGATGACTGGAAGTCAGAAAGACTTGATTTCATTTGCATTTTCTCCTATTTTGCTAAGTGGCCTTGGTAAAATGACTATACCCATAAGTGTTCAAGTCTTTTCATTTACCCTCCTATTTTTTCTTTTTTGAATAAGGGTCTGACCTTTTATGTGTGAAAGGTATCTCAGCTACCACTAGTCAGAGAAGCACATGCTACAGCAGTTAAACTACAGTCAACATGCAGGGTTTTTTTTTTAAATAAAGATTTACATTCCAGAATATGTTAAAAAGTTTTCATGATTTTCCTTTCTATTACAAACTCATAATGGGATAATGTAAAAACATGGGCATGAGCTAAAATATAAATAATTGCCCATGAACATGAAGGATTTTATCTGCGAAGCAAATTATGTAATGTCATAAAGAATAGGATGCTGGAATTTATGCTACTAGATATAACTTGTGCCATAAGTAGAAATGCAAGGAACCGCCTTTGTGATGGAAGATTTCATACCATCCCAAACCAACAACACTTTCTTGTTTCCAGGTTCAACAGGTCTCACTGGAATAAACTTCTCTGCAGATGGTTTTCATTTTCAGGGTACTCTAATAGATGGTGCTTTTCTGTGTTCTCCAAATCATACCAGCATGATTATCATACCTTTTGGGGAAGAAAAATAAAAATAATATGCATATGGCTATATTAAAGAGATGCACTTTCTATTACAAAGCTAAACCAAGCTAAAGCAAGACTGAGTAATATTCCGTATGTTCTGTTTGATCATGATTTGTTTGATCAGTTGTCAAGAAGAGATTCAAGGAAGGCAATTAGCATCAATACAAACTCCTTTCTCCCAGATTAAAGAAAGTGATTGCATAATGTCAGGTTTCTTTGTGTTTTGATTATGTGGAAAATGATTGCTTGATTATGACAATGGAATTACAAAAGAAGTTGAAAAAAGGCCTCTCAGAACATTTCCTTTACCTATCCTAACAAACTTTCATTTTGGCAAGTGAGGAGGATCACTCCATGATACTGAATATAAGAAAGGTCTCAAGAAGATGTGGACTCCAGCTAATCAGCTGAGTCAATTTAAACCTGGGTAGGTTCAAAAGTAGTTTCTGATCAGTATGTAAATCAGTGACTTCACTGCTGTATTAGACAGTGTTTAAAGCAGAGCCTACCAGGTGTGGATGCCCTAAATCAGTGGTGCCTAACCTCTGGTCACCTGCAGAACTGCAGGGCACAGGTAATGGGCACAGGCTATTCACAGTTTCCTCTTCCTGTTGGCTTTGATTTTAAGGCCTTGATTTTCTACAGATTTAATAAATTTCTTAGTCAGGATGTCATCCATGTAGTATGACTAAGTGGAATGACTGAGTTGTGTAAAATTCACATTCATACTGCTGACAGTAGCACTGTGGCAGGCCTTATAAAAATTAATGTGTTCCGATTCAGTGATCGATATTTGCCTTATATTTATTCCATTCCTGTATTTTACCCATTTTAAGATAAACACTTGGAGTGCAGCCCAAGTAATCTTTGTCCTGATGACTAATCTGGTAATGCTGTTGCAAATTACAAGTAGTGTTGAAATATTTTATGGGGTTTGATAGTCACGTCATAGAAACATAGAAATAACAGTTATTGATAATGAAACATTTTCTGATTTAAGAAACTGCCGAAACGCGGTTCTCTGGGTAACAGCACAAGTAACTGAATAAGTAATAAAACTGAGTAATGCCTGTTTAGATGTATACTGAGACAGAAAAATGATTTAAAAAGCATTAGTTATTTAAAGATTCCTCTGTCTGGTTTTATGTTTGTAATTTGCATGCAGAATTACAGGAGCAAGAGTACAGGATACTTGAAAAGTAAATACTTTTCTGAGCTCCTTTATGTTTGTAAGGATGAGATATCCCCTGTCCTGAGAGCACGTCTATCCTGTAATTCAAAACCTAAATGGTTGAGTTTAGTCTCTGCGTGCCGTCTAAAAACCCCTTCCTGTTTGCTGCATAAAGTTATTGAAATGCAGTCTGCTACTATGAAACCTGCTGTGTATCTAGAGCAGTTTACTTAAGAAACTACTGAGGTATTTATTTTTCTGGAAGGTGAGAGGTAAAGCTGATGTGATGGAAGTGAGTGGCTCCCTCATTCTGAAACCTTAGACCAGTTTGTGCTAATTCACTGATGGATGTGCCTAAACACATTAATAAGGCTAAAATAGACAGAGGCACCCAATGACGCATGCTGGGCTGGGGATCATGGACTAGCAGAGGGGTTTACTGAGGATCTGTTCCACTGGGAACAGAGCCTTTATATCCTAATTAGAGTCCCGTAAGCCTCCACTTAGTACTGGAAATCCAGTATCAGGTTTACTGAGCTGATTTTAATTAAAACTGATGTTAGCCTCAACTTCATGTGGCTTCCTGACCAAAATAAACTTGTGTAAGTAATGTGTGTGTGCATATCTACATGTGTACGTACCTACGTGTCTGTTGGAGAGTACTTGTGCATCTGTTTGTATTCTGTTGTGCTGAAATCTTCTGTAATTAAGAACAGATCATCCCTGTTTTTAAACTAGTAATTGTCTGACTTTGAAGGAAATACTGACAAGTTATTTTTACTTCTATGTTATCACCTGTCATGTTAAATCTAGTACCAGGTGAGGGCTCTGTGACCCTTGTGCTGGGAGAGGTGGGAGGGATGTTTGTGCTTCCCTGGTCTATAAATAATCATCTTTGTGTAACCATTGCAGAACCAGGTGTCATGTTGTAGATGAATAAAGCACTACTCCTACATATAAAGAGGACTGTAATATCTCAACAAAGGAAATAGGGTTTTGATTTTAGAAACCTGGTGTATCAACATAGATTAAAAAAAAAGACTGCGCTATAAAATCTGAGGGAAGACAGCTGCTTTTTAATTTCTGGTTAGGTAGAATGGGAAATTCTTAATTAGAAAATGTATTATATCTATATATCAGTATTTGAAGTGTGTGTGAGAGATACCCACATGGAATTGGAAAAAAAAAAAAGGGAGAGAAAAAGAGAGGTAAAATAGTGGCATGTTGAAACAGAAGAGTTAGACTGCAATTAGATTGTCTATATACCCTTAATTTGCCTTCTTTTCTCTTGTGCATAGACATTTCACTTTCATTGTCATGACTTCTTTTTCCTGCTACAGAATGTGGCTTGTTTGGTAATACTTGATAGACGGTCTAGCTGTATAGGTTGTTCCATAAAGATGTCTCAGTCTTTCTTTTTTGGGCAAAGCTCTAACTTTATTTCCCACCTGTCCTTCAATCCTGCACTGGATACAGAATTTCGTGTGTTTTCTAGCATTTTTGATAGTGGCTATTGACTATTTTATCTAAGTGTTTCACAGATTTTTTTTTTTTTTTTGTCTCATAATGGTCTTAAAAGATGAGATTGTGTTATTTTCCCTTTATAGCTAGACAACTCAAACTCAGGGCACTGCTGGTGAATTACTCTGACTAGTTCTGGTTGATCTAGGTAGTCTACCAAAAGCTGTATAATAAGATGTTCTACACTGTGCTTCCCAAACTGTCCTGAGAGAAGAACTGTGGTTGTGCTATATTAAGACAGGATAGCTCTGACTTGCAGAGCATTCTGCTGTTCAGACATATCCTCAGAGGTTATCTAAAATAGCAATATAGCTACCCAACTTGAAAAATTCTGCTTCTCAAGGTACTCAGTAATAGTATCACTATGTATCGGGTCAGATCCATTCTACTTCCATTGCAAATATCTCCTTCAGCAGAAAATCAAAACTTAAACTCCAGGGAAATCATATCAGAACATTCAGTTAAAAAACAGCAAAAAAACCCAGGTGCTGCTTGGGATAAATTTGGATTAAACTTTGTGTTCCAGAGAGATCCCATGCAGTTAAAACTGCCTACTGTGCTGTCCAGCTTCTGGGCTCTCACAGCAGCATGCTGGGCACACAGACTCTACTGTCTTCGGGGGAGGCAGGAGTCCCAGCACTGGTTCCTGAGGAGCAGGCAGCTCTGTAATGGGCTTCTCCCAGTTACTCAGTAAGAAATACCGAGGTTAGATGTGCAGTATCTGTTCCTCTCTCCTGCATTAGCACCTTACTTGATAATTCAAAAGCCTGCCTCCATCCACTGGGCAACCACGACACTGAGGTAGATGTCCTTCACATAACTGAGGAACATCTTGTTATTTCAAAGGAGAACCATGGGTAAAGGCTGATGTCTCACACAACAGAGTGGCAGCTTTCCTGGGGAAACATGAGCTCCCTTCCTGCAATCAACCTAAATAATAAACCTAGTGCAAACCCCAACAATTAACAGCTCAAAGGCAGAGCTGCTAGTTACCCTGTTCTTGCTGTGTGTTAATGGTTGTGCAAACAGCTAGCTTAAACCACCTTTAATTTATTCTAAGGGTAATCTTCCTCTCTTAGGAAGCCTACTCCTAGAATGTGTTAGGGTGGAGGTGAGGTTCTGGTGGTGCCACCACCTGAGAGACAGCTGGCAACAGGGAGGAGACCTGTTGATTATCACCTCTTAGCTGGAGACTGCTGCACATCACATCAGATTTTCACTCTACTCAGTGTCATGCCAGTGTAAAGGGAATGGAAAGATCATTAATTTTCCTGTGCTCTCTAGAGAGGGAAGTTCTTACAGCCTGCTCCAGTCAGCAAACAGCACGGGAGAGGCTCACTAGGCCCTGGGCAGAGTCTTGGCCCAACAACCTGTGTCAACATGCCTTTAGTCTTCCACATAGAGGGAAAATGTCTCACATGGAAGCTGTGGGGTGCTGACCCATAGCTCTCTCCTTCCCTGGGACTTCAGGAATCACATTCAGGCCAATGACTTCAGCAGGAACTGTGTACAAGGGCAAGGAGAGAACTCAGATCTCAGGAAGTGTTCAACTTCTGTAATCAAGAGGAAGACTTGAAGTTTCTTTCCTTGTTCACACAAAACTTCCTAACTCAGTAAAAACACAAGGAAGTATTCCTTCAGGTGGCAGTCTCCAAGCTGAGCATGGGTAATGTGGAATTTGGAAAAGAAAAATACTGTCTGGCACAGCGCTCTGGCTTCAGACTGCCTGGACCCTCCCTGCCAGGGGCTATGTTAATTTTCGCATGCTGAACTCCACCGGTTGACAGCCAGTAGCCTGTAGCCCATGGATATTCTTATGGTCTGGTTCACATTTCTGGCAGCATTGCCAAACAGTAAGCTCAAGGAGAGTCCCAGTCAGCTGTGGGCTAGGTGGGCCTTTTTCAGATAACAGAAACAGTGAAAAATACTCGTTGGAAGGGACCTCTAGAGGTCTTCTTTGCTCATATCCTTCTTAAAGCAGTACTACTTTAGTATATGATCAACAGATAATTTTCTTGTTGGTCCACTGAAAGCGTTGTTTTTTTTTCTTGCACAATATTTAAATGGTGCTACTCAGATCCGTAATTCAACAAAAGATTGATTAGGTGGGAGCAGTAAAAGACACTTCTCTGGTCAAGTAGTATCTTCTCTGACAAGTTTTGTTACCTATTTCTAAGGCTCTGGGAGTGTTGATTCTAAGGTAGTAAAATTGTTAGTGATAGGGATGTTATCTGGGCAAAATAATTTTTCCTTTTGTCCAGATTTCCTCTCCGAAAGAGCTGTCTTATCTTGCTCAGTTGTTTTATTTATTTTTTTGCTCCCCTCCACCTTGAGAATTATGGAAGGCAAACAGCTGAGGTAAGGAACAGATTAAGTTATTTTGCAACTGTGAGAAGCTAAGTACAGGGTAATATAACAAAACCATTGGATAACCTGAATGGCAGGTTCTTCACTCACGCTGTCCCTATTCCAGAACATGCAAAATCATGGTTTAATTGGAGTTGTAGTCAGTGTCTGGTAAAGTCATTGGGAGCTGAAGGGGCTGAAGCCTCTCTTTGTTCATATGGGATCAGTTCTGAAATGGCTCAGGAAAAAAAATCTGTTTTGATTTACTGCAATCTACATCATGCCTGTAAAAATGATCCTGAAATGTATTGCTCAGAATGCATTTTCGCATGACACCAGCGTGTACAGACTTTTTTACAGGGGGCTGCAAGGCATATGGGTAGTATGGAATGCTCAAACTCTGAAACTTGTTTTTGACTGTTGTTTTAAAAACACAGAGGAGCATAATGTAATAGTCTGGACTCCATTACAAATTGATACAGCTCAGGTAACTTTATGAACTACATTAGAGTAACTGGCTATTGTAAGAAAAACTAGCATTTGGACTAGTAACTTTAATGCTCATTTATTGAAAGGCCTGGAAGCGTTTTATTTATGTGATATGGAATGCTGACCTAACCGCTACATCCAAGATCAAAGCTTTCTTGTTGTGCTAGATCAATCTGATAAGAGTACAGTATTTTTAATGATTATTAGATTATATATCCAGTTTATTTTACATAATAATAATAATAATAATAATAGTTAGTAGATTTTGAATGTTATAGTATGGTATTTTGGGGTTTATATTGTAGGGCTCCAGCAGGTGGCAGAGGAGACAGGCTTTGAATAGGTGAAGGTCTCAGGTACCCTGTTAAATTAGTACAAGAAAATAAGTTTTATTGGAGCTTCAGCAAACCTGCCAGTTTCCCTTCATTTCACTCAAGTGGAACTAGTGTGTAGGGTTTATGGGGGCTCACATGCCCTTCATGGTTGTTGGACCTTAGTTTGTGAAAATAAAACATACTGTAATAGGGGTTGCCCACTTGGGATCTGAAAAGATTACATAGGTCTTTTTTTCCTGTAAATTTCAGTCACTGATTTTAGATTCAGCACCTGAAGGAAAAATAGCCTATGGGGACAGTTCTGCTCTCTAACTTAAAAATATTTCATAAAAGAAGCATAAACATAAGGGGCTCTGATGTTTGTAGGCAGGAGCCAAGGCCTGTCTCTGTTCTCATTTAAATCACAGTAAACCCCAAATAATAAAACTGACATAGTCCATATGCATTATTAAGAGACTCCATTTGGTCAAGATTCCCTGTCTAATCCCATAGAACACTCAATAAAGCAGCTGTAGAAATCTCTAGGTAAGTAAGAAATTGCCATGTAAATTTATAACCCATGCACAGCCCTAGGTAAAACTTAGCAAAGCAAAGTACTTTTCCTCTTTTGAAATGGGTTTGTAACGTGCTCTATGCTCACCTGAATGAGAGCTACAAGCCTCTCACCTGTACAAAGAACAGCACAGACAGAAGTGTGAACATACATCTTGTGAATTGTGGTCTAAATTCTCTGAAACAGCATGAGGAGATGTGAAAAAGATGGAAAACACAGAGGGAAAAGAAAAATTGATTGCAAAAATCGTCGTATTTTTCTGGAAGAAGCATTTGTTAGTGAGGTAAGAGAATCCATATTAGGTCATGCTGATACGAGAATTTACATCCTCAATGTGTCCCCTGATACATCTTCACTTTCTCACTTAACTTTCTCACTTAAATAAGTATAAATGGTTCTGGATCTCTTGTGATCTCTTTTGCAAAGCATCATCTGTGGCTGCAGCAGTGTTTTTCTGGAGGGCACTCCCTTCCCAGGGAAGTTACTTTATTCATCAGCTTGACAGCTAAGTTAGCAAGTTTGTCCTTGTGAAATTCTGTGCTACTTTGAGAAGAGAACAACAGAGCAACTCTGTTGAATTCTTTCAGGGACCATGAACAGCCATAGTTAAATAGGAAATGCTGTTCAGGAGAACAGAATTGCACCCCCTTATGTCAAGTGATGAAATTAATTTTATCATTTTATGCTATTGGTAGGGTCTCTGAAATAAGTTGTTAACTTTAAGTGAACAAACAGAGGGCTAACTTTTTCTGGTGTGTGCTGCACAAACAAGGCAGAGCTTGCCTCGTTTACTGAGGCAATAGTAGCCTTATGTTGATGGTGGAGAATTCCTGGCAGCGTTTATCTGGAGAAATTGTTGGGCTGCTGGTAACCATATACTGAAAAAACAGTATATGCATAAGTGAAAAATTTAGTTGAAGGAACCACAGCTGCCACCTTCCTCAAGAACATAATATCTTAGTTAATCTATTTCAAGTCTTTCTTTACTCTGTTAATTCTGATGAACTAGTTAGTCCTTATTCAGTTGGTAAAACCATTTGTGGGGAACTTTGTTGCATGTTTTCAATGGGGAATTGCTATTTAGCCACTGTGGGATGCCAAGGGTTTGTCAAAGATCCATTGGACAGTAGATGTCATCAGCCCTTCCTGAGCTGCTCGAAAGATCCATCTGTCTTATTTATCTGCTGCTATGTCTAATCTTCATTCAAATTTCAGTCTGAGCAATCAAATAATTTCTCATGTGAGTAAATGACATTAAATGGAATTGTGTCTAGGTAATTTCACAGTTGCCACATTTACCTACATCTTTTGCAATGTCCTAGTATCAAGGGAAGCCTCTGAAAGTTTTAGCCTTAGTGTATTTTTGTGGTATTATTGACTGGGACTGTGAAAAATGTGAGTTTACTTTACAGTTACATGTGTTATGTCTGAGAACACAGATCCTAAATCCACAGTTTTTCAGTCCTTCCCAGAATTCAGTCCACACTGAGCAATGACAAAATTTCCTGAATTCTACACAAGAGTTTTGCACATTATAGGAGAGCATAATAATAGATGAGTAATGGAATGCTTGGCAGTGTTGCTAAGCATATCCGTTAAACAGAAATTTGTAGCTGCAGCAAAATTAATTAGGCATTTTTTGGTAAGACAATAATCGTGCCAGAGCTAGCAGATAACATACTTACTTCTAATCAGCTTTCACTAATCACGGAAGGTAAAATTAGTTATTAGTATTGAATCACAACTTTCCTTAAGTAGCAGTCTAAATCTAATTACCATAAGTTACTTTCCACTTAATACTTTATTGTTGTCCACAAAGGTTTTGGTGAACCAGAGGCTATTTATACCCGAGTTGATGATGTGCTGTCTTTTTCTTCAGTGTATTTGTCCAACTGATGTGATCACATACTAATTCAGATACTGATTTTGCAGCTGAAAATTTCATGACTCTCATTAGAGTGAAGTCTGCTGTCTTGATTAATCATTTGATGTATTTCGAAGTTGGTTTCAAATTTGTGTAAACTGGCATGACTTCATGACCTTCCAAATTCAGTGAAACTCATATCTACATTTGTAGAAAAAGAGGATTAAGCGAGAAGGGAAGAAAAATAATTTATTATTAAAGTAGCTTTTAAAAAAGTATAACCCAATTTTATTTCAGCAATGTGTTTAATTTTTAAAATATTAAGGTGCCACAGCTTAAGAGACTATGTCAGCTTCTACCAGGTTCCTGTTGTCTTCAATAATACTATGACTGTAGAGTCTTTAGAACAGCAGAACTGAAATCAGTGGAAATAGAATTAGACCAATGCTGAAGGCTTCCAAAAATTCTGTCCTAAAAATACTTGTGATGTCTTATTAGTTCATTCATGTGCTGAGGTCATACATTTGAAGTCATTGCTCAACGCCTTTAGCTCTCTAACTGGGGATACTGGAGGGCTCACAGAAGAGGCTGCCCAGTGGAGCTGTTTTTTCCACCATATGCACACACACAGCCTCCAGCAGGGGCAGCTCACTCTGGCCAGGAGTAGCCACCGTACCTGCAGTGTAGAGACTCCAGCGTGAAAGGGTCGGGACCCTGGGCTGTGCTGTCCCTGCCAGCATCTGGTGCTCAGCTGTAGTGATGAAGGCAGCTGTGCTGTGTTGGGTGCTGCAGCATGTGCTGGACTCCAAGTGGCATCCAAAGCCTGCAATCCTAGGGAGTGGAATACAAATAGATCTGCTGCCAAGTCTGTGTTGGGGATGGAGACCAGCTCCAGGCCTTTTAACTTCGGTTCTGGAGCAAAATCAAGATCCTCAGCATGTAACAGGGCCATGGCCTTGCATAATTCTGCTCCTGACATGTTTGGACACAATGAACAGGTCTAGTTCAGACTCTGAGGGATGGTGGGGCCAAGGGGCATGACAACAGTACTGAGGTTTTCAGTTTTCTCCTACCTGTCATCTCACCTACATCACTTTAAAATAACTTTGTATGAATTTTTGTAGTTCTGGAAGCAAGTGCACAATTTATCCCTAGATGTTACAATGCTATAAAGTAAATATAACAGTTTTCCAGCTCTTAGGATGCCTGTAGTAAATATTTGCTGCACAAAACCTAGAAAGAAATATAAACTTTAAAAGAACCGAATTTTCTCTTTCCAAAATGGAATTGTGTACAGGAGTTCCAAAACAATTTGTAATTTTTTTCCCCCAAGTATTTAATGGAAATTTGTTGGGTTTTGTGGTTTCTTTTTTTTTTTCCTCCAAAAAGCAATATGTACTTTACATTTGAAAAGTACTGGTGCCAGCACTTCTATAAAAGAAGGTTAATATTGCTTGTAAGTTGTGAGAACAGATTCCCTGCATCAGTTCAGAAACATGCTCTAGTCTCTGTGGACTTGTACATGAAGTTGTATTATTGTAAGATAGTGAGCTCTGATCCCCACACATAGTTTACAAAAGCATGCTTCAACCCAGCTCAGGGAAAGTGATTATCCATGTGGCAGTTTATTCACTGAAGTGCTAAGGGTCCGGGTTTAGGTCTGTAAAGTAAAACCTGTCTTTAAACCTGAACTTAGCCTGAATTTAAACCTCTGAGAGATTGTTTGGTTTGACTTGAGATTATTTTGGTTTAACTGATGCCCATGGTACCCATGTCTGCTCTACAGAACACTGTGCTGGTTAAAGGCCGCTTTTTCTGTGCCAGAGGCTTGTTACTTTCCACCTGGGGTTCAGTATTTCCAAAACTTTTCCAGAATAAGGGCTTGTGCAACTTCTGCACTGAAGGCAAAAGCATCTAAGACACTCCAATAGATCATCTGACTGGTGTTCTCCTCAAATGAAAATACTTTCTGCTAGCAGAGTTCTGCAGGCCGTGGACACCAGTGGCTGGATTGCAATGGGAACACCAATACATCAAACCAGCAGGAGCTACATGTGGACCAGGTAGTCTATTCATGGCTTGAATTTATTAGCTGTGTGTTTAAATTCACCAAAATAGGCTGCTTAAATAAACCTCTCTCTGACTGACCCACCATCATAAATTACTTACAAAATAAAGTATAAAACCCATGAACTTCTAAGTGTAGATCTCAGGCATAAGTCTTGCACTGAAAGGTGTTCAGGTGATTTCCTGACTCATGTGGGGCACCACAAAAGATGGAGGATCTCAGTGTGAGAATGAAGAATCATTCGTGCATGGGGTGTCTCAGTAAGTTCTGACTTCTCCACAGAAGTTTTATTTTTCCCAATTTTGAAAAAATAATTGTCGGCTACAGAAGGTTGCCAGGAGTGTGTCCAGTCAGGTTTTGAATGGAGAACACCCAGATGGAGAATACCCCAGCTGTCTTGCCCCAAACTGTTCTAGTGTTTGATAACCTTTGCAGTACATAGGGGATATTTTTTTCTTATTTCTAGGCAGAATTGGCTGTATTTCAATTTGTGCTCATTGCCTCATCCTTTCACTCAGCACCACTGAGAAGACTGTCTCCTTCTTTACTAAGGTATTTATACACATTCACAAGATCTCCCTAAGCCTTCTTTTTCTCCAGACTAAACATTCCCAGTTCTCTCAGCCTCTTTTCAAATGACAGATGCTCTACTATGTGACCCCAACTGTACTTGTAGATAGCAGACAGTCCCTTTTAATCAGCTACTAGGTAATAGGGTTTTACCTAAACTCTGCTTAAAAGGACTTGCTATTTAAAACTATTTAATTCAGTCAAAGTAAACCACATTCTTTGAAGAGCAGAAGAGTCCCTGTGCTATTATTTCTCTCAAGGATTTTTTGGGTTTGCTCTGGGTTTTTTTGTTTTGGTTTGGTTTTTGTTTGGTTGGTTGGTTTTTTTAAATTTTATTTTATTTGTTTATTATTTTATTTAGTTTTGCCTGTTGGTAAAAATCTACACTAAACAGGAGGAAATTGTACCTGTTTTGCTAGTCCTCACCCTTCATTCCTGGAAAAGTATGAGAGAATCTTTCATTGCTCAGTTCTGACCTCACAGTCCAGTTAAGGAAATGTATGAGAGACGGTGAGGCTGTATTGCCACCCAGAATAAAAGTCATGAGTCAGTCCCCAAAACTCGGTAAGCTCAGAAGCTATTTACTGAATAATTATATGTTGTTTGAGTATCTTTAGGACAGTCCTATGTTTGCCTTCTTTTTTTAGGCTGAAGACTTATGTCATGTTCTCAATCATTCATTGGAACTTGTCAGATAAAAGTAATTATACATATTACAAACAACATTTTTAAGCATTTCATTTTTCATTTCCATATATTTATATATACATATATATGAATATGTACATACATATATGTGCATATGAGAAAGTAAATTCTTAACTAAAGTTCTAACTGTTCAATTCAGATAGGGAGAGAAAAACAGAAATAGTATGCAAGGAATCTGTGATAAGCTTGTATGACATTAACTACTGCATGATGGATGCAATTCCATCAGCCAAAAGATAGAATAGCCAAATGTAATTATTTTGCTTCAAGACTATTCATCATGGGACATTTTGTGGAAATTGTCTCCTCTTTAGATTCAGTAATCCACTAAGTACAACTTCATGGACTTTATTCTTTGAAAAAATTTTGTTTACTTTCATGTTTCTTAGATTTGATTATATAGAAGTGTATAGGAGGCGTAATTTATCCCTCCAAACTCAGTAGTACAACTCTGAGCAGAATAAAACCAAATTATTTCTCTGTCATAATCTGTACTTATATCTCCTTATCTCACCTCAGAATATTACAAACCATGCTAATATTTTACGACAAAGAAACGCAGAGTACAGGGGTAATTTTTTACTAATGCCCTGTAGAAATTTAACAAGTCCCTGAATCACATTTAAAGGATTACAATGGGGTTTTTTTGGTTTGTTTTATTTTTTCTTTGGTCTTTAATATTTTCTCTGTAATTATGTTTCAGCAGATGTGAGCATCCTTGCTACCAAGCAACTACTTCTCTGGCTAGAATGTAAATATGTGATTCATTGTCCCTATGGAGCCTCCAGCACAGGCCTTTAATAGCATCACAGTTAATTATTAGTATAATGTTATGGTGACATATTTTTCCTTTTGTTGGCTAGTGATGCCGTTAAATGAATGGGGATGGCTCACTTAGCAAGACTTGTTAAATGTTAACTTACTTTGTCTTAAGGAGCAGCTTATCTGAAAGGTGACATTGCAGACACCTCGTTCAGATTACATTAGATTTATTACATTTGTGAGGTCTTGAAACTCTAGAAGAACAAAACCTGCTTACATACAGGTTGAACAAACAGTGCCAAATATAGTTGTATTTCAGAGAAAAAAAGCACATTCCTTTCTTTTTCTTGATTTACACACATACGCACACACACATACATATCTATATTTAAGAGTTTGCATTTTTATCAGTCTGTAAATATTAGGTCATCAAAAGCCCAAATACTTTTTTTTTTTTTGCATGTGCTATACGTCTGGTTTTTTGGCTCTACCAGATTTTGCTGCTTGTAGACCTGTCCAGAGCCCATTGCATCCTTGGGAGCAATAAAATAGGGCAGGTGAGAGTGGAGAGTCCCTAATGGACTAAGTAATCTATGGAAAGGAGCTGCTCCTGTGTTTGAAGGCAGAATTAATAAGTTAATATTCTAGCTGATCCTTATACTTTTTAGTGTGGCAAGGAACATTATTGTGTTCCCATATTTAATTTACTCCTCTCTATGATTTTCATTTGGACACAACTTCAGCTTATTGAAGAATGTTTTTGAGCTCTCAAGCTCTCCTTACTAGGTGAGATTCATTACTATTGTGTTTTCAGGTGGGTATTTTTCCACGTAATCTCTCTACAGCCTCTGAGGATTTAGCACTTTCTAGTGTCTCATTTCTGTCTCAGTTGTTCTTATCCTTTAACATAAATATCACTTTGAAAAAAAAAAAAAGAAAGGAAGAGTGAGAAAAAAAAGAAATCTACCTTGTTGCCTTTGCCAGTAGCACGGTTGGATCAGGTCAGGCCAGGACCTGGTTGCTCAGATCAGACAATTACTGTTTGTAGTTACATCTGCTTTTGTGAAGTTTTGGTGTATCAGACTTTATACTTCTGTGTTTGCAAAAGCCACAGCTTTTTATATTTAAGAATTCATAATATCCTTACATGATGTTCTTCAACAAGGGATTTCTCTGCAAGGAAACTGTTCATATGTGCAAGAGACAGTGGGACATTTTTATGAGAGGTGAACTCTTAGATTACTTGGATGAATGATGGGTTTTTTGATAATGCAGGTTAAAATGGTGCAGTGCCAGCTCTTACCATGGCATTTGCAGCTATGCCACTTATCATGCAGGACTGAGAAAATAAGCAGTGTATACAAGAAATGGCAGAAATATTTAAATCATGTTATGATTTCATGTTACGACTCCAAGGCAGCCCTGCTGAGAAGGACTTGGGGGTGCTGGTGGATGAGAGGCTGGACATGACCCAGCAATGTGCACTCACAGCCCAGAGAGCCAAACGTGTCCTGGGCTGCATCCCAAGCAGCGTGGGCAGCAGGGCCACGGAGGGGATTCTGCCCCTCTGCTCCGGTGAGACCCCACCTGCAGTGCTGCATCCAGCCCTGGGGTCCCAGCACTGGAGGGACATGTATCTATTGGAGACAGTCCAGAGGAGGGCCAACAGGATGATTAGAGGGATGTAGCACCTCTTGTATGAGGACAGGCTGAGAGAATTGGAATTGTTCAGCCTGAAGAGGAGAAGGCTGCGAGGAGACCTAATTGTGGCCTTCCGGTACCTGAAGGGCACAAGAAAGGTGGAGAGGAACTTTTTGCAAGAGCATGTGGTGAATGGACAAGGGGAATGGCTTCACACTGAAAGAAAGTAGGTTTAGATTAGATATTAGGATGAAATTCTCACTGTGAGGGTGGTGAGGCACTGGAACAGGTTGCCCTGAAAACTTGTGAATGCCACATCCCTGGGAGTGTTCAAGACTAGGTTAGATGGGGCTCTGAGGAACCTGGTCCAGTGTAAGGTGTCTCTGTCCATGGCATGGGGGTTGGAACCAGATGATCTTTAAGGTCCTTTCCAACCCAAACCATTCTATGATTATATTATTCTATGATTTTGAAACGTAACATGGTAAAACCAGGCTCATACGTGCCTTCTACTTAGTTTTAATAATAAATTGTCAAGTTGGGTTTTAGTGGTTTTGATAAGCTTTTGAAACAGTAAGAGACAATTCACTTTTTTTCTTTTATTTATAACTGAAGTGTTTATGGTGGCAGATTTTTATTGAAGCAGTAATTCAACTAACAATCGCACTGTCAACTCATCTCTAGGTAGGAAAACAAAAGCAGACATTTGTATTGAACACATATTTCATTGCTAAGAGTTACGGGAATTTTAATTTGTAACCTTTCAAAGGAAATAAATAACTTTTTTTTCTCTTTCTGTTTAATGATTCCCTCCTCCCAATCAATCAATTTTTCCCTTTGACATCAATTTTAATCTGTTTTTGGAGCTATCAATTGTAGGTGGCAGCAGGCAATTTACTATGGATTGGACAGATGTGAAGTCTTTATCCTTCAAGTTAAATTGCAAGTGCAGGGAGGAGACTGAAGAATTTGCACCTTTGCCTTGGGAAAGCTCAAATATTTAGTGTTTGATACTTGACTCCATCTTGTCTGTGCCACTTTTGAGCTGGAACAGAAGCATCTCCACCAAAGCTTCTCTCCTTCAGGTTCTTCTTCCCTAGCAGTGAACACCATGAGCTCAGATAAATTCCCGACAGTAGTACCAGAAGCTTTATAGTTTGAATGAAAGCTCAGATCTTGCCATAGCTGTGAGCCACATCCTTTGAGAATATATTTCATATATCTTTATGAAATATGTATTCTGATAAGTAATTAACTTTGTTGATTTTTCAAGTTTTCCTACCTTGTCTGTATTACAGCAACTTTCAGCACTTCTTGCTATTCACTGTGATAAGGATTATCCTAAATCTTCACTAAAGTAAAATAAAATCCAGAAAACATCTTCTGATTTTTCACTGGACATTAAGCTGTGAGACAGACAGATATTTCCCCTGGCTGCATTTTCCATGTGCTCTTTAGGATGAGACACAGGGATGGACTACAGAGCTTCTTGAACCAGTGGCAGAAAAGTCCAGTGGCTCTACCAGGAAAAACAACTCAGCCCATGTACTTTACTTGATTGAGAAGTATGAGATACAGTTGCAGCCTTCATAGTCTCTCCTGGAAGTCAGACATTTTGAGCTTTGGACATCTAATGCTCAGCTTCTTGTCAGAAAGTCTATAATAATTACATTTGAAAGGTTTTGATGCAGTGTAATCTGAAGTAAACAAACTTTATAAAAAGAGTGATGGTAAAGCATGTGTTGCACATCTTATATGGTAGATATGTTGTCTGTCATAAGTGTTCCATCAGTATATGTTTTCAAAAGAAATTTCATGCTTCATGCAACCATTTAAACATAAATAGATAAAATTGCTTTCCGCATAACTGTAGACAATTTAACAAGCTTTAAAATGGATACTGTTAAAGATTTAAATTTAGTGAAATATCAGTCTTCCTTGATTAATGTTGTTATGGTTATGAATTGTTACATTTATTTTTAATCTGGTGTATTGATCATACTGAGTAATTTGCAAATGGCGTTAGTTACTGAACTGTGTGGAAAATTTCTACTTGAAGTGGAAAGACAGCAGAAAATAATGTGAAGTGTAATTCAAAAAATTGCAAAGTAGCTGGAATTAGGAAGTGTTTTGCTAGTTTCATAGTTTTGTCTTTGTTTTTTTCATACTCCAGTGTTTATCCCCCCCTTTCCTTTTGTGCTCTGGGATAATTTAGAAATAGCTAGTGATCTCATCGATCCTGTCAGGTGGTATAGTGAAGTAAATAAGGTCATTTAAGGCTTATCTTTAATATGCAATGTCATTATTTTTTCTGTGGGTCAAATCTGCAGGGCTTAATATAATTTGAAGCAGGTTTAGTCCTGTCAGCCACTGGCTTAGATTTTGAATTGAACTTTAAAAATTAAGAGTACATTAGTCTTTAGAAAAACATTCCCCAAGAATTATATATAAATGGATAGCACTAATCCTGTCACTTTCTACAGTACCTTTTCTAAATCGATCTCTAGTTCTTTTTTTCCCTTGTTTTTTTTTTTTTCTATTTTACTGCTTTTGATTTGCTATTCTGCATGCAAAATCTGTACATTGCCAAGAACCCTCAAACTCATTTTCCTGTGCCTCTTGGAAGGCAATCAGCATTTCTCAAGGTTAGACTCAGTGTTAAAATCATCACAGTTGAGATTTGTTTCTAATTTTAGATGTGACACCATCTTTTGTGACATGATGTGACCATATTTGTAAGGAAGAGGTTGGGACAGCAAGAGTCATATCTTTAGCCTCGTATTTAATATAAAAACAAAAAAGATGAGGAAATCTCACAAGAGGTGATTTTGCTGGGCTACTGTCTCTATTCTCACATAAATAAGAAAATACAAAGTAATCCAGGAACTTTTGCAACTAAACTGTCAGGATTTTCTTAAAATAAGGATGGAGTGGAAAATCAACATAATAGTAATATATGGAGATATGGAAAACAAGGGGACAGCTCGCTTGAAGCCAGGTTTATTGATGATGCTTTTCTCACCAGCTCTACTAGTATACTTGCAGAGCTCATAAAGGAGATCTTACAGCTGAAAGCAATGGTACATTGTAGGCATGACCTAACCTTCACTGCATACCTCTAACATTAGCTCACTATGGTTATTTTAAGCTTTTCTTTTAATATAACCTAGTAATTTCTTTGCTATTTTTTGCTTAGTTGGTATAAAGCACCTGTAAACACCAGGGCTGAATGTCCTGGTAGAATGACAGACCTCACTCCCTTTTGTTATTGTTACTTCTAGAAAGTTTGTTTTATCATGAAAACAGACTGAGTCAATCATCTGAGCTTTTTTTTTAAAAAAACTTGCATGCTGATGTTATATCTTCTCCTTGAGCAGTTTAGCTTTCTACTGCTTGATATTTGTCAATATTCAGCTAATAAAGGAAGACTGGTGCCAGTCTTGCAGATCCATGGATGACAAGTTCTGTGAGTTCTTTTCAGTCATGTGTGAGTGTAAGTGCATAGGTAAAAGTTGCTTCAAAATAGTCTCCTGTTGTCTCTGTAGCACCATCCATGCACATAGGTCTTAAAGTAAAAAATAGAAAATGCCCCTCCACAAGAACACACTCTTGAAATGAAAATGTAAGGATTTAGGAGATTTAGATAGGAAAGTATCCATAGAGAACTGAAGAAGTAGTTGAAATTTGGACACCTAGACATGCTCAGAGAAAGCTTTGCTCTATGCTCTGCAAGCTCATCCTGTTTGGTGACGTTGAACATATGCTTTTAAGTCATTGCATCTTGTTCAGTCTCAGACTGATAAACAATTTGGTTTTTCCCCAAGTGCCATTTTTCTGTGTTTGTTTTTCTAGCAGACTTCCAAGTTGCACAGTAACTATCCCTTTTCTGCAACCACCTTCCACTCCTCCTTTTCTATTCAGAGTGCAACTCCTTTCACAGTGCAAAGAGTGTTTTCTGTTATGTAATAAAAAGCCTACCTTTGTTTCATGTTTGCCAAAACCACAGTTTTATACCTGTTTTCCATATAACAAAGGCTAAAACTGCCTCTGGAGAGATTACAAATGGTGAATATTAAGTATACAAGCCTTATAGTGTGTTGCCAGTGTCCTTACATCTACTTTGACATGGTGAGTCAAAAGGAAATTATGCTTTTTGGATGCTTTCCCTTTCAGTTGGGATTGCACCAATTTATCACATGAAAATGCTGAATTTAAGAATCACCTCTGTTATTTAAGTGGCAAAACACAAGAGGTCTCTACCCTTTTGTTGGCTTTTAAAGAAATAGATGTTTCCAGGGGAAAAGAGACACAAGGTTAAGAGCAATGAAACTTAAAATGTGAGATGATTTCTGAATGCTAAAACTGCCATTGTCCTCTCGGGAAAAAAAAAAAAGAATGGGATGTGACAAAATTGTGTGTTTGAAGTTTACTTTGTATTTGAGGACTCAAAGGGAGAATTTCAGTAGTTGAGACAACAAATCCTGCAGCATCTATAGACAGAGGAAAGATGAAAGTTTGCAAGTACAATAAGAAAACAAGCAGTAAAAAACACATTCTGAATTATGGTTGATGAAGAATGTTCAGGCTGTTAATAAGTAAAGAAATTGCAGTGCACAATGTCTATTAAAGGATCAAAGAGGAAGCAGCAAATGTGTGAAATATAGTGATAAATACAGACTGATGAAGATTAAAACAAAAAATTAGTGATCAGAAGCTTCTAGGAGAAGAGATTGTGGAACACTCTTTGCAGAAACTATAGAAAGTAAACACAAGAGAGAAAACCATAAATGAGAGAGGCATTCATCCATGCGTGAAAAGAATGGCAGAGCTGATAAATGTTTGACATGATCCGTTTTTTAAGGAATGCTTTGCATCTCTTTTTGAATTCAACATTCAGCAGAGATTATGGCAGTTAAAACCTTGTGAAGTGAATTCTGAATTAGTGGGTCTGGAATAATACGAATTCTAATTATTACAGGGTATTTTCTTAGCTGGCAGCAGGCCAGTGGAAGAACTTTTCTTGCAGAAGCAGGCTGTCGGGGAATCTGTGAAATATGTTCCAGCACCTGGCAGTACAGGAAAGGAGCAATGGTGATGGTAGTGCAATGACAGTACAAAGCCAGAACCTCTTCTTTTATCTGATGGGAGGCACTTTATGTTTATCATCACCACAACAAGGCCTCTTCCAAGTAATTTTTTCAGCCTGCTTGGAAATATCTTGGCTGTATGTATAAACTCGATACTTAGACAGGGAAGAAAAGAACCGTATTACCTGGTAATGTCTGTGATTTTCTGAGCAAAGGAGCTCAAATCCTCGCCATGTAAACGGGTCCCACAATACAAAGATTGTTCTGGTCAGTTTGAAAAGAACATCCTACAGAAATATTTACCCTATTTGCAAATGAGGTTTCCAGACTCATGGAAAAGGTATCCAGAGGACTGGTTAATTTGATGTTGACGAGAGCAGAGACAATTTATCATGGTCAATCTTTGTTTAAATATTCTTATTCCAAAAATAGACCAAAAACTATCTGACCATGCCAGATCTGGGCTGGAGATGAAATAGAAGGAGCAGGCATGTATGGCCACAGCTTCAGCTGAATGGGAAGAAAGGTCCTTCAGTTGAACTCATTAACTCATCAATGTACAGCAGATTCAATGGCAGAAATGTTTACTCAAAGGTATGAATTTGGTTTTTAGGTATTTGTTGCCTTTTTTTTTTTTTTTAATTCATTGTCTTGAGCTAAAATTGATGATTTTTTTTTCTTTAGCACCAAGCATTTAGTGTCTACATAAGTGAGATTCGCTGCTTGCCACAACTATTGCTAAGCTGTCTTGTTTCTCCTTGTGAATAGAAATATCAGTAAGTTGTAAGCCTGGGAATCTAGAAAGACATAAAATATTTTAGCTGTGTTTTTTTTTTTTTTTGCAAGTGGCAATGTTCTGTAGTTTACAGAACTACATAAAATGTTCCAAAAAGAAGGACAAGTTAAGGGAGCACAGGTAAAAACAAAAAACTTTTGAAATATGAAAGCAAGCACAGTCTTTTTGTGCTTGTCTCTGGCTTTTGGAGAAAAAGCATCTATTCTTGTGGTTTAGGGAAATCACATGCAATTTATTTTTGGTAATAATCAGCTATCTGAAGTAATGTAGGCTCTAAAAAGCATTGATAGTCATGGGTAGTAATCAGTGTTGCCAATTCGGTGGAAGGATGCAGATTACCAGTTACTAACTGACTGTGTGCTGTAGAAATAGTTTGGCAAAAGCATTTTAGCCTAAAGAAAGTGTATGTTCTGCACTTCCATGATGTCTGAGCATGCTTAAAGCACTTGTGTTCTAAACAATAATGTGAAATATACTGCTGTTTATTCCCATTGGACAGATGGGGAACTGAAACGTAGGGTGTATGGGATCTCTGATCCCTGGAAATCTGTGATCAGCAATTGCAACTCAAGACCACTCAATCCTAGTCCCCTAACAATTTTCGTTGTTTTTAAACATTCATTAACCATCCCTCATGGGCACTTTTAAGAAATATATGATGAATACCTCGATGTAAAAATGTCACACTGTCTTTTCGAATGTTACCACAGGAAAAGTAGAAAAATATAAAAAAAACAAATAGTCAAAAGAAGTCCACTAGTGTTTTGTATGCATCTCATAGCTTAGTGAATGAAATGCGAATTTTCTTCTTGGTACTGCCAGACTAGGACTGCTGCAGGTCTCGCTTTCTGCCAGTGAAAAATTACATTGCTTCAGGTAGAGGAAAAAATGTTACTTTGTCAAATATGGGAACTGGTCATCCATGAGAGTCAGAAATAGATTATTTCATGCTCTGAATGACAGGGAATGGCATAAGCCATGTTCAGGCTGGTTTGCTGTGTTGTATGTGAAATCAGGTAATGACACTGTACTTTCCCACATGACAAGGGTTCAACCCTCTTACAGATTGGGTAAGATACTGTCGTATCTTGCCTGCAAATAGCAAATTTGAAAACTATTTTATTAATTTTAATGATGGACAAAATTAATTCTCTTCAAGTCTGTGTGTTGAGCAGAAGAGCACATAACAAGGCTTACTGTGTATCACTTTTCTCTTCCAAAGACAATGAAAACCTTATCAAATGGGGTGGCCACATGATATGGATTGTTTATCAGCCTCTCCTGTGATGCCAGCAGTGTTAGGAATGTCCCTTTGTCCTCTCGGTGCATAAATGGCACACTCT
The DNA here is from genome assembly GCA_014706295.1 of Lycocorax pyrrhopterus obiensis. Classification (NCBI taxonomy): domain Eukaryota; kingdom Metazoa; phylum Chordata; class Aves; order Passeriformes; family Paradisaeidae; genus Lycocorax; species Lycocorax pyrrhopterus. Next base: position 30,796,806 of record JACSVZ010000002.1, read on the forward strand.
GATTACTGCCTCCTCTGAGACAGGACTATTACAGGCTGGTGGGGGAGTTTTGCACACAAGCATTTAAAGATGCAGAGGAAACAAGTCCATTAGCTGGTCTAAGTCCTAGGGTAGCATAAATTTCATCTGAAGTTCTGTGAAAAGTAAAGGCATCAGATGAAGTCTTGTAGAAGTTGCCTAACCCAATATTCCTTTTACTGCATCATCAGAAAATAGCGTGTTCTGTATAGGAACTAATTAAAGAATACTGCTCTCCTTTTCAATGGAGACCTCAATGGTTTATTTAACTAATGCAGTCTAGATCTATACCAACATGGCTACGAACTGTTAGAACCTTGAGTTTTTAAAATAACCTGTTTGGAGTTCTAAGACCTTTTTTTTTTTTTTTTTCCCATAGTGCCCAAAATACATTTGAGTGCTGTTGGCTTTGAGCATATCTTTAAATGATGGTGGCTAGTTTGAGTAGTCAGTTATGTTGGTTATATATATTAGCATGGCCATATAGATTTTCTGTATTCATCAATGTTTCCAATATGCAAATCTTCTTGAATACCTGTCATGTCAGTTGGTAAAAAGAGTTCAGCACTGTCAAGAGTCCTTTGAACTTCTGTCACTGTGCTTGTGGCTTGATGAGGCAGAGGACCTCATAAGGATAAAAAGTTCTTGCTTTTCGTGCTTGAGCTTTTGGGGTCTTGCTTCTTTTGTTTGTGCTTTTTGAGGTGTACTGGAAAACTGATCTGATCTAATCTGATTTCCTTTCAAATGAATAAATACGTGTAAAACCTTGCCATCAGAACAAGGACAGCAAAGTAGCAGGAGCAGATAAGGAACTCCTTAAAATGATGTTGCCAGTGAAGCCTGCGTCCCAACCCTGTAAACATCATTCTACTGATCAGCAGTGCAGCAGTGCAAAGACTGTGACAATAGCTGGTTTGATTTAAATGTTCCACAAATGTGTTGTTTAGCACACATGGTCTTCTTTAGAGGATGGTCATATTTAGGATGCTGGAGAAATGGCTGTCCTTGGATTCATGCACTAGAAACACATTCTTTTCCAACGCCACTTGAGAAGAAATTACTGAAGGAGTTACCATGATCATTCAATCCAGCCCTCCGCAGCTGCAGGTCACTCTGAAGGAGGTACATAGCCACTAGTGGTCTACTGACCACCCCTATCCTTTCCTTCTCCTTGTGCTGCAGTCGTATGCACAAACCCCTGTGGCATCCTGTGACAAGCTTGTGGTCTTTGGATCAGAAGGCAAAGTGTCACAAAACAGCTGAGTTCCAGAAAAAGCGTGTGAGAAATGAAAGCACATCCCAAACTTGTTTGTTGCTGGTGCCTGCAGTGCTAAATAAGTTGGCAAAAAAATGCAATGGGACCCATAGGACTGTAAAAAATTGACTGATGAAATATTTCTACTGGCAACCATCCTGGTATATTTCTAGCCTGAAATTCTTGTTGGTAGGTATGCCTTGGAGATTTCCCCTTGCAAATATAGCTCAACTTCTCAACTTATTCATTCTCTGTTGGGTCCCAGAATAGCATGCTGTCTCTCTGAATTGCTGGAGGCTTTCTGCTGCATCTGAGAGGACACTAAATGAACAAAAGTACATACAATGATTTAGGCCCCAAGTCAATAAAGTACTCGATCATCACATGTTTGAAATGAGACACTTGTGTACCTTTTAGTTTATTTTTTTTGTTTACGTCAATGTATTTGCACTTTATTATTTCAATTGTGGTGTTTGATACCAGTAGCTGAAAGTGCTTTAAATCAGTTTAAATTTTTATACACACACATATGAGATTTATACATATAACGTCTTTATGAGAAATGAGCTTTGTATGCTTGTAAATAGTGATTGACAGAAAACAGTGTGATTAAATAGCTTACAGTAGCATTTTATTTGAAGTTTCTAAATAAAGCCAGCTCTGCTGTGTTACTTCAAGTAAATTACTCTTTAAATGCAAGGTTGTCACATTTTTGTATAGTCCAAAAATGGAGACAAGCATTTCTTTAGAATGGTAAGCAAATTAATATTATAAACCACGAGGATGTTATTTTTAGAAGCATTCTTACTGGCAATTAAAATAAAAAATAAAGCTTGACCAAACTTAAGCCTGTTTCATCACACTGGTAATTAACTTATGTGGGTTTTTTTCAGCCCTATTATTACAGCACATCTATTTTTAGTTAAGGTGGTGCCCAATTTTGCTGCACCCCTTTTTCAGATAACACAAAACCAGTCTCATGGCTTTAGTTATCATCCTTTGTCCTCTGAGATGTGGAAAGCTGCCTCAGTCATGACAAGTAAACCATTTGCTAACTGTATGTTCACTTTTTATTTGCCCAAGTTTTCTGTCTCCACCTTTTTAGCTTTTCTTTTTTTCTGGAATTCTGGCAGAGGTAAGGAGAGAAGATGGAGAATACTATTAAAGGTTAAGATAATCTGGGTTGGGATTTATTTATTCATTCCTGTGGACACTGTCCATGGGTGATACATGCCACCTTGATCTGTCCAGCTTTTGTCCCTGGCTACTTTTAGCCAAGACTGCCACTTACCCTGTGCACAGCATTATTTTGTGGGCTGAAAATGCACTCCTTTTTTTCATTGACTAATCATAACACTGTGTTTGGATTATATTCAGATTAAAAAAAAAAAATCCACATCTCTGTACTTAGTACTGAAATGTACTTAGCAGTTTATTTCACTGGCAAGTGCTTTGACAAGAGGAGAAGGGACTGGAAATGAAGTGCTATCATAGCATGCACAGACCAGTCCATCTGTGACTGACAACTTGTGTGAGACCTGGCTTGTGAAGTGCAGATCCTCTGATTTGTTGACTGAAAGGTGTTGTTTTCGTGCCATTATCACCTGCCCTGCCATCCTGTTCTCTCGACTACCAACCAGCAGGGTATGAAGTGTGTAGATGACTGCTACGCTATTTTTAGAACAGGCCTTGAGCCCAAGTTTGATCCGACATTTTGAATGGTCAGAAGCTTAAGCTCCTCTAAAATAGTCTGCCTTCTCTGCTCATGGCATTGGGATTCCAGCACTAGCAGGTTACTTTTCACTTATTACTTAATTTTTGGACTGCCCTTTCCCAGAAGCAATTAGGGTTGAAGTTGCTGTAAGAGCTTTCCCCTCCCTGATTCTTTGCAAGACATAAATATATCTGATTGAAGTTGATTAGAATGGGAGTATTGTCTGAACCTGGATTCAGTATATTATCTTCCTGCTTCCCCATGTTTTTAATGCAAATGATCAGTTCTGACCTGTGCAATTTTTTTAGCCATTGCACAGTGGTTTGAGGCTCAGAACAATCTGGCGGGTTTTTTGTGAACAATTCTCATTCTAGGAAACTAGGGCTTGGGACCAGCCTTGTCCCTTTGTCCTAGAGAGCTTGAGCACCTGCATCTTTCTCCTTTAAGCCAGAGATGGGGCAGATGAGGGACATGTGGAAGCAGCAGCTGCAGCTGCCCACATCTGCCTGCTGAGGTGTGACTTTGCTGGGCATTTGCTGCAGCTTCCCTCTCCATGTGTTCCATCCCTTCTATGGGACCAAGTGCCTAGCAAACTGAACATTTCAAGATTTGGCTAAATCAGCTTGAAGGATGGATAAAAGCCTTCTTAGGGCTGGTTTGGCCTCAGGAATACCAGCTGCATGCCTGTATTTACATTATTAAGTCAAGTTTGTGACACATTTTGGCAGTGCCATAGTACATTGTAAAGGTATTTTCAGTTGCAGTAAGTAGCTGCATTAAGATTTTCAAGGTGGTTTGTTTAGTTAAAGGGAGAGGTTATATTTACTTGAAATGTGTTGTAATTTTCATTTCAGAGTTATGAAACCTTGCTTTCAATTGTATTTTGATTTTTTCCACTCTTTTGCAATCTATAAATTTGTTGGTTACACAAGAAAAAATAAGATCATATTGCTCCTCAGAAGAAATGCTGGTTCTACTGAAGTCAGGCAAAATATTTACAGTTCACCCAATGAAGTCACAGTTTCATCCTTTTAGCATTGTCCCAAATCACCAGCAGAGTAAAATCAGCTTCCAAGCTGGTGAATATTGATTACATTTTGCATTGCAGATCTGCTCCTTATCAAAGTTCAAGAGGATGAAGAAAATTAGATGAAAACTAATGGGTTTTCATCTGGGTGAACTTCTGGGTTCACTTTTTGAAACATTTTGAAGAAAAAACGGGAGAGGATTGCTGCCACCCTGACCCAGCTAACCATGAGAGTTTTGTGTGGTTTCATAACGACATTATTGACCAGTATGAGATACGACCTTTTCAAAGCGCAGCAGTGGTCAATTTGTTACTGCTCTCAGGGGCATGTTTGTGCATCCCACGCTGTTCCTCCACGTGCTTGAATGCTCCCCTGTGAGGGGTTGAGATGCTGGGAGAGGAAGGAGATCCAAGCAGGCAGCACAGTGGGAGAGACTGGTGTGTGCCCACAGCCAAGTACATGGTCTGGCATCTCAGGTCCAATCCCTGGCTCACACACTAAAGGAGGCCCTTTTTAGTGATGTATGTAAAATGTTTTTTCTTGCCCAAGCTTCCACTGGCTTGTAGTGACAGTTCTCTGACTTAATTTTAATTTTTTTTATATTTAAGAAAACATCTTACTTCTTTCAAAATTTAAAAGAGTAACTGTTCCAATCTACATTGGTATCTATCTACTACAAATCGACTATAAATCTTCTATAGTTTTATAATCTGTTTGTAATATATTATGTAGAGCCACCTCATCACTTCATGAATCCAAGCCTGTATTTAGAAAGACCCTATTTTTGAAATCTAATTATTTGATTTAAAAGGGCAGCTTTGAATAGCAAAATGAAGCAAACATTTTGTGGGTTCTTTTTCTTCCCCAAAGGCTTTTTTCCCAAGTTATTCATAGTGCACTCCATTGTTCTGCTCTTGTAAAGATTTATCCACTATCATAGGAAAGTAAACATAGTTTGGATTAAAAAAAACCAAACCAAAACAAAAATCAAGTCTCTGATTTTCAGGAGAGGATGACTTCAAATATTTCTGATACAGGAATAATTAGTTTAGTATATATTACTATGGAATTTATTATTCCATCAATTTCATCAATTAAGCAATTCTTAGTAGTACTTATTAGCATTGAAGGTACCTGAAGTGGGAACTGGCTGGTGGACTTGGATGTACTTACATTAATGATTGGACTCAATGATCTTAGAGGTCTTTTTCAATCTAAACAATTCTATGATTCTACCCCCATGATCTGATCTTTTCAGAGTCATGAGATAAGACCTGTCTTGGAGTCCTACAACAAAACCTGCCTTAAGCTGGACATACAGAACTAATAAAGCTTTCTTTTCAGAGACATGGTCAATATTCATGTAAAGCTCATTTGTAAGTTGCTGCAGTGGTTGAACCATGCTTAAAATGCATGTCCACCTCTGGCTTGAATTTTTATAATTAATGAATTTTTCTTAAGGCCTTATTTCTTAAAAGAAAGACCATTTTACTACACCACTGGGCATCTTGCCCTGTGTATTGTAGACAACGCTAAGCCACCCCTGAGCTTCTTCAATAAACTTAGTATCAGAGGTCTTTGAGTTTCCAGTTTTCAAAGGTTTTCCAAACCCATTTTATGCACGTGGCATGTCTAGCCATCGTCAGTTTTTCAGCATTCTTTTTCAAGTATCTATACTGGGAGAAGTTACAGTATCCTATGATATTCTATGATATGTATATCATCTCACTGCTGTTATTCAGTACAAACTTGTTATATTTCCAAGGATTTTATTAGCCTTTTTGGTCCTGGTGTAATCCTAGGAGCTTGTATTTGGTTGGCTGCCTTCTGCTATGATTCCAAATCCTTTGCATGGCCATTGGTTTCCACAGTTCAATTCTCCAGGCAGCAAGTGTGGCCTACATTTCTTGTCTTAAATCCAAAAAACCCCACTTAAACCCAAGCATATATTACAAGCTAGAGATGATGTTCCTATTGGTTTTCCAGCCATAGAGACTTAGTAGTCTATTGTCCAGGAACAGTGACCAGGTTGATCTGACCTACCAGACTACCCAGGATCAGGAGTGCAGTGCAAAACCCTGCGTGGAGGTTCAGATTATCTGCTCATTAGGTGTGCAACAAGCTTGAAACGCCTGGAGGATGCTGAACATATTGGCAGCTGTCCCAGGTGATGTGCTCAAGGGCTCCTTTATGCATGTCCACCCAGGTGTGCCTGGTGGAGCCAGGCGCAGCAGACACAGAGCTAATGTCTCTCTAAGGAAGGTGGGCATAGCCATGAAGAGCCAGGAAATCTCTTATTGCTCATATCTCCCCTAAACTCATTAACGGCATAAAAGGGACAAAGTGCTTTGCTGGTCCGAGGCATTTATGGCATTTATTTGTCAGTATCTGATGTTGCTTTGGCTCGTGTTGTTTATGTGCAATTTACCTCAGTCTTGCCACAAAACATGGAGATTTTAGTTCCAACCTGCTAAATGACTTTGTCAACAGAATAAATGAATTTGTATGTTTTTCCTAACCTAAATATTTATTTACTTCATAGCTCTATATTAGTGTTAGGGTCTTTTTATTACTTGAGCTTTGTGATTCAGGAAAGTACCTTTGAATTTATGAAGCTCTTAAGCATATGCTTTACTTAAACTTTGTGCTTATAATCAACTATGTGCTGTTGAGGTGTTGTTCTGAACCTAAGACTCAATTCCTAGTATATTTATTTATATGAACAAAAAGTTATATTTTAAGAGGAGAAAGAAGTGATGTCATCAACTAGTTACAAAACCCCTGAGCTAATTTGCATGAGAAAACTGCAAGGTTCTCTGTATTCTTATATGAGAGATGATAAGAGAGCCATACATTTATCTAGCATAGCACTTCTTATCCTCAAAACTTCATAAAGTTTTATTCTCCCATTGTTTGTCACAAAATCCCCTAAAGCTACAGATACGCCTTTCTTTGTCCCAGAAAATTCCTTTGAAGCTTGAATTGAGCTAAAACACTAGAATTGCAGTTTTCTCTTCACTTAAAAAATGTCCATCACATGGTTTCACAGCGCTGCAAAGGAAACCACAGACAAAGCCAAGGCTTGCTACACAGAGAATTGGTTAGAAACCTTCCTGTACTTTGTATTTCTAACGAGAGCACATGGATTAAGTGATCCATTTTAACTTCTCCAGGGACTTGAAATATGGTCCCTTAGTTCCAAGAGGGAGCAGGACCAGACCATTACAGCATCTCCCCTGATTTCTTTCTGCTCCCAAACCATCTGCTTCTCTGTGGTAATAGTCTTTTGCTGTTCGTTAACATAGTTAATCCTCTAACATAAGCTGTAGTAATTTATGCTGGATGTTTGGGTTTCACGTGGTACTAATGGTATCTAATGAACTGTGGCTTCAGAAACATCTGTTCTATACAATAGTTAATTTTTTTCTTTTTCTCCTTTTTTTTTTTAATCCCAGTGATTAGATACACAGAAATAGTTAGGAAGTCTTTAGGCTTCAAAGATTAGAACTCAAACCTTCCATACTGAAATAGGCCAAATTTAATACTACTCATGCCACCTTAATTTAGCTCCCACTTGTTTATGAATTGTTTGATAATGATGCATGCTATTACTTGCTGCCTTTTCACTTGCCAAATGAAAAAGCAGCTGAAAGAAGGTTGAATGGGACACCTGTAAGACTGCAATGTCCTCATTTAAGCATATGACTAGAAGGTAGAGAACATCTCTTTTTTTAATGTGTTCAATATTTATGTGAAACAATTGAGCAATATGATTTAAAAAATCTATGCAAGTATTCATTTACAAGTAAGAAAACTACAAAAGTTGAAACTACATTCTTAACGTTAATGAAGGCTATGCTCCAGAATAACATGACTGAGAAATGGGATATGCTAAAAACAACCAGTAATACACTGTTTGTACTTTGAAAGGAAAATAAAAATTAGAAAAAAAGAAAGAAAAAAAGAAAAAAGACAAAAGTATTACTTAATTATAATGTTGCAGAGTTAATAATGCAGTAGAAATCCTAGCTCTTTCTAATTTGAGGGCTTAATTTCTTAGTCTTGCAGTAATGTGGTTTCCAGATTTAATCTCCTTATATTTATTTGTTTTTAACAACTCAGAGGGAAAATAAGAGAAACACATTGTGAAAATGCTGTAATGAGATCACAGTGCTACTAACATGCCTAACGTTTTCTATAAAGTGGCTGATTGCATTTAGAGTCACCTCAGCAGCGCTAAATCATTTCAGCAGTTTACTCTCACTGCCAGTGTCATTAAATTTCTCCCAAGTTTAGGAAATGCATTTGAAAAAACAGAAAAAATCCCCTCATGTTCCTGTATGAAAATGTCACCTTATAACATCCATGGCTTTCAAAATAAAAACCAGATTTTCTTCAGGCATGAACCCTTTATCCTTCCCCTGTGGGACTCTTAAGGATCTCTTTAAATTCACGTGATTGTGCAGTTAAAGTCTGGGCTGACTCAGCAAAGTGTTTAACTATGTGCTTAAATTCTATTGCAATCAATAGAATTTGAGCACGTGCTTAAATATTATGTTGAAAAGAAATGGATTTACACATGTGTTTTAAACCTAAGCATGTACCAAAGTAGGCTTATAATATGTCAAGGCAAGTCGGAAGAATTCAGGTTGTAAAAGCCCTACCTTTGGGGGGACTGACTTCATAAGTAAAATATTTTGATACAGTTTTTATATATAATCTAAAATATAAAGCATAATGCTTTAGTTATTATGGTCTGTGAATTAGTGAACATAGGACAGTTTATGTGTCTGTCAGTTTAAAATATGTACGCCAGAATTAAGAACACTTGCAGCTAAATATCTAAATGTACATTTTCTGCTCTTGAATATACTTTGCTTTTAGTTAGTTACTGAAGTATTTGAAGTCATTTAGAGCTGTGAAGGCTATCTTTAAAAATGCAGCTGCATATATAAGAAGTTATAAACACATATGGGTACCTAATACCAGGATCCCACACTCCACAATTTTCCATGTTCTGACCTGTTTTTAACTTATTCCTCCAGTGTTTCCCTGTAATATGAAACTTGATTATTTTGAGGCGCTGAATCACCAAACAGCGTCATGTTCTGTTTGGCTGAAGGGCATAAGCAATTCCACTTTTTTTTATTTACTCCTGTCTATAAAAAGCTTCTTCTGCATTAGAGGAGATTTCTGTTTCTGCTGGTGATGCCCCTTGCACTGTGTTAAACTGCCCTGTACCATGGAAGGCCCACATATTTCCCAAAAAACGTTTGGGTATTTTTACTTTCCAGAGAAAATGTTTATGATACCAAATTGTCAGCAATCAATGATGTGATGGTATGTGTTATCTTCATCTGAAATCTTGCACTGTAACACCCTCCCTTGTCACTGTGCTGCCGCTGCCCCTGTGCCTGCTCATGCCCCTTTGCAGAGCTCGGTGGATGCCATCTGCAGAGCTTCACTGCTTCCTCAGCAGCAGTGCTCCTGTGGAAAACAGAGGTGAGGGAAGAGAGACGCCAAGGAGAGCAGGGTGGCAAGAAGTGATAGGTGCTGACTTGAGGATTCTGCAGGGAAAACACCTGCTGCTTCCAGCTCCTGCTGCCTCTGTCTCTCCAGGGGGCAGGTCCTAACCCTCAGCAGGACCAGGTGATTTGGCACATAGAGGAAGCAAAGGTTTGGGACAATGGGAAGACTTGAGCCACAGACTTCCTAGGTGCCATCAAGTAGCCAAATATCACAGGAGTGTCACAGTACTTTGTTATCAGGAATCTTTTCTTTGGTAACACAGTTGTGAGAAGTATATTAAAAAATATAGTGTCCTTGGCTATGATCCATCATAGAAATTAAAGAGCATACAGAGGATACTTCACCAAAGGGCAGAAGAGAGCCTCAAATACTGGGCAAATTCTTGTGTCTTCAGGAGCAAAATATTATGTTGATAGTTGAGAATTGGGTGGATTTCTAGAAAGCTCCAATACAACTTCTGTGTTGTCTTCTTGATTACCATGAGGAATCACATCCCAATGGCCACTGTTGCTCCCGCAGAGCAGGGACATGGAAGCGGACTCCTAATTTTGGTAGGAGAGTAGTCAAGCTGCTGTATAATAGAGGTAGCAACAGGCTTGGGTCACCTGTATAAAAAGTGCTATAAGGCAGGGTAGGACTCTGAGAAGTAGAGTACTGTCTATAACACTGAAATGAAAGTTATCAGTTTGTAGGTATATTAATCATCAAATGAGATGCAACTTTTGAAATACCAGTATGAAAAATGAACTTTGCATGTGTGAAACTTGCCAAACCACAGAGGAGCATGGTGCTGTTGTCTGATACACTGTCAAACGCTGCTCTTCTGAAACCACATCATCTTGGAGAACTGAAAAAGACGCTGTGCAAATTGCCTAATGTTTCTAAAAACAAGTGTTAACTACTCAGCCCTTCTCCAAATTTTAGCAAGTCAACCAAATAGTGCATAGTCGGTTAGCGTGTCTAACATGCTGGGCCACAACTGGTGACTTACTACAAGAATTATATGAAGCATGCTAAATAGGGAAGGGCTGCTTATAGCTGCACGCACAAAAGCCGGTCCCGCATTGACATCGGCCCCCGCCTTCTGCTCCCCCCGGCCCGATGAGCTGCAGAAATCGCCTGTCCGGCGGCGGCTGCAGGTCCTGCAGGGAGCTGGCGGCCGCCTGGCTCCCCTGCCAAAGCCAACTGTGGCGTAGCCAGAGAAACGGGCGGCAAAAATAGAACAGCAGGATGGCTGCGCGTGGGCGAGGCAGAAACCACATCGCCAGCAAAACCTCCCAGCGTTATTTTAGGACCGATACAGACAGAGGCCGTGGCGTTCTGCTCTCTTTTCACAAAACACTCCCCGGGGGAGGGTGAGGAGGGAGAGGGGCGCAAGTCCCGGGCGAGTACCGTCCCTGTCCCACTGCTGCCTTCTCCCCGGCGTATCGTATCCCCACTGAAACGGGCTGGGCAGGGGGAAGGGGTTAATTGAGCCCGAGGCCGGGCGGCGCACCGAGGACGGGCGGCGGTTTGAAACACAGAGACTGGACAGCTGTGTTTGCTGTGGTATTTTTAAACGCATTAATGCAGGCTCCAATCACCCGGCCATGCTTGACCTATTTTTGGCTCAGGCCGGCCATTGTTCTATTTCTGCCGCCGCTGGGCCACGAGGGTGTCAATTCAAATGCAAATGAGTTATCGCTGCTGGTCCCGCCAACTTCGCCCAGCCGCCTGGCCGAGGGACAGCCGGCCGGGAGAGGAGAGGGGCGCGGGCACAGCAACGCGGGGCTAGCTTGGGGTCACCTCCGATTAAACCCTCCGCGGCTCCTGGTCCCTGGAAAGGTGGCTTACTCGGTTTGATGGTTTGTTAGAGGCAGTTCCCCCCCCCGCCCTCCCAGGAAGCCCAAAGCGCAGAGATATTTCTTCATTTCTTCTTCCACCTGCCGTTGGCTGCCCGAACGCAACTGCTCAAACTCGGCAGCGCTCAGCCCCCCGCACGCTCACGGCTCCCTTCCTGCGGGCGGGGGCTGCCGACAGTGGATTTGGGGTTTTTCCCTCTCCTCATAGATACTTGTGCAAATGCTTAAACACTGCTAATTGCCGAAGCATATTATCTTGCAACCCTCGCTGGAGGAGGTAGGACCGCAGAGGGTCGTGCCCGGCGCCTATGTGCAAGTGCAGTGATGAATCTCTTGTGTAGCTGAAGTGCAGACCAGGTGGAATATGCTGCAGACAATTTACGAGAGTGAATCGTGTTTTTCCTCAGATGGGGTTTCTGGACGTGAACAGCTCTTGGCTCAGCAAAGAATGCACAGTATGATCAGCTCAGGTAAGAGACAGCTCCGTGCCTTAGACTTGAGTGGCTGACCTGGAACATACAGCCTAGCATGACAAGAAAACACCCTTCCTTTCAAGAAGTGACTTTATATTGTGGGCTTTATCTAAGTTGTTGTTATATAATTCTGGCAGTATTTTAGATAGCAGCTGCTGTTTGTGCGAGGAGTTTGTCTCCTTTGGTCTGCTGCTTTCCAGACACTGCAAAATGCTCACAACTGAAGTAGAGTTGGGTTTCCTTGTTTGTTTTGTTACGTGATTGCAAAATGGGGCTTATGGTACAGGCTTGTTCACAGGACTCTGAGGCTTCCTCAGGCAGACCTTGTCAGGAGGCTGCATTTAGAGCCTCTCATAAGCAATTCTGGTCATATATCTATTGTAAACAGGATTCACTCTGTGAGTTTCCTTTTTTCTAGTTTGCATATAAAGGGGGTTTAAAACCAACCCCTTTCTCTTTTCATTACAGTGTTACTTAAAAATTTCTTTAAACTGCTTGGTTTATTTTGTTTAAAAATATTTGTGAACCTGGCAATGGTAGTTACATGTAATGACTCACTGAGATGTAAATTGGATGTTTTATTTAATGAAGGTATTTCAAAGCTGCTCAGAAAGAACACTGCATGTTTCCTGATGTATTTCAAGCTACCCCTGTGTTTTCTAGTTTCTTTCCTAGCTGTGTTTGAGACCTGCAAATGATGTACTGAGGATAAATTAACTTGGAAGAATTATTGCCATTCAATTTAGACGGGCCAAAAATGTCAAAATTTCGGGTAGTCAGCTCTTTCTTATTCTCTCCTAAAGTCTGTTAATTCCAGTTCATTTTTCATTGGGATGACACTCTTGTCTATTAAGGCACAGTGTTTTCTGGTTTATATCTTTTTAAACATAGGTTTCTGACTTTATTATTCAGAAAGTGTTAGCTTTATAGAGGACCCATATGTGGAATGCAGGGTGAATTGTTTACATGTACTTTAGTCTTAGTTTATGCCCCCTTTGCCGTTTTCTTTTTTTTTTTTCTTTTTGCTTTTTTGCTTGTGCTTTTACTTTTTCTTCTTTCCCAAAACTTGACTGACCTCAATTTTTAAAAAGAATTTTGTGTGTAGACCATACCTCTCTTCTCATATTACCTGTTTTGGTACACCTGTTGAGCCTATGTCTGCTTGTTTGCTTTTTAAAAACTGTTTATTTTCCTGCTTTGTAGAAAGAGAGCTAAAAGTTTTACTTGTGTTCCTTTCTTACATACAATTTTAGATTGTTGATCACCAATTTCAGCTCCTTTGTCAGGGACACAAATCAGGTGAAGGCACGTTTATAATTACAAACAGTGAAGCTCTAGCAAAGACAGTGGGTAAGAACAAAAGTTTTCTTGGGAGTGTTACAGTTCTTCTGCAAAGCCATCTGCAGCGTCAACCTCTTGTTCTGGAATTGTTGCTTTGCTTTATTACATTTCCTTAGTTTTCCTGAACAGCTCAACAGGTGTCCGGTGCTTTTAAATTGGCCAAAGATAAGACTGATTGCATCCTCTCCCTCCTGTTCAGCCTTTTTTTGGTTTTTTTTTAGTACTATGTCAAGTTGAAATTAATGGTTCCAGAGGTGAAAATTTGGGGGGTTTATCTCACTATGCTACCCTCCAGCTGGCCAACTAATATAATAGCAATTTTTTCATTTGAAACTCAAGAAAAAGAGGTGATTTTCTGTAAGTTTATAGCTTTGCTTTTTTTCATTGGAAATAAGAATATATGTAATTAGTGATTTTTATCTTACAGTACATTAGGTAAGTCCGTATAACATACACAATTTCCCCTTTAGTGCCAAGTAGAATAGATGGGGAGTTTAGACTAAAAACAATCCTCACAAAACCTTTTTTTCAAAAACATTATTCAGATAAAAGATCTCTAAGTATATATATATGTATGCATATATGTATATATCTATTTATGTTCTGTAGAACACAAAATATTCCTCTGTGTTTCAGTTGGCCTTTAAAATACTCAACTAGACTGCAAGTAGTAGACATTATACATAGCCTGCAGTTTCACTTCATGTCATGTGAAACCTCAAAGCCTGGTGCTGCTCTTGGTTACCTTCAGCTCCCTCAAGCATCTTGCAGGATCAGTTCTGGTAACTTTTCATTGTTTCCATTTATGCTGCATGTAGGGAAGAGAGAAATAGCCAGGGTATGACAGTAAGCACTAGCAATTGGAGAAGCTAGAATCAGTCATTTGAATTTTGCTTTTCACAATGCCCTTACTTTAAAGTTATGTTCCCTTAAATGTATGTGACTTATACTCAGGTTAAAAATTTGCATGTAGTTAAGAAAATAACAGATCCCTGAATGTTTGTGCTTTGCACCCTTGATGTGCTTGCTCCAAAGGCTTCAAGAATAACTTCAATCTGTCAGCAACAGTCAGATTTTCAGGTTTGCTGGTATCCAGATACAATGTACATATATTATGCAACTGATTTTAAGCTGGTCTGGAGAGATCCCCAATGAGGACAGGTTCACTGGTCAATGGATACATATTTGCAAAGCAAAATGTCTAAGAAATTTCTAAGAATAGCATAGGATATACTTCTGTCATGAGAAACAGTTCTCCTGGTATTCCCTCAATTACTGCTTTGCCTGTCTGTCTCCATCCTTGCTTGTAAGTCATACTATGAATGAGATGATCTGGATAGGTACCAATCAAAAGTCTAATTATGAATGGAGCAATCTAGATCGGCGGTGACTCAAGAAGCTGTGTAATTTGCAGACACCTACACCTTACTGCAGAGAGCAGTTTCAGCTATCTTGAGAAGACTGAACTAGATTCTCCCATATGGTACTGTTGCTCTAAAATGCAGCAGCAAGTGCTGTGCATCTTTATTTAAGAAAATGATGCTGATATATTCTTATTTGATACCATAGTTATTTTAATTTCACATTTACAAAATAAATCTGGGGTCTAAAGCCTCTTATTTAGCTGGAATTACTATTTATCTATGCTGTCCATTTTATTTTACCCAAAAAGACTCAATTTCCATGTGTGTGCAATGCCACAGTGGATCCTAACATTCAGCTGGCCCCTGATCTTTCCACAATACAGGTAATAAAGTGTAAGTCCTTGAAAAAAGGCATTTGGTGCAGCACAGTCCATGGGAAAAACACTCATTAAAATGTAGTTAATAAACAACCAATGCAGGGATTACATTTCTCAAATAGATGGTAGTTGTGTGAAGGAGAAGAAAGGACCTACCCAGTCCTGGTATCTGTAGGTGTGGGACTTTAGAAAGTAATGCCGAGTTCATTAACTTTTGGTGATTTAATATACGGTGCTGTTTTTTCAAAGGGTAAGGTTGCTAAGTCTTTTCCACTGGCCATGTCTTGATGTACAGCCTTGCAGTACCCTGCCTGAATTCCACCTTGGTTTTTATTGGATAAGGCATCCTCTGCTTCCTGCCCAAAGCTGTTGTGTTGAAAAATCAAGAGTTCAAGGAGATCGTGAGCTTAAAGCTTGGCGTGTCAATGAGTTGACAGGTGACCTGAGCAAGTTACACAATCCTGCTTATGTCAGCTAATCCTTCTGTGAAACACAGTGAATGATACCTGTCAGGATCAGGAATCAATAAAACAAAACAATTCTAAAGGGAATATAACGGTTCAGAATGATTAATTTGATTGGCTTCGTCTACCTACAGGCTTGTAAAATACCTTCAGTTTCACAAATGTAGCAAGTGGATGCAGTGAATGTTTATTCTCTGCACCAGTTGGGAGATGTAAGCTGTGTCACTTGGGTATAAATGACAGAATCACTGCTGCACGCATCATGCTGTGCGTGGGTTGACAGGTCCTCGTGAGCGATTTTCCCTCAGCACACCCCGATGTACACAGTTTGTCTTATGTGTTGTATCTATCATGTGTCTGCATGACCTTGTATACACGTGCTTTGCTTTACACATGGACTTATATTGCCTTCAGGGAAAGTTCTTTGGTATTTGCTCTCCCATTTTTTCCTTTTATTTTTTTTTTCCTGAACAAAACCTTCACCTGCTCACCTTTTCCTGTGGAGAACCTGCAGAAAGCAAGTTCATTTAAAGTTTTGCTCTGATACTCATGGAAAACTTGACATATTTGCATATCTCAATTTCTTACAGATACCAAATGTTGTATTTATGGTATCTCAGGCAGTATCAATTCAGAGAGAGCAGGAAGAATGAGAATGACTATGCTGAGCTTGTGGTTCTCTTCAGAGTAATGAAAAAATTGAGTGTAGAAATTCCGCACCAGAGTGTAGAATTCTGCTCACCTTTTCCTGTGGAGAACCTGCAGAAAGCAAGTTCATTTAAAGTTTTGCTCTGATATTCATGGAAAACTTGACATATTTGCATATCTCAATTTCTTACGGATACCAAATGTTGTATCTATGGTATCTCAGGCAGTAACAATTCAGAGAGCAGAAAAAATGAGAATGACTATGCTGAGCTTGTGGTTCTCTTCAGAGTAATGAAAAAATTGAGTGTAGAAATTCCGCACAGGGAAGTTCTGGATAACAACTGGAGTGGCTCTTTCAATGCCTGTTGTAAAGGTGAGGTACAAAATAATCTGGTGCTTCATAGTAATAGCTGAAGTATTTGAATTAATTGTTAGGGAAGTGTAAGGCCTTAGCCATATACAGTTGATACAATGAAAAGAAACAAGCAACATGGACCTGCAGGTCTTACGTAGTTAAAATCTCACTGATTTTGAGTAGAGGCTCTTCCCTGCAATGTGTGCTGGACAAAACTTCGGTTATGATTTAAGTTGAACAAAAACCATGGTAAAATGGAATGAAGCTGCTTTTTCTGTTTTATGTTACTGAGAAGACATTGAATACAGATCAATGTTGTCAATTTCATGTGTCTAGTGCTGTAACAACTAATGCTGTAACACTGCTTTTTCCTTCTTTTGTTTTTTTTATTCAAGTCCCAGCTTCTGATGCTATGTGGTTACCTGATGGTCTTGCTTTGTATTAGTAGGTATATTTATTTAATTGTTTTAGTAGGTATAGGTTGTAAGAAAAGCCTGAAATTCAAAGTACAAGGTTGACAAAAATAGCAAGTTAGAAAAGCTGGAAAGTAAATAAAAAAACTATGCAAAACATTACTTCAAATCCTCTTTCAGTGCTTTTCAGAGACCATTAAACAATGCATTTAGTAGTGAGGTTCACTAGTACTGGCACTAGGACACTAGCTCCCCTCTCTTCAGTGTGTTGAACTAAATCTCTTTACTGGAAAACAGCTTTTTACTTCAGCTGTTTATTGCTTTAGCTGTTCAGCTTTATAACACCTATTGGTTTGCACTGCACTCAAACACGCAGTTTCAGCCGGAGTCTTCCCTTCTGTAAAACTATGTGCAGAATGCATTTAGTTCATTATGGTTTGCAGTCAATATGTGGAACGCTTGTAACTCTTCTGCTGCCAGAGCTTTAATCAGACCCATGTTTCTGTGCTGACTGCCCAGCCCCTCTCCTCTGCACTGTCTTTGCAGAGAAACCAAAAGCTGGGAGAAAGCAGAATAGGTTGATAGCCTGCAAAATATGCACATTCATTTCAGGTTTTGGTGTAGATGATGGGGGAGATTTCAGGCGTTGTTGCATTTTAACCTTTCCCAACTACTGCTGTGGGTAGGGTTTTAAATGTTGGGTACAATACAAAATATCGTAGAGAAACGAAGTGGCGGATATTATTGTTAAACACATGAAAATCTAAAATGCCCTGTTCTGTGGATCTCTTTAACAGGCTGACTCCTCTGGGTCAGTTATTCTTAGCCTAGTTATTTTCATCTTATGGCATTACAGGTCTAAGATTAGCCTGTTAGGCGTTATCATGCCATCTGAGTTACCTCCTAATATAACTGTACACCGGAATGATTATTTATAGACAGAGCATTCTGTCATTTTTGCTTTATTTCTGGTAGTTTAAATAAAGAAGAGCAACATTCAAGAAAAACCACAGATTCCTTCCTGCTGCCAAAACAACATGATAACTGCCTGCTGAGGGGCAGGGATATTGTTTAAAATGTGTGCTTGCAGCAGATGCAAACATCTTACCTCTCCTAAAACAAGATACCCGAGGGTACCACTGCTTCTGTCTCTTCTGGAGGAGGGAGAGGGGTGCCAGATTGATGCACCGAATGACAGAGCTGAGACGGGGTTGTGGTTGCTGATGAGAACAAGGATAACCAGGTGCTATTTTTAGGGGTCGGCTCTGTCAAGCTCCATGTTCAGTGTGAACATGTCACATATGCAAAAAGCTTCTCCAAAATGGACTTATCTGGTTTCGTTGCATAAAAGTGATGTCTGCTGTACAAGTAGCCTTCTACATGATTTTCACAAGGCATAACAGGAAGCTTCAGCAAATTGACAGATTTTTTAGTAAACTGTTCTTTATGACTGCTGCACAAACATTTCTGCTCAGTAGAAAAACTTGAAACCTAAAGAAGAGTTGTTTTTCAAGAACACAGGGGGGCTCATTCTCTCCTGAGGAAGTTCACTGGGATCTTTGTGTTTGTATGTGTATAACTAGGAGCAAGCTTTTAGCTTTTAGTGGTGGTTTACTAAAGAGCAGCAAAAATAGGAAAGCAGCAGATCTTCAGCTGGGCGTCAGTGCAGCCTCTGCCTGCAGTTGTTGCTCAGGAAGCAGGCAACTGACAAAATAGGGAAATATTAATGGATTATAATTATCTAATGAATCCCATCTTTTTTAGCTTTCTGCTCTAAATAAATGGTATGTTTCTGTCTTTGTACAGATTTTGTGTGTAATCAGGGGTCACCCGATTTGTTCTACTTTAAAATGTTACTGGTATAAAAAGGCTTGCAAAATCAGTGGAAGCCTCTGCATGGTTAAATGGCACTGTGCTGGTTTAACTCCCATTATATAATAAGCCGCTCATTTTTTTTTGTCGGTCTGGCAGTTTTGTGCATGACTGTAAAGGTACTTTGGCATTTAGTATAATCTGAGCATAGCCAACACATCTGTTTTATTTGTTTTGTGTCTCATGGTTGTAAACTCCTTCCAGCTTGTGGAGTATACAAACATGATGAGCTCCAAGAATTCAAGCCTTTTGCAGATGATGTGCTAGAAATGCAGGATGCTTTATTCTAATGATAACATGTTCTTTCTAGTAATAAGACTGAATATCATCAAAGGGAGACAAGAGAAGTAACAGAATGAATTCTTTGAAAATGCCAAATCTATAAATCATGTTTTTACAATCAAAGACTATTGTTCTCTTTCATGATCCCTGTGGTTGAAGGTATGCATGCCACAGGGAGGAACCATAGTGATTCAATTTCAGTGAAGTCTGGAATGGAATAATGAGCAGGCTTAATGTTAATTTAATAATTTCCCCCCAATTGTTCTGTTCTTAATCCAAGTTTCCTTTTTCTTTCTTGGTGCCCAAGGCCACCACCTTGTTGGTGTTGTGCAGTAACAATATGAGAGAGAAAAGGAAAATAGACCGTTAGTGCTTAATCTTACACAGAGACTCTTTTTGAAGTTTTGTACTCATTTAGTAAAATGTTAGTGTTGGCCTTTTTACTTACCTGTTCATAACTCCATTTCTTGCAGAGACAGTAAGTTCTTACTTCTCTACATCTACTTGCTTGATCTGTAGATAAACATCCCCTTTGAAAATGCGTATTTTTCCTAAGCCTTGTGAAGTCTTTTTTTTATAGACACAAAAATGTAAGACTCCTGGACCATTCAAATTTTTTATATTCTAATTTGAATTGACGTTGAAATTCTAAAATGCATAAAAGAATATACGTATTGCAATATCACAAAGAAACATAGTGTAAAATACCTAGAATTTTTGAGATTTCCTGCTAGCTTAAATAGTGATGGAATCGGTATGAGGCACAGAATGGTGTTAGAAATAGCAAAATGAAAATCATCAGTATTCGTATTTATACTGTCTTAATATAGTCTCCGATTTCAGGTAGAGACATAATGTTAAAGGACTATATAGAAATTTCTAGGATGCTTCAAAAGGCTTGTCCTAAAAATCCTTGTACAGCAGCTGCTGAAATCCAGTGGGACCTAAATTCAGGAGAGCATTTTACCTCGGTCTAGTAGCTCTCCAGCCTGTGTCATGCACATGCTCAAAACTGTTCCAGGCTCCAAAGAGGGATCCGCTCGTTCCCATGCACACATCAGAAAGTTTGCATTCTTTCATCTGCTGTCACTGGTTTTCCTACAGGATCTATTTCAAAAGAGGAAGAAAGTTTTACTCTATTGTTTCTTTTAAGAATTGCGAGTAGTTATCACCGAAATAATTCCATAGGATACAGTAAGTTTTACTTGGGTTTTCTCAAGGAGTATGAAAGAAGGACTGGCAGAATAGAAAGAGGTTTGAAGAAATTATGAGAGAATTTTATAAATGGAGTAGTAGGGCAGAAATGAGCTATACAAGCACTTCCTATGTTAAAATGCTGTTGTGAGGGAGGGTGGGAAAGGCTCTGAAGATGTAAGAGAACTATGTGGGAGGTGGAAACCAGGGGATTTTGAAGCACAGTTCTAACTGTCCATGAACACAGGAAAAATACAGTTGAAAACAGTTAAGAAAGCAATCAACTGAGATGAGAGAAGTTTCTGTCAAAGAAATCTCTAATACCATAATGAAGAATACATGGGAAAGTATGAATATTTTAGAATCAACAAGAGTTGTTAAAAACAACCCAGGGCTGTGTTACTCTTGTAACGACACATGAGCTAGTATTGAGGGATTTCTCTTGCCATTGTAGGAGATTCTTTTTCGGTTTTCTTGGTCTGAGAATGAGGTTTGTGAGAGGGAGAGGACACGGATTTTTTTTGCAGGCACACACTGCATATTCTGCTGCATCTCACCATCCTGAACTCCTTCTGTCCAAATGTAGCTCAGCTTTCCTGGTGAACCTGCAGAGCAATCTCAGCAGAGCTTTGCCACAAATTTCCATCCCCGTGTCAGCTGCACCATTCCTGTCTTGCCTTTTCTTCTTGACCTAGTAGGCAGTTTTCTGAGCTCTGTGCTTATTTTCTGAGTTTGTTTTTCTACTTGTGCCAGCGTATACAGGGTGATAATGGGGCAGCTGGATAGCTTACTAAGAAGGGAAATTTCAAATGCCGAAATCAAAGGGCTGTAGGCAAAGAAATAAAGAAGGAATGCTAATGTAGCTGAATTAAGTAATGGTGATACCGTGGATGATTAAGGATACTGGCACAGCTATTTTGTTTAGAAAATACATGGCTAGAAATGGGAATATTGAGAAAAAAATCACGCTTGGGCTAAAAATCTCAAACCTCATCTAAGAAAGAATGCCTCCCTCTGGTTACTGGTCATGTATGTCTACTTGTCACTGGTATGCATCTGTATTTACAAAGATGTATATATATTGCCTTATCACCAGTCTGCCTCTCCTCACTGAGGACACTCTGGTATGGCTATATTAAAACCTGTCAAAAATTTTGGGAACTCTGGGTTTCACAAGTTAGTTGAGGTAAGCTTAAATGAGTGCCTGAGGCAAAGTGATTTTCCTTCTGCAGGCCTAGCAGCCCACTGGAGGCAGATGCACATTCCATAAACCTTCTCATCTGTCTGCCATTCTTCATCTGCAGATACCCAAAGGTGCAGCAGCACATTTGTTCCTAAGACTTCAGGAACTCGTTCTTAAGGACCTGTCTTTGTTATTTCTTCTAAGGAATACTATTGCAGGTCTGTTCTGGTAGTGATTAGGAGCTCTGGGTGCATGGCAGGTTTTGAAACATTAGCGGCCAAATAGGCTTTAGTGTTGTCCTGCAGACTCAGAAAGATGAGCGTAGCAATCTGGATTGTCCTTTCTTCCTTTCTTCTGTGTCCTCATTCTTCTGCTGGACGGTCACATCACTTGTACCAACACAGGTGTTCATGTGTCCTGTTGGGACTGGTGGAATGAAGAGCTGATCCTGGTTAAAACATGACCCCCAGGTCCCTGTGCCACTGCAGTGTGTGCTGCAGTATGGGGAAGGAGGGCATCATCCTTGGGGTCAGAGGGGCCACAAGTGGGGAAGGGAGGCACAACCATTCCTCTCAGTTTCAGCTATGGCATACGGTGGCACCAAAATACGTTAAACTGCTGCCTCAGAAATCTCGAGATTTCACCTTGCTTCTCTCAACATCTTACAGGACAGAGCCTAAAACTTCACACTCAATTAGCACCTTGTTAAACTCCAGTGAACTACATAGCATTTTACCATTAAGTATAATTTATGCTAATTCTGTCCTTGTGAAGCTGTCAATAATTTACCTTTCATCATCCGTGGGGTACATTTCACCTGTTAATGTGAAATGAAAATACCCTAAAAATGTACGTTGTTTTGCATTAAGTAGAGTATTACATCTCTGTTGGCCTTAGCAACCTGCACCAAAATTGAATGTACTGGAACCAGTAGCTGTCTTCCTCTCGAAGCTGTGTCAGTACTAGTGCAGCATCTGTTCCAAGAAGGCCTTCATGGCTCTTGCATTCAATTTCTGATCCATTCTTTATTTGTGGTAGTTTTGTAACTTAAGTGTGCTTTAGTATGTCCTTAGACTTCCTAGACAATCTGGAAATCAATAGAATTCAAGTTATGGGAGAAAAATTTGCCTTCGTGTGATGCTGTTTCCTGGTCGCTACTTTAGGTAATGGTATCAAATACTTCCCAATGTAAACCAAAACCATAAAATAACTAACTGATGCTGACATGTTAGCAAACACAGATCAAAAGGACTATATAATTTTCCCAGTTGTTGCTATAAATTTCTTACTGAGTGCAGTTTCAAGTTGAAGGCACAGTTTGAGTCTTGTGGCTGGCACAAGGCTGTACAGACATTTTTTGGATCAGAACCCTTCAACACGACTGTGCTCTCCACAGTAACAGCCAAAGTAGAAGATGCCAGATCTGAAAGGAGAGAGATTTTCACTGCTGTTGCTTTGCTGTGAAAGTCTGCACATCTGAACTGGTGACAGCCACAAACTGTGTCCCCAGTGGGACAGAATGGAGAACTAGAAGCATTAGTTAGTGACAGTCATTTAGGAAATAACATGTTGTGACCAGCTCTCAGGAGGTGGTATTTGACTAATTGTCCAAACCCTCAGTAGAGAGAAGAAAACTCATCTTTTTCCTTAGATAACACGTTCAGGTGCTTAAACTTCATGATTCTGAATGCAATTATGAAGTCTACCTTAAAGACAGTAGTTACTTTCTGCAGGAGGAAGGCTGTATATATTAATCTTACATTTCTGCACTAAATCTACTTTGTTTTTATGTAACCCTTACTTGCACTCCCCAGAAGGCCCATAGTTATGCAAATAATTCTCATTTATAATATGGTTTTCCTCTTCCAATATAGATGGATGGCTGGTAAGGTGGATATAAATAGTATGTGTTCCATACAAAAAAAGCATAGTAGCGCAAATGAAAATCAGACTCTTTCTACTTATGGAAGTCTTTCCAAGCTCTTAATCATCTTAAATCCAATTAGTCTTTTCCTGTTTCTGACATGGCTCCCTTTGAGATGGGATAACAGAACTGGAATATTCCTGATGACAAAGCCTCATTGATGAATATGAAAACCTTCTTTTATCCTGCTTTCAGCACTTTTCAGTTTTGGATCCTGCTGTACATTGACCACATGTTGTCACTGAGCTGTCTGCAATGACAGCCATCTGTTTTTAAGGTTATATTAAGGTTAATGAAGCACAGTAAGGTATATTCTACTCATTCCTCCCAACAGAAATTACCATGCGCATACAAAAAAGGAAGTGAACTCTTGTATTTTGTTTCCCTATCACAAAGCTTTATTAGGACCTCTGGCATTGCTCAGAGCCTTCCATGAAATATCCTGAAGAGATTTGTTTCATCTGTGGTTTTAACCCAATCAATCTTTTTTCCATTATTCTTCTTTCCAGGCCTCTATTAAAATAGCAATTACTGTTGCCTCACTGCACTGTCAACCTTTTCTGAAACTCAGAAAGAATATTTATTTCCCTTCTGTTTTTTATCTTTAAAACTGTTTCTGATCAGCTATAGAGTTCTTGTAACTTCATGTAAAGTTACAGAACAGGACACAAATTCCAGTGAGACACCTTGTGAGGACGTTTTGCAAGCCCAGGTAGGTCTGTGGACCAGATCCTTGACTGGTACCAAGTGTCGCAGCCCCAATGAAATCCAAGCCCTTTTTCAGTCACCATTTTATTAACCCTTTGAGAGAATTTTTTTATGCTTTTGTATTTCAAAGTATGCATGCAATTAGAATTCAAAGCTCATGACTGCATCTTACAAAATCAGTTTGCATCAAACTTGATTTGTTCCCTAAATGTCTATGAGATTAAAACAAATCAAGTTTAAACAAAAATTGGCTCAGTTGTGGCTGTTAATGGGGGATATAGTTTCTTAGAGAACATATGGAGAAAGAATATCTCTTTCCCCTTTTTTCTTTTAAAATTACATACATGGGTCTCATTTGGCTAGAATAATTTTTGCTAAGACAAAACATTAGAAATTTTAAATTCAAAATAACTTGTTTTAAAAGTGTCAGGAGACAAAAGCAAATACAGTAGTTTATGCATTTCAATCTTGACTCGTTTGTTCACAGTTATAGTGATATAAACAGATCGTATTTAAAATGAACAAAATTTTTTTTGTTTCACCACTCATTTGCAATCCTGTCTGTAGTTGTGGTCAAAGAGTTTAAAATGAAAAGAAAATATAAAGATTACAAATCTGATATAAATACTGGAGGATAAAACATATGAAAAGGGATTAAGGGATCTATATTTATAGCCTATAACAGAGAGCTCGAGGGGCATGGGCACTGGCTATAAATAACTTCAAGGTAACAGTATAAATGAAGGAAGGGAATTATTTGTTCTCAAAAGATGGAAAGAATGGAATAGTAGCCTGAAGCAAAGAAAAGAATAGTTTAGATGTTAGAACTTTTTTGTCTCGGTAAGAGCTGTGGAGAGCAGAGACATAAATAACTAAGGTAGGAGGCTGAAGCAGTTTCTAAAGCACCAACTGCAGTTATTTGGCTACAGATTAAAATTACTCGTAGAGGAGCTGTGTTACAAAATTCACAGGGCTAGACTTAATGATGCAAGCAGTTTTTTTATTTTCTTACCTGTCACATTTTATAATGCCCACATTGCACGGTATGCATTAATTTCCCGTGAAGACTATATAGATAGAATATTCCTTCCAAGATTAGTGAGCAACTTTAACCAGATTTAGGGTAGAAAAATATTATTATTCAATTAGAACCTCATTTATTAGTTGAATTTAACGCTGTGTTGTTTTCATCAAAGCAGTGGAGTTCCCTGCTGTAATTTGTTCTGGACTGAAGGAAGAAGTCCTCTATTCTCAACAGTCCCAAGATGAGATGGTGGCTTTTGAACACTGTAACCTAAAGTTTCTGCATAGGCGAAACAGCATCCGTGAATTGTACATGATGATGTCAGAACACGGGGCATTTGCTGGGTGCTACTGACTTCACTAGCATGAAATGGCTTCTGTAGGTTGGGTGCTATTAATTATTAAATTAATATGACAGCTGTTTTTGTCTAACATGTAATCCTTTAGGCGATAATAGTTTTGAGGGACTTACAGTTTTAGTTGTTATGTGCAATATCCGTACAAAATATTGAGTTAATATTGATCAAGTAATACAGACGTGTTTGGCATGCATAGCTTCAATAAGTGTCTCTATTTTTGCAAGAGGAGGAATATAATGTCTACTCATTTCTGCCCAAGATTTCGTACTCAACAGCCTTATACTCTTGAGCTGTTAGCACTACAAGACATTTCCACTGCTGTTAAATCAGGCAGGGTCTCCTCTTGAATTACAGGCTTTTAGGCACACCTGAACATGAGGTTTTTAACTATTGGATAGGGTTCAGTATATAATAGGTCAGAACATGTGCCTTAAATTCATCAGACATTTAGTCAATATTTAGCTCTTTTCCCTCTTTCCTCTGTACCTCTTAGCTGTTAATTTCTGCAGCTTTGAAAATCTCTGTCTTAATAAGGTAATTAATAGTATTATTTCATGTGGATAATAGAGAAAAAAATGAAGATCCTGTATGGTAGAGGACAGCATTTGATTTTATACTTACGACCTCTTTTTGTCATCCCTTATTGGCCACACTCAAAACCGTGTTCCCTCTTGGCCAGGTGACAGCACTGGAAGAACAACTTCTCACTCAGTGGCCAGCCTTTGAAATCTGGCATGTCCCACATGCAAGGTATCTCTGGAGGTACAGTGCTATTAGGTAGACTGGATACCTTTGGTCTTCCTGCATGTGAGATAAGTTTTTAAGGGAATGCTTGTTGTAGCTTGGAAATCAGTGGTAATCACCTGTCACCTCTGCGGAGCAGGCACCAGCTATCTCCTGGAGCAATTTGCCTAATTTCATTCCATGGCCTTTGGATTGTACATGCCAGTGTCTGAATATTGACGATTTTCTGGGTACTAATAATTTCACTTAGATGAAACAAATATGCTTTGGGAAAGATCCAGCTTTTCTAAGAGATTAGACTGCTGGGAAATGAGAGATCTGGTTTAATTTATGAAAACTTCAGTATAGAGTTGTATGTTTGCAGTCTGTATAAAATATAGTATTTCTTAATTTTTCTTTCATCACAGGGGTTGTCATGATCTTTTCCTTTGTCGTCTTTGAATCTGTTTTTCTTCCTGGGGAGGTTGTAGCTCATGTGCCATAAAAGGTGTTTCTCATGGTTTTCTCTTCAAGATGACCCATATAGTTGACAGCAGAGCTGCCTGATGTCTCTGCTTGGACTTCCCTGAATTGTGTTGCTTTACTCTGTCAGAAAAACTCAGCAGTGTTGGGACATGATAATAGCTACACAATGGTCCTTGTGCACACAAATGTACTCCTCCCATCATGAAGGAAATAAAGTGAAAGTGTTTATAACCTGTTTGGCTTGGGATTCGTTGGCCTGAAGGATGTGTTACGTGTGTAGGATTTGTTTATGTTAGTTATGGGGCCCCTATGCATTAAAAGAACTTTGAGGCCTGTTGCAAATTGGAGTGGACTATATTAAATTAAGAAAAAATTACTCTTAATTTCACAAGATTATTAAGATGGCACTTGCATGTTTACTCTGATTTTTTAGATGAAAGAATAAAGAAAGCAGTCTGCAGCCCATCAGATTTCCAATGAGTGAAAATGGCACTAAGATGAAAAGTCTAGTTATTTGGCATGCATAGTGTCACATTTCAGTATTTAATGTTTGTTATGTTTTGAATGTAGTCCATAAATATTTTAATACATGTTTCTGCCAAGTGGCATCTGTCTTACACTGTAAAAGTCCTTATTACTTTATTTATTTCATTTTCTCGACTGACAATATCCTAATTTCCTATTGACCTTTCCCGAAGTTAAATAAAATAAAGTTAACTTTTTCTTAATTTTGATTTCTATTGTCATTTTCCCTTTGTTCTTTCTCAGTTCATGCAAAGCTATGGATTTAATCACAACACCTTTGGAAGGCTTGGATTCTGCCTTAGCGTGGTGAAATGTGTTTTTATGAGGGGAGAAATCACCAAATGAGAAAAAACAAAGAATAGAAAATAATTTATGATTTGAGACAAAATTATTTGCATTTTGTCTATGCAGATTGTGGAATTAATTCAAATTACTTGGATAATTTGTCACGAAATGCGAACAGCTCCTAGTTATACTGGTAACAGTCACTTTATCACAGTGTTCCTTAGAGCATGTTTGTTTGCTTGATAAAATATATAGAAAAACTGTTTAGTAGATGAGTGCCAGTTCCTGTCCACTTTGTGTTTTGACTTTGTGTCCTAAATAATGCAAAATGTTGGTCGCTTATTCACCGTGACATGAATAAATATCCAACTTGTCCAACATCTAAACATTTGTTGCTGTTCCAAAATTAATGATCTTAATTTATATCTGATGCCAGCTGGTAAAGCCTGGAATTAAATTGCCATTTTCTTTCAATTGCTTGTCTTTATATATGGAAAAATATTCAGAAAAAGTTACTCTCTGATTTGAAGTTTCATTTGCTTGTACGTGGGCCAAAAGCAAATGTTATGCATCTGTGAAGGCTTACATAGTTTTATGAACTTGAAAAGGGAAGCATGAAATTAAGTATTATTCTTACTTATTATAGAAAGAACAAAATCACATGCTGATGTTCTTCAGTCTTTCAGGAAATATTTTATCTTTAGAATGGAGGCCGCAGGGCTGCCGTGCACAGCTGAGGCCTCTGCAAAACTACGTATTCTTATGCATTTTTTCCTGGCACCTGTGCCTACACTGCCGTTGTTGTTGCTTGAGAAGTGAGAAAGTGATACAGGCAGCAAGGCTTTGCTGAACTCCCTCCTGCTGAAGCTACTTGGCTATAAGTGAGCAGAGAAGTAAATGAAAGCCATTGTCCCAGCTTCATTACTGCAGTGGGATCACGCCGTTGGCAGGAGCCCCGGGACACACAGAGGTCGTTGTGGGGAGAGGGACAGAGTTTATTCAGTTTTGTAAGTCTGGGAATAAGTTCTTGATAAGTAAACCTATGAATAAAATAATGTGTTATACCTGTTTAGCGCTGTATGGACTTTCTTCTGCAAGCTGCTGAATCTTTGGGTTCTGATCCAAGAGAGAAGGTACCCTGTGCTTAAACCTCAGATGCTTAGACACCCATACGTTTTTTCACCAATATGAAATAGAGTTTATCATACCTGGACTTCACTCCATAAATCTGTTATAAAGAAGACCTTTTGCTGAGAGATTCTGGAAGCGTCAGGTCAAGAAAAAGCTCCTTATGATTAAAGATCTAGGTGAAATTAAATGACTGTGTAATCATTTTTTAATGATTACTTTCTAAGAGTGATTACAATGGCTATGAAAAAACGATGAAGTCTTACACTTCAGCTGTCATAATAAATGTCACAAGATCTTAGCACATTGAAAAGTTTTGTGTGGCCGTAAGTATTCAAGACTTCAAATTAATAAGGACTTTTTCCAGTTGCATTGCTGACTTGGTTGGATGTTCATCATCATCTTAAAACTTGATTGCAGCCTTTGAAAGTGGTTTTTAAAACTTGGATTCCTTAAAGCAGAGGCAAATGTTTTGAGGAGCTACCTTAGGTAGGAGAGGAAATGAACAACTGGTTTCATGCTCACAAAGAAGTTAGTGAAATTATTTTAGTGTTATGAAATGACAGGACTCACAAGTTTGTATGAGGCCTTAAACTGGGTAGACTAATCATCAGTTACCTGGAACTGGATTACCCAAGCTTTTCAACAGGCAAGGGAAAATGCATTTTAGGATAGCAAGGTGAAATCATTATCAAGTCCCATAAGTTATATGTTATCCTTTATTTTTAACCATCTGTTAGTAGATAAAAACTAGTAACCATTTTCTTTCATTGCTGGTAACTCTTTCATTCTTACTGTTCAGGTATTTTTTTTCTGTCTATTTATGCCACATCTTATACCAGACTAGAACAGAATCCTCATTGTAGTGGTGGTCAAAAATTATAAGGCTTACTTTTAAACCAGTGTATCTTTGAGATTTTCAGACTACTGTGATGTCCTACCAACATTTATAGTTTAGAAGGAAATAGCAGTAAATATTTGTGAAGCTTGTGAGGGTGCTGTTCTGCTGTCTGCTAAAATGTGGCTGCTTTTTCTTTTTTTTTTCTCCTGTTATTTTTGGCCAAAACATTTCAACCACTTTTGAGAAAGGAGCTAGACAAAAATAAACTATTCTGTCCTTGAAAAGTTCTACCTGCCTTATTCTAGAGCATGAAACTGTGATGCTTTTTGTGCTTTAGATCAGGAACTTGGCATGTGATACTTGTGGCTGAAAGACGAATTTTCATTTTCACTGTGCAAATCTATTTTTGTTGGCCAAATTTAAATTACAGATCAGGTTTTACTTTGTGTCAAGGTATTCTGTCTTCAGTTAGCATCTTGTGTTCTTATCCTTTTTATCGATCTTGGTTTAAAGGCCAGGCAGCCAAAAGCAGCCCTGGTGCAATTCCAGGTGCCTGAAGCAAAGGCAGGATCTTGTATCCCTCAGCTGTCTTGCAGACCTCTCCACCTCCATCACCAGGCATGGTAACAAGTAGTCTTTGGTGCAAGGCCAGTTGAAAACTGGAAGCATAAGGGAGAGAAGGGGGGGGAAAAAAAAAAACTGAATAGGGAGGGAACTGACTGATTGACTAAGGAGGCTGTGTCTGGTTGAGGACCATGGGGAAGATGGAACATGGTGGGAAGGATGGGACTGGATGACCAACAGGAGCCAGGGGCAGCTTGGATGGAAGTGGCAAAGAGTGAATAAAGAACCTGAGAAAGGACAATGTGCAAGAAGCCAGTAGGATTAGGAACTGTGGAATCTCGTCACATTTTCCTCTTACAGGACCTTTATTGTGTCTATGGCTGTAGTGGATGAAAGATGAAAAGGTTTCTGTGACTTCATGGTTTCATGCCTGTCTGCAGGCATTATTAACTTCACCCTGTTTGTACCCTACTCAGGATGCTAAGTTTATTAATTTCTTCATGAGACCACCTTTTAGAACTTTTCCAAATATGAATATATTCACACAACACCTTTTGTGAAACATAAGAGGTTGTCGTTGCTGTGTTACGGAAATATCTGTGAATTCCTGGTGCCCTCATTAAACAGATAAGGACTAGAGGTTTCAGCGTGCTTACTTTATATAGAACTGTTATTTAAGGCAGGATTTGGGGCCTAATTTTGTAGTCTGACTAGAGTTTTAGTAATGTATTTAATATAAAAAATTTCGTTCATTTATTCATCTTTAAAAAACAGAATATTTTTGTGATGTGAAAGATTTTTTATCTTTATGCAGAGTGCAGTGAGCATCACTACAGGCAAGGAATAATTACCTGAGCCCTCTGTCTGTCTTCATGAAAGTGTTATATATGATTTCTCAGTCATAATATTTTCTTCCAACATATCATTGCTTTGGATTTTGCTAAAGCCTGTTTAGCTAAGAATTGCTGAGAGTGAGCAACTGATACAAAACAAGTTGATACTATAATATTTCTGAGAAGTGCTGTCAGTTCTTGTGAACTATCTTTAGTGGTACTTCTTTGTTTCTAGTGGCTTTTCTCCAACATTCAAGCTGTTGTTTTGCTGACTCACTGTTACAATTTCAGAAATATCCTGGATACAAATAGCATCCCTCTGTATTCATTTGCATGCTCTTTGTTTTAGATTATCTTTGGATAAATTATTGAAATTTCTATGGATACTTTGCCTTTGAATCCATAATTATCTGGCAATAGAAGTAACAACACCTAAAAAGAATCTTCAGGCTTATGAAGCTTGCAAAATTGGGAACTTAGGATGTGTCAGAACTAAGCTACTTGTGCAGATGCTTGTGTAATTCCCACACTTGTTCTAGTGAGCTCTTAGAGCTTAAAGAGAGAAAGCATTGACTATGATACGAAGTTTGGGGAGCACTGGGCACTTTGATTACAATGACTACAGGCTTATTCCGTACCTCCTGCCTCAAGATAACAAAAGCTGTCTTTTCCGGTGGAAAGTTTGGAGTGACTACCATATTTCTGAATCATTCTACAAGAACCCAGGAGTTAGAAAATTCCAATCTCTCAGTGGCATTTCTTGGTAGCTTCTTAAATTGCAACAAGAATGAAAAACAGCAGCTGAAGTATAGTATCTATCATTTATCAGCTGATAACAGCCTGGACAGAGC
The DNA here is from genome assembly GCA_014706295.1 of Lycocorax pyrrhopterus obiensis. NCBI lineage: Eukaryota > Metazoa > Chordata > Aves > Passeriformes > Paradisaeidae > Lycocorax > Lycocorax pyrrhopterus. Next base: position 30,828,407 of record JACSVZ010000002.1, read on the forward strand.
TGTAATGAACAGGGTAATGCTGAAGTGGAGTGGATGAGGAAGGGAGGAAAGGAGAAGGAGGAAGTAGTAATATTTCTCCTGTAAGTCCTTGGTGAAAATTTCCAAATAGTCATGAGGAAATGATTTACTGTCAGCCTCTCCCCAATTAATCAGCTCAATTTTCAATGTAAACCTGCCTGATTGTGTTTGTAACCATAAGCAGTTCCATGTTGCTCCTAGTCAGGAGAACAGAGAAACAGAGGTTCACTATATGTGCAGTTCTGATAGGTAGAAATTTTTTCTACTTTATTAAATAAAATGGCAGTTTTCTGCATTACAAAGATGTAAATACTGTTTCTATATCTTAGAATCCCTAATTAATGGAACCTGGACCCTCAAAATCTTCCTCCGGTGCTCAGCAGTCACGTTTACAGTAAGGCAGAGCAGAGGAGCTCGAAGTTCTTCAGTGCTGCTCCAGAACACACCAAGCTGATACTTCTCTGTCCCCTCTCCCTGAGTGCTGTGGAGAGATCAGGCTTTTTTGCAGCCAAAACATTTAGTCTTGCATGTATAAATGTTAAAGTCTTGAGGAGGGATAAGGATGAAGAGATTTTGCTTAGCTGGTTTTTGTTGGTTTTTTTTTTTTTAATACTTCTCTGTCTCCTTAGTTTCATGCAGAACGTTGAAGCTTTGGGCTTTTACATGGCTTACCTGGAGCCAGGAATGTACTTGTTTGAATGGGTGTGAGTGGAAACTCAGTGAAGTGTTCCTTACTAGTGATGCTCTTGTCAGGGGTAACAAAATCCATTCGCTTTGCAGCCGCAGGTGCTCTGTTGCAGTCACTGTTCAAAGCTGCTTTGCTTTCTGAATTAAAATGAACTGTGCAATGAAGTTACCAGATTAAACTCACCCCTCTAAACTCTCAGATCACCTACAGAAAGCATCAACCAAATGTAATGAAATTAAGGCCTCTGATTAGCCAAGTATATAATTTGCTGATATGTGGAAGAGCCTTGGCTCACTCTTCCACTTGCTCATCCTTGAAATTTTTACATTGACACAGGGATTCCTGTAATGGGAGTGACATAAGAGTGACTATTCTAGATAACAAGCATGGAATCAATATAATATATGATTCTACATCTAACTTAAGCACACAAATAAGCTATTTTATAGCCCATATACTAAATTTTCTCCCTGACATTTGGACTGCAAGGATGTCTCATAGCTTTATACAGGTCAGCTTCGTTTATGGACCATGCTGCTCTTTCAAAGTAGAGCAATCAGACTGACAAATCCTTTTTATAAATGGCAGTTGGAGTAATTCTTGACTTGGGGAATGCATTCATGTATTTATACCCCATGTCATTAGATTTTTTTTTTAAGTCCCTGAGTTTTGTAATATCACAGGAATTATTTCAAAGATCATCACCAATTAGAATTCATGATGTGATAAAGTATCATGTGAAGTCATGATACTTTATGATAATTGCAGCCTCCGAGCTACAAAGGAAAGAAAATAGATATGGAGAGAAAGAAGCTCCATTTTGTTCTTTCCTTCCCTTTGACGTTCAGGTAACTTTCCACTAGGGCCATAATCTAGTTATGAGTTTGTAAAACTGTATTAATATGCAAGTATTTATTAATAGTAATGATAACAATATTAATAACCACAATAGTAATAGTAAGAGAAGTAATAATAAATTTGGACTGTGTTGCTCCTCCCATTGGTAATAAACCACAGGTAAGAAAGGTAGAAGGAGAGACAGGATAATGTTTGGGTGGATTCTAACTGAGAAGAGCAATTAGAACTAGTAAGCAGTTCTGTTAGCATCAGTTCCTTTTTGCGTACTTCGCCGTACACAATGCAGAATGGAAAGGCAGTGTGAAAGATGTTAAAGGTTAAGAGATGAAACAAGAGGTGGGAGACAGGCTTCTTTAGTAGGGAAAAATGAGAAAGTGAGAGTGGAAAGAAAGGAACACTGCAGAAAGTAATGTGTAGGTGGAGGTAACTGATTGATACAGTGAACAACCTCAAGCTCTTTTTGAAGAGCATGAGAAGATATTAAAGAAGGAATGATTTTCTATTGAGTTACAAACATCAAACTGGGAAAAAAAAAGTTAATTAAGTTATATTCTGGCAGTAGAAAATCAAATGTGAGATGACATTTTAGCTGTGAGGCCCACTTTAGGCTGTTGAAAAGTAGTGGAGTACTAACAATGTTCTGTTTTTTCCACAGCCTCAAGAAAACCTCATGGCTGCAGTGTCGCTGCTAATTTACTTTTGCATTTCATCACACGTTAGTTTTGCAAAGTGCATTGCATGTCCTCCCAAAGCTTTTGTTAAAACTTCCTTACATTTTAAAGGTATATTTTTCACATTTTCGGTGTGAAGGGTGTTTGCACCTTCTTTATACTATTAGCGTAACAGCTTACATCATGATTAACTGTCTTAGCAGAATTAAGAGTAAAGTCTCTCTCCATAGAATTAATTCTGTAATTTACTGGAATTTTGCTGAAACAAATACCACTAACAAAGCTGCAGAGCTAAATGGAAACACGTGCTCTGAGCTTGCTGTTAGGTAACTTGAGGGCACGTCGCTGCTGTTACGTTATCTCTTCTCTTTCATTTGGGTACAGGATTGTTTTCCTTATTCATTTAAAAATAAATGAGAGAGGGAAGGACGTGGCCATACTGAGCCTGTATTGTTTCTACAAGGGTAGCTTATAAACAGATTATCAAAACAAACATTTGTGCCACACTTCATTCCACAAATAGAGAGCTGTCTAATAGTAGTCAGCATGGTGTATCTCATAGAGAGCTTGAATTTAATACCAGTGTTAGGCTTTATGTAAGAAGATAGCCTATAAAACTGGAGCCCTGCTTTGCTGTGTCGACATGTCTGGAGCTCAGAATAAAATTGAGTTTCCTGCTTTAGCTGTAGCTTGATCTTAAAATAACCTGCAGAAATTATAGTTCTGATTACAGAGAAAGTGAAGGACTTAGAATATTCTCCTAATAAAGTCACGGATGACACAAGTCTTAGTCATCTGTAGTCTGTCTGTAATGGGCATTTCAGAGAGGGAAACAAGCCTTTGAAATTAGATAATTTGATTTGCATTCAGGCCTGATTATTTTAGGAACACAGAAAACCTTTGTTTTTGACAAAAATAACAATCTGGAATTGAATTAGAGGAGAACAAGCTATTTAAATATAATGGATGCCACACATCATCCACAGGAAAACTGATGTCTTGGGGGAGAAACTTATGTTTGAAAAGAACTCCACCTGTTGTTTTTCTTATTGCCATTTCTGAAATAAACAATTGAGCTCAAAGGACACATCACCCTGAAGGATAAATAAAATGCTTGTAACTGAAAGTACATTCAAACCCAATGCACGATAAACAGTAATTTAAAAGTCCTAAGGAAGTCTTTTTGTCATCATTATGTAACTTTACAGCTGCAGAAAACACTTCAGTAAAGTAATAAATACTAGAAGAAGACCTGGCCATCGTCATAAAAAATGCAGATTTGAGAGCACCACTAGTGAACTGAAAACCAATGTATAATTTGGAGTTAAAACAGTTCAGGTTAGCTAATATTAAAAGACCTTAATCTCTTCTCTGGGGTTTCTTATTGCATTGTATAAATTTGTTAAGTCTTTATAAATTAATAGCAATATTCAAAGGCTTGATCATTCAGCATTCTGTGCTTATAAATGAGTGTATGAAATACTGAAATACGATCCAATGAGCGGGTCAATTGATCCTACTCTTATTACAGATTCAACATGGGAGAAAGCCAGTGTTGCTTTGGGCCTAGATCAGGATCAGAGAGTATCCAGTGCAAGCCCAAAGGTTTTTTGCCTATATAGTTTTGCTGGAGTGGGGGCCAAAGGCACTGTATTATTTACACAGTGAATAAGCTTTCCTCATTTGCTCCACTAAATGTGGATAATTATCATTCATTTTAGGTTTTTCAGTATAAATGACACAGATGTCCAGACAACATATTTATAATTTCACCCCATCTGTGCTAATTTTTCTATAAATGTCTTTTTAGTACAGCAAGCATTCTGTTTTATCAACAATATCTGCAGTGTTGAGCAACATTCAAAGATGTGACTAATATTCAGCCCTCATTAAAAGAAAACATACCCACCCCATCCCAGAGTCATAGCACAGTTGGAAATTTCCTGGAGTGTCTTGGTTTGTTTTGTTCTTCTGGTTTTCTGGGTCCAGCTTCTCTCAGCCCGAGACATCCAAGGCTGACACTGTGGTGCCAGAGGGCAACAGACAACAAATCCCCACAGTTTATGTGCAAGGCATTGTGCAGCAAAGTGTATTTGGTTATCCATAAACAAAGAAATCACAGAAATGTGTATGCATTTCTTTTGAAGTTAAGGGGTTTTCTTTAGAGCCCTTAATTACAGCCCCTTCCTCTGCACATAGCTGGGTGAAGTGAACTAGCTAACTAGTATGTCCTAAATCCTCGAACTGGGACCCAGCTTTGTACAGCTCAGACAGGAAGAGTGTAGTGTATGTAGGGACTGCTATGCTTTCATTTGCTTCTAATGCGCTGTAGGTGGTTGTTTGTCCCTTCTTCTCAAAAATTTCCAGAACTCACCACTGCAGAGGGAAGCTTGCGTTGGAAAAGACCCTGCAGTGTTAAGCATAAGACCTTTTTGAGGTCTGTTTTAATAAATCACCTCAAATTCATCAACCTTGCTCAGGCTCACCTATACAAATGCTGTGTATATGCAATTGTTTAGGAAATTTATGTAGGAAGTAATTAATGGTCATTCAGGGAAAGTATATTTCTAAATGAAACAACTCAGTCATTTATAATTTTTCCCATTGTGCCCCCCAATTCCTATAAGACACCAGTGCAGTATACAGTTTAATGACTTAGGAAAATAATATTTCCAGAAGCATATTAAACAATAGAAGGAAAAGAAAATAATCCGGAATCACAAAACAGCTAGATTTTTCCAGTCCCAGTCTCAAAATTTTCTCTCTTAAATTTGCAAGAGCAATTGAGAAAATGAGGTCAAGACATCCAAACTCAGTCTTACTTAAGAGCAAAACATCAGAGCGATAGAAATTCTATATAGGATAGAGTTTAAAATGGAAACAATGTTATCAGAATCACAGGCTTCTGAGTACCCTGCTACTTAAAGAGGTAGTGAAATGCTTCAAAGTAGCATTAACATATGCTTTTCAAGAAAAGTAGTACCAAGCTTTATAAGATAAATTCCTTCTGCAGTTTTTGAGGTTTTCTGGTGTATTCTAGCAGGTTCACTAGCACTAACTCCTGTTTCCTCAGGAAGGAGTAAACTGTGTAAGATAGGGTAGTTCAAAGTGGTAAATAGTGACTACACAGAAATGAAGCAGTAGCAAAGAAGGCACTATTTTTCCAACAAGCAGGGTTGTGCTTGCACGTTTCCAGTGTAATCTGAGCACTCACAGAAGAATTCTATGTATACCACCTTTTAACAGTCCCTATGGAAACAGAAGGTTATAGGAATTCCCTCTCTAGGTGTAAATCAAGCAAACAGCTTATCTTATTTTGGTAAAATAGCACTTAAATGGTGCAGTTTTCTCATTACTTAAGATCCACATTTCAAAATTCCTTAAGCGTGAAGAAAATTGTGTGAGAAGGACCTTAGGATTCTCAAAAACACTTGAAAGGCCAATGATTGCTGACACCTGACTGTTCATCCAAGGTCTTTCTTAAGGAACTAAAAGTTTTTAAAACCTTTCCCAAATTCTCATATTTTCTATGTGTTGCTGCAAGTGAATTAAAAGTCTCAGTTTGTAAAGTCAAACTTTTCCTTCTAGTTTGTTGCATCCTGATACAATTCCTTTATGTTGGTGTTTGTGTACACCAGTAAGATATCCAGCTTCTGCTCTATGTGAGCGCTAGAAGCATATTGCCAGAAGGGTAAAACTGCTTCTTCCTATTGTATCAAAAAACCCCTTTCTATCAAAAAGTTTTGGTCTGTAATGGGGTCAGAGGAAATTAAAGTAGCCTTTCATTCTGTGTTATAGGAACTTCCTCTGAAGTTTCAGACTTCCAGACTAGCAGGCTAAATTCAGCAGCAGGGATGCCTTCAATTAACTGTATCTGTTCTATTTGTAGTACAAAGGATATGAACAGCCTACATAGCTTTAAAGAAAGGAGGCTAAATAGAATTTAAAGAGATACCCTGCATATAGCACTCTCAAAGGAAGGGAATGGGATCTCTGCCAGTCAGCAGTTTAAGATCATGGCTGATGCAAAGACTTGGCTTGAATTTGTACAGGTGTGCTGTCTAGTCAGTAAGACATCCAGGAAGAATTTCTGTAGAAGTTGCTCATAATGTAAAGCATCCTGCTGAAAACAGTACCAAAGTGAGCAATGTGAATGAGTCTTAGTCAGAACTAGTAAATTCATTTTAGAGGAATGTGTGGTTAGCTCAGGGGATTGGTAGTAGTCTTGAGATCTTCATCACTTGAACACTATTATGAATTTAACCTGGTTGTTGGTGCCAGTCAAAATACACTGTCCTTGTTATTGATCTCTGTGAAATGACTTTCCAGTGTCCTTGGAAGAAAATCCAGAACCTGCAGTTGGCACATAAAAATACTGAGATAAAAAAATTTGACATAAAGATAATTGACAAAAAAATTGAATGAGCATTGAATGAGCACGGTGATTAAATTACTGCTTACCTTCTGCAGACTGACTCGGATCTCTTGCAGGGAGGCTGGCACAGACTGTGGGGAATATCATGTTCCTTGCCTCTCTCAACTAGCACAGGTCTTCAAGCTGTAATCTGACAGTGGAGTGAACAGCTATTGAGCTCTCAAGGAAAGAGAAAGGAAAATGTATGAAAGGAGTAGCTCTATGTTTTGTCATCATTAGAATATCTAGAATCATCAGGAAGCATGAAACTTCACTACATTTCTCTCAGTGACTATTCCAAGTCCCTTTGAAAGTATCTCCAGATTTGAGACTCTAGGGTCTCTACACCTTTTCGTATCAAGAATGATCTTAAAACAAGGTAACTCAGCTTCCAAGGGGCATTAAAAATGAGTGCACCAACTATCTTGTTGTTGAACTGTCATCTACCTTAGGATCCTGGCAGAAGTAATTTTTCATGATATAGTGGTGTTTGCTGGTGGTAAATGTAGATATGGAAGACAAGAGATTTTATTTTCTTTGGTTACTATACCCCAGACGGTCAAAAACCCAAGGAGAACTCTTAATTCAGAAAGCTGGCATACAGTCAAAGTGCAAAAGAGGACTCCAGCGCTCAAGCTTTAAATTTTTTCATATTGTTAGACATCAGTCATCAGCACTAGTGGTTTCACAAGCCATTTAATAGTGCCAGAAAGTGGAGGGATCATGGATTCCAGTTTGTTTTCTTTTATCTTGCAAAATGTTAGAGGTGGCACAGATTGGCAAAGTTTCCATTTCAGTCAGCAGAGCTACTCTGTCATCTGGCTGTAGGCAACTGGATATTCACTGATGTCATTAGTTCTGACACATGATAAATATGCAGTAAATTTTCTGTGTATTCAGTAACTGAGTGAGGTGGGGTTTCACTCCAGGGTACAATGAGCCAAGATTAAATTAACTCTCTATCAGGAAATATAAAAAAACACTGAGAATTTCTATTTAAACAGGTTAATATGACTACACTGAAAATAATTTTGCGTTTGAACTGTATTTCAGGCATGGTATCATGGAGAGAAACTAACGTTGTGTGTCTCCTTGGTCAGGAAACTCCCCCACATAAATTTTGTCTATGGAAGATACTAATTTCAACTAAAATGATGTTCAGTGGGTTTTATTCCTTTGAAGAGTAAAGGGGTTCTCCCGAAATACTACTTTTCACTAGATTTCTGTTTTTCAGAAGTGCAGAGCTTTGTCTTTGAATAGGAGGAGGAAGTGATTACCCATATCTGCTGAAAATGCAGCCTCTTACTGTCAACATCTTGTGAGAAACGCACTGGTGCTGCAAACTTTCAAGTTTCATCTGATTCAGGCTAATTCCAAAGATGCATGCCAGCAAAATTCTCACTACAAAAATGAGAACTTTGGCATCGTACATTGCCAAACATTTCATTCTTAGAAACAAGATTGCTTGTAACAAGTTACGAGATTTTGTGACTTAATGCCATCTATTAAATGCTGCATCCACAGAGATCTGACAAATGTTTAAGAGCAGCATTGTTTCAATTGCATTACCAATAGAATCCATTTCCTCTGTATTTTTTTTTTCTGTTAATGTGTGCTTTTGGGGAAAAAAACCCAAAACCCCTTAGTTTTTTAGTTGAGGATCTGTGAACGGATTAATTACTTTCAAAATTAGGTCCAAAATAAGTATTAATATTATGGAATACATACATAGAGATTTTAAACATATTGGATTTTGTTTCTCTGTATCACATTGGAATTTACTTTTTATTTTAACCAATGACGAAGATTTGCCCAAAGGAATAAATTCATGTATATTTCAAGAGAATTTCAGGAATCATGCAAATCAGATTTTCATCTAGATTAAGCACATCTACCTCCCTATAGCAATTACCAAATTTAGGGAAAAAAATCAAATCTGTTTCTCTGGTGCTCTCATCTCACCTACTGTACAATTCATTTTCCCCAGTGAAAGGGTTTCACTGAATTCAGTGACGCGTGAGTTTTAAATCAAAATCTCTGTGGCATCTGAATTACATTCACCAGTCAGTTATTCTAAGTCTTTTAATTTCTTGTATTCTATTCCTTGATTTCACATCATCTGCTTAGTCAGAGACTGATTTTCAGTAGCTCACCCCCACATTCACGAATAGTGCAAACCACAGATGCGCATGGAGCTAAATAAATAATGATAAACTACTAGAAGCTGGTGATATTACAATGGCTGGGGAAGAACAAAGAAAATTCATAAAGGTTTTCCTGGATTTTAACATTTTACCTTTTTTTCTTTTACTTCAGGAAAAAAACCCAACTGTGTATTAAAAAACCAGGAGATTTTAAAAAAAAATGTATGAAGTCTTCTTTGCAGTCTGCTTCAATACCTGTAAGTTCTGGAAATTGTAGGACTTGTACTTGCATGAAGTAGTTACTTGCAGCTCACAGAGTTCTGTCTCAGTAGGAAATCACCTTCCAACCTGAATTTTGAAATTTCATTTGACTGTTAAAGTAGAAGTTAAGGAAAGTTTTGCAATTTACTTCAATGAGAAGAAAGATAATAATCAAGGTCTTAAAAGTGTGTGTAAAATTCACCCTTGTTGAAGTTCATGTGATATTTTATATTCACTTCGGTGTGGTCAGAATTCCCCCCTAAATTCCTAAATCCAGAGTTCACGGATGTGTGATCTGTGCTTCTTTCTACAGGTATGTTGAGCTTGCCTGCCAAGTCTTGTGCCTGTCAAGTGTCACCCTACCTGCTTTTCTGATGTGGCTCTCCTACAGTGCTCACATTAAAATTTCTGCTGATCTTTAAGAGCATGTGGACTGTACATGTTCAGGAGCAAAAGTTTCGGAATTTGTTGTGGCAGGAACATACTAGTAGCATCACACTAGAAAAATGCATTTTATTTCCTCACTTTGTAAAGATCTGGCCAATATAAAGATTTTGTTAAAACCACAGTTCCTGTGTGATAGAAGTTGTGGAGCTGTGTGGATAACCTGAAGTTTTCATCTCATCTACATTTGAATGTGCTCCATTTCAGAGCTCAGCTGTTTTGGTTCTTGGCTGCTGTAGGCTGAATCTGAACCTGGATCCAAGTACTGAAAGGACATCTGTCATTCCTGTGCTCAGTTACTCTTCTTGCTTTCCCTGGGTAGGAAAGAGAAACCTGACAGGATAAACTGGAACATTGAGCTTGTATTGATGACTGGAACTGAGAATTAGAAGCTGAGTACAGGGAATGTGGTGAGAGTTGGGGAACAGATGAGACAAAAAAAGGCCTTTGGAAAAAACAAGCACTTGTGATTCAATGTTTGATGTAGACTAACAGCCATAAAACTACTTTTTCCTGTTCTTGAGTGTCTACTTGAAGTTAGTGCCAATTTAAAATCTAATTTAATAACCATATCCTATTTAAATATATATCTGAGAAGCTGATTAACATTCTCTGTTACATTCTCTATACCAGTTCACTTCTCAGGAAATAAAATGTTAAGATGATTAGCAGCTGAATAGTTAGTAGCAATAGCCAAAAAAGCCAATATATTGCATTAAATGGAATTATTACAGATGTCAAGGAATTCTGTTGAAGAGGCTTTTAAAGCACATCAGTTGGATTCCATATGAATGAAGAAACATTTTTGAAGGAAAAGATTTTCTCCAACAGTTTTCAACTGGTTATTGATCTCTGGCAATATTTATTGTTTCTTTGTTCTCCTGCATGGTTTTCTGCTGAGGAATGTGGTTGTGGCATCCTGGCCAGTGACTGAAATCCGTGTGGGCAATCTTTTTACTCTTCTGTTCTTTACTGTTCTGAATGTTCTCTCCCTGTTTTCTTCCTGACAAAGCAAAGCAAAATAAAACAAAACAAAACAGAAAGAAAAAAACCACAACAAAACCAAACCAAACTAAACAAACAAAAAAACCCCCAAAACAAACAAACAAAAAACCCAACCAAACCAAAAAAAAAAAAAACAAACCAACAAAGGGGAGTAAAGTTATGTTATACTCTGAGTCCAAATCTGAGCTTCAGTTTCTCCTCTGGAAGTCTGTCTGTGCTACACTGGACATTGGATATCGCAGTGGTGGCAAGTACTGTTTGTAAAGGTTTTCCACTCCTTTTCTTTCTGCCTTACAGGCAGGACAGAAAGCAAAAGCAGAAGGAATGAGGAATAACTTACTAACTGCAAAGGAAAATCTGCTATTTTGAAACTCTATGACTGAGAGAAGGAAGGGTTTGATATATGTCATATTTAACATGATTATCAATGTATTGATCTTTATAGGGTGGTAAGATTTTTTAAAATATAAAGAAAGTGTCATCTGTAAGAATGTGGCAAGTATGTGACTGCTTTCCTGTGGTTGGTTTGGGGCCATACTCTCCTTTCTTAGTGTTTCCTTTAAAGGGAACTGGCAAGACAAGGACAGAAGAATGCTGTGTCCAAAAGATGAGTCTCAGGAGGAGGCAGGCAGCCAGGGTGGTTCTTACGTTGTGCCTTTTAGGAAAGCAGTTAGCAATCTTTGGTGAACAGTGAGGTGGTCATAACCTGTCTGGTGCCCATCCCACTCCAGGTAGGTGAAGAAGAGCTGTGCAATTAGGGTTCTGAAGAGCATCCAACCACACTGTGCTCTTTGGCATTGATAAACAAGATTTCCCTCGGAAAATTGGCCTTGGAGGCATTGTATACCTGAATTGCCCTAGCTGTGACTGTTTTCTAGGAATAGCAAGTCTCTCTTTTCTGTGTATTTCTCTATAGTTTCTCATCCAGTTCCGGCAGTTATCAGGAATATGCAATCTTATTTTATTATAGGCACACATCACAGGTCTATTCACACAACCCACATTAAAAATGTTTCTGTTTTCTGACTTTTTACTCCCTTGAGATAGAAATATCTCACGGAAGGCAATAGAGCTGTGTCAAAGATTCATGCTGTGCTCTGCAACAACATGAGCTCATTCAGCGCTGGTGGCAGCTGATTTGTATTGATGGAGACTTCCTACATGTTGAACACAGTCATAATCTGTATTTGTGCCAGAAATCATTGTTTCCCACCTGTATAGTATAATCTGCTCCTAATGCCTGTGACCTATTTTTAAAACTGTTTCTTTATAGCTGCTCATGTGCCATATTTATAGAAACACTACTGAAACGGTCAGTAAAGAGTGCAGATACCAGCCATGTACTTCTCCCCATTTTGTGGTACATTCTTAAAAAAACCCCACAAACCAAACAGTGGTACAGCTATTTGTTGTGCATTCTTACCACTCACTGGAAGAAATCATATCTTTCATCATTTATCCACAAAGAGCTGTTGTGCTCTGAATTGTACATAACTTCTGCTGTCTTTTGCATACCTGTCTAAGCAAAAGATATCTGCTCTGTGTCTTTACTTTCATGTAGAGCTGACTGCTCTGTTATCTGTAGTTTGCCATCAAAATAGCGAACAAAAATGTGGTGGGAAAATACTGTCTACAGATGAAAGTGCTTATAAATTAAACATGCCATGCAAGAGGACTTTCAGATTAAAGACCATGTTTTAAGCTTTGGAAGCATTTTGTAATGGAGATGATATTAAGTTGTACACAAACTACACGGAAGTTAGTAAGATCCAGCTCTTTGCTAACAGCATAACCAAATAACAAATGATAGGAGTTTAATCCAATGAGAGATTAATTAATATGATCTGAAAAGCAAACTGTATGGTGGTTTTCAGAAGGGAAACTGACATTAGAGAAGACTGTCATATAAATAACACCACAGTGTAGCATTTCTGACTAAAGGATTATGCAATAGTCACAAAAACTGCAGCACTATCGCATTAATAGATTAAACTGGTAATTGAAAGGTGCAGTTTAAAATCCAGAAAGATGTTTCAGAAGATGATTTCAAGAGACAGCAAATTCTTATTTATCAATCTATATATTAAGATGTAGTAGCAGGGAAATTTCCAGTGTAATCAATCAGGTTTTACTATATATATGCTCAAATATACATGTCCAGGTAAGAGAGATTGCAAAATGTCCATATGAGGGAGACTACGCTCGTAGTGTGAATAAGTAATGGCTTCTGCCAGTAGATTTGTCACTGTCTTTCTCTGCTCTGTCCCTGAAGAGTGTAGAGAGCAGAAAGAGGCTCCAGCTTGGCCAGGTGGTACATGCCAGTTCCTCTTTTCTGAACATGCTGAGTAGCATTACTTTTAGGGCACTGCCACAGCCTGGAAAGTATTGGCAGGCTGACTCTAAGCAGGACTCTGCTGAGAGAATGGGTCAAAGGAGGCAGGAGAAAGGTTAGGGATTAACATGAAAGGCACAGATTTTCTTTCGAATGCTTTTTGTCTCTGTAAATACTCTAAAAACTTGCAGATCTCTGCACGTCTGTCTTTTAATGCGGTGTGGTTAAATGCATGACTTCCCTCATTGCCTTTTTACTTATTTAAGTTTTTCTCTCTGAAATTACCTGCTTTATCATAGATCAGCCAAATAATGTGAAATGCCTCTTGGGCTAAGAGAACTGTTGTACAGGTGAGTACTCTGGTAAGATTAGCAGCCATAAGAAGTTGACTAAAAGATGTGAGCAAAATCTGTAGGAATGAAAGCAGCAGGTATTTACTTGTGATCCTTAATTACACATTTAGACTGAAGAGAGGCTTAAAACTGCTTGTCTTTTAAGATGTGTAAAAGTCACAACAGAGGGATACTGGCAACTGGCAACCAGCCCATGGATATGGGTAAACAGTTGGCAGACATGGATTATTTCAGTCCAGACCCAGACTTCAAGGTCTACCATAGTGCAGTGGTTCATTAGAGCCATCAGCCTTACACCTGGAGTTGGCAGCCCTTTTTCATTATTCTGTCTTACTGAAATCAATGAAGTTCTCATGCTCCCTTCTTCTCCGCCTCACTTAAGGGAGCTGTTTTTACTTCATGCCAATTATGAATCACGAAAGAAAGGAAGAAATTATTTCTGTCACTCCTCTGTCTAACTCCAAGTGCTGGTGCCATGAAGCCAACTGTAAGCAGAAAAGTACAGGGGGAGGACCACAAGCAGTCTTAGAAAGACCGAGAGTTTGATTTCCACTGCTGTGTCCTTACCTGACTGTTCCTGCCCCATATTGCACCGGCTCATCCAGCGGGGAATGGCAGAAAAGAGGGTTCAGCAAGAAAATCGGTGTGTTGCTGGGGGGAGCAGAGCTTTGTTTAGCGGGTGCAGACCCCCTTCTCACCCCACTGCCTCTAGTACACAACCCCAGTGGCAGCCAGCCTCAGGAAAGCAGTTTAGCAGCCCTGTGACTGTTTGGCTGAGTTTTCTTGCCAGATGGTTTTCTTTACTTAGTTTGAAACTAGCTGAAGACTATTGGCTTCATGTTGGTGGCTCTGTCTTCGAGAGGTCACTGGGATGGCTGGGAGGTTGCTACTGGATGTTGTCAATATCAGTTATCATGGGCTATTTTTTGTTCTGAAGTGGTCCTCCTCTGCTGCAAAAGTTCTGCTTAATGTGAGAGTGGTTTTATCGTTGCTGAATGAAAGCTGTTCCCAAGGCACTGGGCTGTCCAACTTAACAAGTTTTTAAATAGCGTTCATATGGTGTTAATTGGCTTAATTGTATTAAATACAGGATTATGTTTTATTAGCTAAGTGTGGGGTATCGGATTCATATTCATCCATGAAGAAATAATTCTTTGCAGTCCCTGCTTACTCAGCTCCTGCTTGTTTCACAGCTCTAGCACTTGCTTCTCACAGGCTCTGAATATACATGTTGGTTTATTAAGGCAATCAGGCCTATCACTGGCTGTATCTCATGTGGCTGTCACTTTAAGGCTCAAACAGCACATACTCAGAGTGACTTCAGCCCATGTCTCATCTCCTTTCCTAAAACAAGACGAGGGAGCTCCTCCTTTTCTCCGGGGAGAGGATTATGGCAGCAGATCTGTTACAGTCTGCACCCTGCCTGAGAGGGCTGCCGAGAACTGCTGGGAGAGGAGATGTGCAGCTTATGCACAGCGTGAAGCAGCTTAGCTCCCTGAGGTGTAATTTTAAGCTCTTCTTGGATTTAATAATGGTTATACTTGAACCATTTTTCTCTAGCTTTCCATACTAACCATTAGCTGGAACATTATGTAAGAAGAAATACTCTTTTCTGGTATGATCCAAATGGTTCTTTATTTTGCAGCTCTTGGCAGAGCCTTAGAGTGTCTGTTTCTTGGTCTAGGTCTCTTTGTGTGTATATATATATATATTAGTATATATATTTATATATAAAATGAAAATGTAAACTTCAAATGAAGATGATGTTACTTTTTTTCTTAGTTGCTCTTTTTCACCTTGATTGATTTATGCTGGCAGACCCCAATGCTTCTGCGGTTTTTGAATAAACTGTGTGTTTGTAGCATGTTTTAACAGTAAAATAAAAAATACTAAAATTGAGATCACTATAAAATTATATATAGATTTACAGAAAAAATCTAAATGAAACAAAATTTCAAGTGTTTCTCTTTTTCAAGATACTTTTCAATTAATATTGCTTCCCAGTAGATTACTCCCTACTTCCCAGTAGATATCTCCCACAGAGATGCAGTGAAGTTCATGTTGTGCCCAAAAAGGTGTTTTGAGAAGAAACCTTCGTGGGTTTGTGTTTTATTATAATCTTTTATGTCATTGCATGCTACAGATGCCAAAAAGCCTGAGAAAATGGTTAAGACCATACTGTGCTAGCAAATACAGGTATTTCAATACATTAATCATTTTACTCAGCAACTCCAGTAGCGTGTTGATACATCTGTACTCAAGAGACTGTGGTCAGTCCCTGGTGCCCTAGGTTAGGCTGAGGAATGGAACCGCAGTCATTTTGCAGGAAGTTTATACTGGTTCAGGCTGTGCCTTGGAATATTGGGTAGCCTACTGTGGGAAGAGAAACCACAGGGAAGGATCAGAACAGCTCTGCATGCCCATGCCAACGTATACCCCTGGTTCAGTGACCCTGCCAGTGAAGTTTCGCAGCGGGAGGAGGCACTAGCAAATGTTGCATAGTCAAAAGTAGTACCTGGAGATGATGGAAGAGCTTATAAAGTGCGTGGGAAGGAGCAAATACACAACATCTGTTCAAAACACGCACAAAAAAATCTGAATTTTGCTACATGATCTCAAGTATGTTTGTGCTTGGCTGGAGTTTTTCCCACAGTTCCGTTGCTCTTTTTACTGTCTCTGCTGTGATCTTTATATTCTTTCAGCAGGTTTCTGTGTATTTGAGGTTTTTTTTCCCTGAAAGTATTGTAGTGTGGAAGAGGACGTAGGTAATTTAGTTTAAGCAGAAAATAATGAGACAAGAGTAATAACTATGCACAGAGTGAATTTGTGGAAAGTGGATTCCTTTCACTCTGCTGGGTTTTTTTTGAAAATACCATATATCATGTTGAAATTACTTTAACATGATGTTCACTGTATTACAGGAAGGAAGAAGTGCTTGTAATCCAATGTGACAAATAATGGTGAACAGACAATCATTTATCATGAAATAGTTACAGATTTGTTTCTTGGAAGAGGGTCAGTTTTGACCTTTAGTTATGAATGGTAAGTTGGAAACCATTTATAGTGTAATAAAGTTACCTACAATTACTAATTTTATCTTGAACACCTTTTTATTTTGCTCTTTTTCAGCAAGATCAGAAAGTCTTGAAAGGTAGATTGCATTGAGGCTCATCTTTGAAGTTTTTGGAGTGTTTTTTCCCTCTGGAAACACCACTGTACCTACATTAGAAAAAACAGTCTTTGTTTCCTTAGTCATGTTTGTGTCTTTCTACCCTTTGTTAATATGATTCTCATTTAGAAACAGGAACTGTGAAATGTGGTGAGGAATAAATAGATCTCTTCTAAATAGACATTGTCAAGGAAGAGCAAAGGAAGTGAATTGTGCAAATTCTTAGAACTGTGTAACGTTTATTTCAGTAAAAGACATATTTCTCAGCTCTCTATCAAAATATCCTCTAAGATGAGGTGGAAGAAACTCTACAAAAAATGGTACAAATTCTGGAAATGGATGAATAAGGATGATAATGGACAGTGACATTTGGTTGTTGTCCCATTTTTTTTAAGAAAGATCATATGCTGTTTTTTTAATCATCTTTGGTGTGGAGTTGAGTTATTCATTTTAACTGTATTCAAAAAGTGTTTAAGGTCAGAAGCTGTTTTATGTGTGTGTTGACTATGTGCTTCAGTTTTCTTTTTTTGTGTGGCAAATGTAGATGTGATTGGAAATGAAATGGAATTTTACGGGTGCATAAGTAAGCTCTTTCTGAACCAAGAGCATCCGTTGGTGACTTTGGGACTCTGATTTGTGGAGAAAGTGGAAGGTAATATCATTGTGTATCAGCTTTTCTCTGTGGCGTTTCATCAGGTGCATAGCTCTCAATTGACAGAATAGTACTCACGTACTTGGAATGAGTGAAATCAGTGTCATCTCCATTGGCTGCAGTTCCAGATATCCTTTCCTGCAGGTGGGCTGACTCTTGGTCATTCTCTCTCTATTTATGCAGTGTCCAGACCCTACTGTCCCTGTACTTTCTGCAGAGTGCTTCTGTCCACAGTGATGAGTAGCTAGTGGTTGTGTGGATTTTGTGTTGGCTCTGGGACGTGGTGGTTTATGTTGGTGGGCAGGGGGGAGTCAGCTTCATGGAGTGTATCCATCACCTTCAGGTCCTAGGACATTGTGTGAAACATGCTCTATGGATGCTACCATGGTCTCAGCATTCATTTAATTGCTTGAACTTTACAGTCAGCAGAGAGGGTGCTTGGCTGAGGCTGGTCACAGGGAAATCCATGACACTGTAGAAATTTCAGTTCAGGTATGCACTATCAGTTCCTAATTAAGGGGAAAAAAACACAAGCACATCTAAAAATCAGTGAAAATAACCTCATTCACCAAAATAAAGTCCTGTTTCTTAGTAACATAACCCTAAGATTTGTGTGCATGGCACAAATGTAAAAACCATAGGAAGTGAAGCAGTCAGGAAGAATTTTCACATTTCTGAGAAAACCCCCATGTATTCTGAACAGAAAAACCTACTAAGGTATGCTGCTGCTGGTGCAACTAAAATGCTTTGTTGAACATTTTGGGACCCAGCCTTCTGCAGTACCTTGATGAGGATGATTCAGGCTAGATTCCAGTTTGTCTCATATTGAAGCAAACATATTAATAAGTTCTTTGTGGTAACAAGCTCTTTCAGTGCTTTACCTTAATATTGCAGCTTTTCCATGGCAAACCTTAAATTAGTTGCACTGCCTTTTTCTCCCAGTCCTTAATATGCAATGCCTGATACTATAATTCCATAACATATTTTTAATGTCATCTCATTGATCACAAAAAGTTCTGCTTAGAGTGCAGAACCTGAGCACTTACTTTCAAGTTGCCTCTTGTATTGCAGAATTTTTAGCTTGTTGTAATGGTGTTTCCAGCCAGGTTCAAAAGCTCAGTCAACAGGACTAAATGTGCTGAGAGTTGTTCATCTTAGGTCTGGTGAGAGGGAACTTCTCCTCTGTGTGATTAATGTGTTAAGTGGGGGGTGGGAGTTTCCATATGACTAGGATTTATTTAAATGATTAGGCTGAGATTCTCAAAGGACCCAGAGAGTTTCTCAGAGAGTAATTGCTAGTGCTTGACTCCATTAGTCTGGTGTGCCTGTTCCAGGCCTGATCTGTGGGTTTCTAAAACTTGAGTTTGAAATTTGAGAAGAGTTCCCACTGATTTTTGTAGACTTCTTAATAGGAAATTTAATTTCTTGCAAAACTTCCTTGAGAAAGACTCTCTCATTTGAAACTGAAGAAATACCCACTGACTTGACTGACTTTCTGCATATCAGATGAGATGAAGAGAGAAAAAACCAACCCACTAGTAAGAAAAATGGACCTGCTTAAATGCGGAAAACCAAAAATGGGTAATAACTTTTGGTTTTTTCAGTTTTCTGAACTGCACTTGCTAAGTGGCATCAGAATTGTGTAGAAATTTTCGATGTCTTTTGTTTCTTTGACATCACAGATGAATTTTTAGAAGTGTTTATTAGTTTCTGGAATATTACAGAATACAGAACCATTTTTTTCAGTGTTTGTTTAGAATAATAATCACAGAAAATATCTCCAGCTAATGTACTGAGAAAGTTGCCATCATCTTAATAATTTCTATAGTTTGCTTTTCCAGTGCTTAAAAATTACAAAGGCAAATGACTGTCAGAGCGAGGAGAAATGTCTTTTTCTTTCCTGTACTCACCATTGTAAATCCATAACTACTTGCTGATTGAGTTGACTGAACCATGAATAAACTGAAGAAAACCTGCTGTATTTACAGCTGGTAAAAAGACTTTTGAGTACAGTAGTGTGTTGAACTCAAGAAAGAATAGTAGGTTGTGTAGAAATATAAGTATTGTTCTTATGTAAGATATTATATTTTTATTCCTTAAAATTTTGTTAATCTGAAGCCATATAAGAAAAGTATATTAGTAGGAATTTTGTTAATGAGCACTTGAAGTGAAAAAGATGATTTTCTTATCTCAATGGACAGAACCCCAATTAAAGTTTATTTTTATTATGTTTGGTATCCACATAAATCTGGATTAAACAGTGTTATTTGTGAGTTTTTCTCATCTCGGTGCTTTTTCTATTCATTCTGTTTTTCTAGTTGTCCTGAAAAATCAGATTGACTCCCTCTGGTGGTTGAAACCAAATCTGTGCATTCCAAAGAGAGCTTTTCAGAGATCTCTCCATTCTGGAGAGCACAAATAATGAATAATATTTTCTAACTTTAGTGTTACATCATTATAAAAAATCATGGAAATATTTTTTTCTTGCTGTCATACAGTGTAGCATTAGTAGTAGGTTGGTATTGCTATCTGAAATCTTTTAAATTTAAAGCAGAGATTTACAACACTTTTTCAAGAAATCAAAGTACGTTGTTGAAAGTTAACACAGATATGGACAAAGTAGGCTTGAAATAACTTACTGTGGTGAAAAGTGAAAAAAATTGGAAAGGTGCAATTTAGATAAGTAGTGTAATAGGGATGATGCTAAGTGTGTCACACAATTACATGAACAAGGTCTTTTATACCTAGCTTGGGATTTTTTTTTCAGCTTGAGAACATTATTTGATTTTAAAAGTTAACATCTAAGAGTTTATCTTTGCCAAGACACCCTTTTGGTATAAAAAGGAATAATTCTTCAATATTTGGATTACAGCTGTAAACCTGAGATGTCTGACTCCATTTTTCAAGTAATTTCCCCAAACCCCAAAAGGCAAAATATGAGAGAAACTTTTTGTGATTACTTACTGCAAATGATTATGGTTTGGATCTATTCTCTACAAAACCACAAGTGTCTTCACATTAATGAGACAAAAATACAAGAAAGCATCCTAGAAGATTTGCATTTCCTTGCTTGTGAGTTCATAATGCTTTTTGTATATTTCATGTAATCTCTTCTACTGGAGTGCCTGCCTTATGTAAGGTCTCAGTAATGGAAATTAGGGCATCTGCATGGTAGTCAAGGTTGTTCCCTGAAAGACATACTCTGTCTGCAGCAGAAAATAAATTGGATGAAGACCTTTAAAACCTTCACAACCCTTTCATCAAGCTGAGAGGGACGTTTCTCAGTAACTCCTCCTTAACTTTCTGTATAGCAGCCCATCTTCTCTGCCTACTGACGTCATTTTCCATACAGCTTTGGGGCTTGACTGCTGCCTAATATTCCCCTCAGCTCTATTAGCATTGTTTGTCCCTTTTCATATTCTCCCACTCCTGATTGAATTCTGCAGTCTAATAAACCCTGCCTTTCCTTTGCTTTGCATCATCAGCAGGACCCTATCTTTTCCGTTCATTTTCCCTGCCTTACCCACAGTGTTTTCTCTCTGCATGTTGTCAACTGTTCTGCTGCTAGGTATCAGTAATCCAGCAGGTGGACTTCTGAAAAACAGCAAGCCAGCGATTTAGTGTTATCTATTCATTTTCCTTCACTCCCTGTGCAAATCTGCTCGGTGTTTTATGTGAGCAGAGGGAGAGAGAGTCCCCTGAGCATGCTGCAGTTCAAGGCAACATGGTACAAAGGGGAGCAGAATAGAAAAAAATGTCTAATACAAACAGATGCATCTTTGCGAATAAACATCTGCAACTGTTAATTCTGCATAGAATACATAAGACCTTTATTTCTGGGCTAGCACAGCGAGTAATATTGTGTTGTCACTCTCCAACTGGCATAACATTTACTATCTTATTAGAAAAATTCTTTAAAAGGTATTAATATCCTTCTGTTGGATTTTCCCACTCCCCTGGGGGAGGTTTCTGTTCAGTCCTCCCTGTTTCTGTGCTTAGGATCAACACAATTTTTAACCCAATGCTTGTCAAAGATCAAGATGTCCCATAAATATTTGTAAGAAACATTGGAATAATAGAAGGTCTTTCTCGGTTTCCTGGGTGTAATAGACACGTTGTAAGCCTAAGAAGTTATGTGTAAATGCTAGATTTTGCTATGCAGTAAAAAGGAGAAAAACCTAATTGTCGTGGTGTTTTGGGGAGCACATGCTTGTACAACAACAAAAACAACAAGGAAAGAACTGGAAGATACTATTTTCAATGCATTTTTGGGGTCAGTCATCTTTTTTCTTATTAAAAAAAGAAAAAGTTGCCAACAGTTCCTTGAAAGATTTGCCCTACATCTTGCCTTCCAAGGGTTTTGTTTGGAGCACTGGCTGTCACACCCCTGAAATAGCAAAGCTATTTGGGGATCCTTGTTCAGCAAACCTCCACCCACTGTCTAATTTTCTTGGAGCATGCTGCCCTATGGTACTTCAGGACATACCTGCTGGCATGCCCAAATGGTAGCTGTTGTGATACCCTCACTTCAAGGAAGAGTTTTTCCCCCTCTCCTCTATCTCTGTCATCACCTTGAGATTGTCATCACCTTGAGATTAGAATAGTGGTAGCCTCACTGCTGTGAATTATTCAGCAGGTGTAAACTCAACATTGTCACAAATGTGCCTGCAGTATTCACGGGTAGAGAAGAGATGAGAGAAAAGTGAAAATCCTAAGGTCTGAATGTAATACATGTACCATTTGTAGCCTCGTTTTGTCTCTGGATCAGTGATGAGGCAAAGACTGCAGGTCTCTAAACCCCCCCCCATGGTGCCCTTGCAGCCATCCATAGCAACGTGGGGGACTTGGTACACTGTCTTTTAGTGTGGGGTGATACCGATACAATTGAAAGCACATTGCCTTTCTCGTGTGTGTGTGGCATCAATCATTAGACGTGTTTTAAAAAGGGAGGTGAGAGGAACCTTTTGTATCATGTCTGCTCCAGGATTTTTTTCCTAGCATTTCAGGATATGATGCAAGAATTACCTGTGTCTGCAAGTGCACACATACAATTATGTCACACATGCTTTCAATTTAATTAGTTAATTTTAAGGTTTTGTTGAAGTGACTGGAAGATACTGATAAGCTGGTACTCGCTGACTTGGAGATATTGTACCTACACAGTTCTTTAACCAAAAGTGGTGCTGCCACACAGTCAAACCTGAGTTGGTGTCTTCACTGGGTTCTCACTGACAGTGGTACTGATTTGTGCACAGAAGATCCACAGCCAAAAGAACGCTATTTTGCATTCTTCCCTGACACTTTTTTGTGCATTGATACCATGCAGAGGGCACATTAGTGTCTAATTGGTTAACCTGATGCCATAATTTACACTGATTTATTATCATTATCTAACGGAATTATCAGCTATGTCATAGATTTTGGAACTGGGAATAAAGTTACATAGAAATTCTACATTTTAACTGTATGTGCATTTATCTTTGTCCTGTTTTTATCTTGCCTGCAACAGTAGTATCTAGAATTTAGGTTATTTGTGTTCCTTATATCAAAAAGGCTTTTTCTGGAAAGTGAAAATATGCCTGTGTGCTGATGGGTGTAGAGAAACGTGTATGTAAGGGTTCTGCTAGGTGAAATATAAATAAAGTAGCTCAGAAACCCAAATATAGCTCAGCTTGGATTTCTTGATAACAGATCATCCCAGGTTTGAGTTTAAAAGTGTTTCACTTTCTCATGTGATTTACTGGGCACATTTGCCTTTATTGCTGTGACAGAAGTGGTTGGCCTGATATTTGCATGAACTCTGGCAGGCTCATAAGTGGAACTTTCGCTCAAGTATTCAGTATAGAAGAAAAAGCAAACACTGTAACATTTAAAAACTTTCTGGCGATAACAAATTAGATGGTATTTATGTTTGTGCTTATTATGGCTGTTTCACTCAAAAGCCTATTTGGAGAGAAGGAATCTGATTTTAGTAAATCAATATAATAAAGCCTTTGATTTTTTACAAAAGCCAGCTAACTGTAACTTCAGTGTTGGTATTTCAAGGCCTCTCACTGATATTTTAGAACTTTGTGGTTGGTTGCGCTTCCTTTCCAGGCCCTGGGGAAATAAGAGTATGGTAAATCAAAGCCCAGATCGCTGTTTGCATTTATTTTACTTCTCATTATGACATGTATGCAAACACTTAAAAGAAATAGGAAAAAGGTATAATCATGATAAGATCCCTTTTTTAGAACAAAGGGGAATACTTTTCTGGTTTAATTTATTACACTTCTCTTTAATAGTATAAACTGAATTGAGTGCCTCATCAAGTTTGACAGTTCACTTATACTTCTAATTCAATGATAGTACTTTTTGAAGTAATTACTGACTCTTGAGAGATAATCCAAGAAAATAACTGGAAAATATTTTTTCTGATCTGAAATGTCTCTTAATTTCTTGCATTTTTTCTTTTCCAAGTGATGAAGTTTTAAAACTGCAAGGTGCAGTTGAGTACTTAACTGCCAAAAAAAAGTCGTTGCGCTACCTTTGAAAGAAATTTTCCATTTTCATTTGCTGTTTTTCTGCTTTCCTTGCCTGTGACAACCAAAATCCAGTGTAAGAATGAGGATATATAATTAATCAAAAATACTTAATAACATTCAGTGACATCTAGGTGACACTTTTTTCAGTTTGATGCACTCTCTAACATAATTGAGAGAGGGGGGAAAAAAACCTGCTGATTTTATATATTGCAAAAAAGTTTTATAAGTGTCATTCTAAATCTGGATGCTTCTGTCCCCATGCTAAAATGAGATGCTCTGAAGGCTGTCTTCTTTCATCCCTGTTCTCTTGAGAGAGGCTCTGCATCAAGCTTCTCAGGTGGCATAAAGAAGCTTTGCCTATATTGAAGTTAACAGAGGAATGACAGATTATGCGAGCTGAGGATTGAGGTACAAGACTTTAGCTACCAGAGCTGAAATGATAAAAGCATCCCATGGGAGGTAACCTAACCTTTCACAGTTTATTGATCATCTGACTTGTTCTTCTGATGTCACTAGTTATTCTTAATTCAGCTTCTCGCTCCTGCTGCCTGCCATGCAGGTCTTGCTGTGGCACCGCTTCCCCCAGGAAGCTGCCAGCCGCCTCTCCTCCAGGGAACGGGCTCCAGATTAGGACATTTTCTGCCCTCTTGAACACTGAACAATTGCTGTGGCAGTTTTCATGCCAGTCTCAGTCCTCTTTAGTCATGTCTATTCAAAACCACTTTGCTCGCTTAATTTCCCATCATCCTTGCAGCGAACACATCGCTCCTGTGTTAGCTCCTTATTTACACTGTGGCCTCACTGCCACCTTATCACTGTGCCAGGGCTGCTCTTAGATTACAGAATGAGCAGTGCTCATGTAATGCAGCTTCTCAGAGCAGAAATTTTAACTCCTTTTCCTGTGTTTCATCCTGTACTCATGTCTTATTGCCTGGCCAGTCCTCCTCTGTCCCATCTCCTGCCAGTTACTTTGTGTTTCACATGGCTGCCAAAATTTGCCTCTTACTCTCTGTTCCTTATTCCAGCAACTGTCAGCCTCCTATGGTATTTAATCTTTTTCAGTCTTTTCAAAGATTTTTTTCAATCTGTTTCGAAGACACTGTTATAGCTTTTCAGGTATTGGTGCTTTTCAAGTCCTGAATGAGTTGGCACATAAATATGGTTAAAAAAATTCTAGGTTTAAATTGTAGAGTAAATTTAAAGTATTATCTTTATCAGGGAGAGGGTGAATCTTCTGCTCTTCTCAGCATTTGGGGCTCTTTTCTGTAAATTCCTTAGTGCTCTGATTATGTCATGACTGACTGATGGCTAATTCTGCAAAAAGGAAGGGTTTTCACTTTCTTTGAATGAAGACGCCAAATGGAGCCAGTTTCCTTTACACTAAAATGTGCAAAATTGTTCTGGTTTGTTTTCATTTTATGAAAAGCATATGAGAACTATGAAAAGTACTGTACAAGTTAATAATAACTTTAGTTGGGCTCTTTTTTGTAGAGCAGAGTTCAAAAGAGTAGCACTGGTATAAGCTCTCTCATTCTCTTTTCTTTGTAATACTTCACCAGCATGCTGTCTGGGGTAAGGTGTGGCCATTTCTTTGCATATTGGTTCTTCTAGATTTTACTTGGGTTTTGTATGTTTTCAGGAATATGTTTTTATTACCTAATACTGGTGGTTGGAGAAACTTGTCATCTGTCTTTTGTCACATGTAGTTTTCATTTAGTGTTCCAAGTTTTGTAGTCCTCCTTGTTCACTTCATAAACCTTAACTGCTTCTCCTGTATAAGTTAGCCTTGAACAACCAAGGCAGGAGAAGGAGGCTCACCAGCTTCATGCCCTGTTCTTGTCTCCAGCTCTTTTTACTGTCCCAGCCTGACAATGTAACTCAGACATTCCTTTGGGAAAAGGTTAACTTGGATCCCTGCAGTCCCAGCAGTCCACATAGTTCCTCTTATCTAAAAATCATAAATGTACTGGACAAGATGGTCCATAAGCAAGTCTGCTAGCATTCTTCTTGATTGCATCTCAAATCTGGAATAGTGACTGTTCAGCTGATGACAGCATTCCTTGTTTAAGTTCCTGGATTTAAAGGTGGCAGAAATGTCTGCCAAGAAAGGTAACTGCCAACAAAAAAAGAAGATTGCCCCTCTTGGGAGATGGTAGTAAGAAAGCAGCCTGCTTTATTTTCTGATGTTTTCCTTTAGCACTTGTGATTTGGAAGATTTGTGTTTCTAACACACCAGGAATTGAAACCAGGCCCCAGAAACAGAGCTTGAAATGTCATCTCTTAGTGGGAGACTTAACAGTTGTTCAGTGTTCCCATTGTAAGGAATGGTTTCAAAAGCAAAGCCTGAGGGTTAAACCAAGCTCCTTTACCTCTTTTTACACATGCTCCAAGCATCTAAATCACTCAACAAGGATGCCATTTTTCAAGGATCTTATTTTCTTTCCACAGAATTTCAAAAGCCCTGTGGGAAGTGCCATCTACGGAGTATAATTGATACGGACACTCTTCTGAGACTATTTTTGTTGTTATGTTTCAAGATAAAGGCAATTGAGTATTTATAGGAAAAATAAATACATATGCCTTTTGCA
Source organism: Lycocorax pyrrhopterus obiensis (assembly GCA_014706295.1). NCBI lineage: Eukaryota > Metazoa > Chordata > Aves > Passeriformes > Paradisaeidae > Lycocorax > Lycocorax pyrrhopterus. The sequence continues at coordinate 30,854,528 of JACSVZ010000002.1, forward strand.
ATGTGTTGTAACTGCAAATTAAATATTTTTCTACTCAAATTTTGGCATATTTCCTGGAATCACTAAGCTTTCAGTAACATTTTTAGTTAATATTCTGCAGCCTACTGTTGTATTCACCACAGCTGACATGAGCTCAGAGAGTTTGTCTTTATTTAACCTTAGAGAGGAATCCCAGGCTTGCTCTGTAGTTGGCAGAGCTGTTGGGAAGGATCTTCTGTGGACTGCAGTGGAGAGAGTGAGGACAGGGTCCCACTCTGAACCATGCTTGCTATAGCTTTACTTCATTGGTGATCGGAAAATCCTGCAAAATAAGTGAAGTTAGCCTTTATCAAACTCTGATTAATATTTTCTTTCATTATCCATCCCTTTCCTTCTTTGTCTAGTATTTTGATGAATCCTGTTGCTTAGATCCTGCATCCCACTGCTCCTCGTGATGTTTGAAGTTGAGGGCACTGATCAGGACATTAATTTTTTTACCTGTAGAATATATATGTGTAGAAGGGACGAAAAAACACAAAAAGCCCCAATGAGAGTAAACATTCTTCATCACCTTTGCTCTCCAGAGACTTAAAATTGCGATGGCGTGGTGGTGGGAGGAAGATGTTTCAGCCAGAAGTCAAAGCTTTTAAAGACACTGATTCTGATTCTCTGCTCCATTACACATTTTTCACACTGATGTAGTTCCACGGAGCTGCTTTATCTTTTTCTTTTCAGCTAGTAGCAAATAAGAATGTAATGGCCTGTGGCATTAGAACTGTGAAACAGACAGGAGCAAACCATTCAGTTTCATTGGTGATCTTATAGTTACTTGTTTAAAATAATTTCATTGGTGAGGTTGACTATTACCCAGCTAACAATTACTTAGTACCGTTTTAAGACAGTAATTACCCCTAAAAGTTAGTATTTGCTATGTCAGCAGTTATTAGAAGTATTGGTGATAACCTTACTGTTAGCAATATTTATGCCAGGAAATAAATGCTTGTCTTTTTTGGTCAGTATACATTGGCACTGAAATTACATGGAATATCAAGTATGGATTTCTATGGATTCAAGTCTAGAACTACCTTAATGTTTGTTTTCCCCCACATTAAGGGGTGAGGTTAAGGTCGACTTGATGAAGTAGATATTCCACTGCTAGATTTATTATTTGAGTGTGTGAAAATTCTAGAAAATGTGTATCTTACCAAATTGAGCCTGGTTTCAGTTGCAGATTTACTAATAGTGAAAGGAAATTTCCGTTGTTAGAAAAATCTGGACGCCTCCTCTCATCTTAAATTCTCTGAAAATTAAGAAATGGGATGCTGGTCCAACATAGGAAGTATAATCAGCCTGAATCACCGTGCAGATCTGTAGAGGTTGATTTGCAGCCAGTATCTGCAAAATAAGCTGCGGGGTTCAGTTTGCAAACACTATTGTGAACCAGACCCTGCAGGGTTTGCTGAGCTCCAGTTACTGCTCCTAGTAAGGCTTATTATCCTGTCACAGAAGATGTAAGAAAATCCATCTCTCCCCTTTAAACATGATAAACCTTTGTCACCTAGAATGCAATTAATGTTAAAAATAGAAGAGTGCTGATGATAAGATTGTGACTTGCAGGCAATGAGCCATTGTCCAAGTACAGGAGACTTATCTGGCAGGCCAGTCAGCCTACACGGTTTGCTGTCAGTTTGCTGATTGCCATTTCTCTCCGGGTTTGATGAAATATTCATGTCTTTGCTCTGCTCTCTGCAAGCACTATTGATTTCTTGTATAAACGCGGCTATATTTAGTCTAGACAAATGGAATGTGGATTGCTGCTGAATAAATGGGATGAAAGGCTGGGGGTTTGCCTGTCCGCTTCTCTTGGTCCGTGGCAATTATTTATAATCAAGAGTAGTTTTTGTAAGTTAAAGGTGATTTTTTATAATTTAGTGATTAGTCTCAGAACAAAAGTAAGCACTTAGACACAATCATTCTGTTGGGATAGCGGGTTAAGAAGCCAAATTATGCTCTGAGGTTTACAATCACAGTTATTAGGATTTAAAAAAAAAAGGGCCCAGAAAGGTATATGTTTTCAGAATTTTGAGAATAAAAAAGTGCGTTCAGGAAAGATTTGGTGCCTTTTCTCTTATTTTTTATAAAATCTCTTGCTAAGAGATTTGATCATACAGTTAGAATTCAGCCCCCTCCATTTGCTCCAGTTTCATCTTTTACTGCTTGAATTTTGCTGCCTCTGCTTACTAGAATATTTCTGTTTCATTTTGGTTTTCTCGTTGAAAACAAATACAGCTGCAGCAGAGCAAAAGGAGAAAATAAGCTTAAAATCTTGTTCCCAAGTAATTTCCGACAGCATGTTTGTTTTCAGTTAATCATCTTTTTTTCCAGTGAAGATAGTGGAGGAATAGGGACTGGAGTGAATGTGTTTGTGTTTCACTGTCCTCTTGTGGATGGAATCAGAACTGCTGGGCTTTAGCAGACACCTTCAGCTGCTATTTATTTTCCTCTTGTAGTTATGCTACTTGTTAGTTTTTTGTTCTTTTGAAACATATAAAGCTACACTCACTCTCTTCACTTGATGTGAAAACCAGAGCTTTACAAGTATTGTAGTGAAAGTGATCAAATCTCTCTCTTCTGCTGCTTTTCAGTCCCTTCTATTTAAATTAGGAGATAGAAAATAGAGGATCCTCCATTAAGTCCTTTAATGCTGGATTAACAGTGCGTAACGTTGCTACAACAAATTGAAATAATGAATTTTCTGTGTGCCATGTCTAATCCACTCCAATCATGGTGGTCACTTTTCCAAAAACTTCTCAAAAAACTGTATTAAAACTTCTCAATTTGTGTGTCAAATTATTTTCCCATGTTATATATTATTCTTTTGTGTTTGCCAGGTATATTTATATGCAGTAGCCACGTAGCACTGAGTAGCTGTTCATGTGTAACACTATCCTCTGAAAATCTACACACTGGCTTTGAAAAATCTCTTGCAGTGCAGTGGGAGCTGCTAGGCCTTCATCTTAGGCTGAAGAAGTGCCCTGAGTGTTTATTGTGTAGCATCAATAGTGCCTAGGAGATTCTCACTAAATATTGCTCCACTGGGCTATGACGTGATTTTAGAACTGGGCTGTGTGTTAACCTGTTTAGCAGCATATTAATCAGGGAGTATTTTTGCAGAGAATGGAAAGAAAGTGCTAAATAATTTGTAAAATCTCCAGTTGCTTGTAGGAGTACTGAAGTTTGCATATGGCATAGACTGCATTAAATGTTTTGTATGTTCATTAAATGTCTGTACGTTGAAACAGTCTTTGAGTGAAATTGGTCTTTTTCCCAATAGGAATGCTCTCTATTCTCCTTCTCCTGTTATATTTGATATATATGCATTTTGTTGTTTTCTTCCCACAGTGGATGTGAAGTCAGAGGTTCCCGTGGGGCTGGAGCCTATCTCACCGTTGGACTTGCGAACCGATCTCAGGATGATGGTTCCCATGGTGGACCCAATTATGCGCGAAAAGCAGCTGCAGCAGGAACTGCTCCTGATCCAGCAGCAGCAGCAGATTCAGAAACAGCTGCTCATTGCAGAGTTTCAGAAGCAGCATGAAAACCTGACCCGCCAGCATCAGGCCCAGCTCCAGGAGCACATAAAGGTAGCAACATCTTTCATTTATCTCTTACTTTATCTGCAAAATGAATATGCTTAAGCAGACACGGAAAGGGAACATGCCTGAAAGGTTTGCTGTGACTGACAGATGGTGTTTGAGTGCTCTTTTCTCTGTATCGGGGTGATAAAAGCCTTTTAAAGCAAAACTGCTGGCACCTACCAGCTACTTGTTCACAACAGACCAAGGCAATACTATGAGAATCATCAAGCTCATGAAGCCACCACATCCACAAAAAATCAAACTACCTATTTTACAACCTGGATTTTCAGCTGAACTTCAATATTGCTGTTTTTTTGGTATATACAGTTTTTAGTATATTAAAAGACTGCTTTTTTTGGGCTGCTGTTTGAGTTTGTGGCCACAAATAAAATTGATAGGCAAGTGCATAATGTTTGCATTTGTAAAATGGAGGCAGGTCCTGATAGTGTTGTGTTTTCACTCTTCTCTGAGCAGCCTCATATAATACAAAAAGAAAATTATTTATGGGATTGCTTGCACTATAGTAGGATTGCTATAATGGATTTTGACCGGGAATTTATGATCTTGCCTTTCATTTAATTTTTTTCCTTCTTATCTACTTGCCATTGTGCTGCTGTGCTAAGCTTCCACTCGATGGAGCTGACAAATGCAGCAGAGCACAGCAACCAGAGTTGGGTGATGCACAGGCAAAGAACAATGTGAAGTTTCCAGGCATCTTTGCCAAAAGAGAAAGAAGTGAAACCAGAGCAGCCGGCTGCTACCTACAGTTCAATTTGGTGACAGCCAGTAATGCACTGTGCCGCTTAAGAGATGAAAAGAAGTGTAAGCATAAAAGCAAGCACTGATCCTCAGTTACTCAAGGGGGTTGTTTTAACCAGGACTGACCTCGAAAACTGCACTTTCTCATGTCTTTTTGTTCTGTGCAAGTTACAACAGGAACTCCTAGCCATTAAACAACAGCAAGAACTCCTTGAAAAAGAGCAGAAACTGGAGCAGCAAAGACAAGAACAGGAACTGGAGAGGCATCGCAGGGAGCAACAGCTTCCTCCCCTCCGAGGCAAAGAAAGAGGACGAGAAAGTAAGAGCCAATGTACCATGAATCCTAATAAGAAATTAATCTATTCCCCTTTGCATTCTCCCAGCCAAAATGAACTATGAACAGGAACCTGAAGGAAGCCTATTCCTGTGTGAAATACGCAAAAGTCAAGACTATGCTTTGAGAAGGGCAGGGCCACCCACTGCACCCACAGAAACACATTTCTGGTTTGTGTGCAGACTTGGAAGACTGCAGGAAAGCACAGTTTGACAGACTTGTATATATGCATCGCAAGAGTCAAGCTCTTTTTATAAAAAAATGAGGAAATTTGAAAGCATAAAGCTTCACACAAGAACTTTCTGAAGAGGTTATTTCTCAATACATAAAGCACTACAAAACAGCAAAAATTTAAATCAGTTGCTGAACATTGTTTCAAGACAGGAAATAAAATCAAATATTTAAGAATTTCTTAGGATGAGACTTCTGAATATTTTGCTAGTACTTTTTCAAACTCTTTTGTGTTTGTCCTTGATGCCATTTCATGAGGCTCAACCGAGAGTTATTTCTAGCTGATATATAGCTATAAGGAAAATAACTATAAAGGATTCTCAGGGTTTGATGCTCACTAGAGGGAGACAGATACAAATAATTCTCTTTAGTGAGGTCAGTTTGAAAATCAGGTTGAAGTACAGTGTGAAGGTATTCAAAATGAAGCTGCCACAAACAGGTACTGTTACTCGCCCTGCTAAATGAGCACAAGAATTAACTGACAAAGACTGAAGCAGAAAAGAGCTTTTTTTTCTTGGGTGGAAAAATCTATCCGTTCAACAGCTGTAGGTGTACCATGTTGTAGGCTTTAGAAATTAAGGTGTCCAGGGTGCTTCTAGTGCTTTGAAGAACAATGAGCCCATAAAAAAATTTCCGTCTTACTGGCCCAGAAGTGTGAGCATGTAGAAACTGCAGGAACAGAAGGTTCCTCTATGTAGTGTAAAAAAAATCAGCCTCCACATGAACAGTTGGGCTTTATTAGTGCTCCTGCCAGAGGAAGAACAGAGATATGACCTCAGCAGTTCCCTTCTCAATTTGAACTTGCTGGGTGGCTGTTCAGTATGTAGCAGCTAGCCAAGCAGCTTGTGACCCCTCCAGGCCCAGCCCCAGCCCCAGAGTTTGTTGGTGGTGCTGATCTATTTAATGAGCAGAGGAGGGAAGGAAGGTATGGGCAGGGGAATTGGGGTATGAAGCAGAGAGGTAGTAGAGGTATTTTATGGGCAATGGGTCACATGGAACATGTTCAGCAGCTCAGATGCGGTGTATCAGGGTAGGGTAACCAAATACAGGATCAAGGATGCCTTAGTGCTGCAGCTTTGGAAGAAATGGGGTTTCATCCCTTTTTTTGTCACTGATTATGGAAAGCCAAAAGATTTTTTTGTTTTCATACTTTTTTTTTTACTTTAATGAGCACTATTTTGGCTGTGAGTAAAGAGCATGTCCCATGCTGCAAGCTGGATTTGGCAGTTTAACCTTACAATGACTTGCTCTACTTTTTGTCCTGTATTGAGCTAGACACCAAGAGAGGTCAAAAAGCATTGTCGTCTTCCAGACATCACAGGTAGAGGCTCTTAAGGGGCTCCAACCAAAAGCCTCACTGCTGGCTCTTTCTGCAGTGTTCTGCTTATAACCAAGACGGTGTTCAGAGGACAGTTTTGCTGTGTTACTAACTATTACTTTATTGGAAGAAAAAACATTCGTTACTAAAAACTCAAACTGACCTTTTGTTACTGTCTTTTTACTTCTATCATTGGTTTTGTATTTGGATTGTTGGGAACTATCAGGAAATAATTTAAATTCTTTAGGTACATCTGGCCCTGGATAAATGGCCTCATCTACTGTTGAAATATTCCTTATGACTTCACTGGATTTTTGGGTCATGGCCAGCTTCAGACTTCTACAGACAAGCATTTAATCCAAATGTTATCTCATTTTGACTTTTTTCCACCAATAGCTTTTTATAGTTTACAAAACTTCCAGCAATAAGGCACAGACTCTGTTTGGGGGGTTTGTTTTCTTTAAAAAGGTAATTTTTTAAAATTAAAGATAAGATGCATTTAACTCTGTGCTTCTTAGGGGCAGTGGCCAGTACAGAAGTGAAGCAGAAGCTTCAAGAGTTCCTGTTGAGTAAATCGGCAACAAAAGACTCTCCAGCAAACGGGAAGAACCATTCCATGAGCCGCCACCCCAAGCTCTGGTACACGTATGTTCAGTATTAAGCTGCTTCCTTGTCTTGTTGAGGTGTCAGCTAAAACTTGGCAGAATGCTTTTCCAGCAGGGGTGTTGAGAGTCTGCCTCCAGAGCAAGGCAGAAGCTCAGCCCAAAAATTAGTGAAAAGCCAGAAGTGTTATATTTCTGGTTGAACTGAGGCGTATTCAGTGTTCAGTGATGAGATGAGAGCTATACAGAACAAAAATCTCTCAGAAATTTGTATAATTGTTTTTATTTCGGCTGCTTCATCTTTTGTTGTTATCACAAATTCTACAACTATACATGTCATTTTTTGCAAGTGTCTTAAATTTTTTCAGTTAGAACAACTGTGTTTGTCTTACTTGGGTTTTAAATCAATCACAAAACATTTCTTCTTGAAGAGATGCTGCTTTGCTTCCAGTGAAGTTGCTTGAATGGTGCAAGTAATTCACAAGGATTTTGAGGAAGATAGAGGTCATTTCACTTTTCTTACTCATGGATTTTAGTATCCGAACTGCATATTCTTATGATAACTTGGCCTTGACAAGAATCTGCTTAGACCATGGAAGCAAGTGATTTTGTTGAGTCCTGAAAAGGGTTTATTGACATGTTAAGAGTTTACAGTTTTGCAGTTTTTATTCCCCACATAAATGAATCCAACAAAATGAACTCTGGCCGCATTTCTGAAAGACTTCAATGTCATGCCTGAATTGACCTTCAACAGGACAAACAGAAATACATATGGTACACTAGATTTCCATCTTCTACTTGTTCTTTTTGAAAAGGATTACTGAAGGCTGGTGCTTGGAGTTTGCATTCTGAGCTAACCGGAGCATTTTGGTAACATGGTTTAATGTGTAGTTACATTGCGTTTGGTGGAGATATGGTACTTAATTTTTTTCTTCCAAATAATGCATAAAAGTCTCTTGAATATGTACAATTTCTGAACTAATAATCTGAGCTTCAGATGACTGAGAATGAGGAGCTCTGCAGAGGATGCCTTCTGCTACGCTGCAGAAAGTAGTACTTCCTCTCATGACAGAGACGTATTATTGAGTAACCACACTGCATTGGAAAGACAAGCAGAGTCTGGAAAAGGCCAAGTAAAACTATGTTTAGATAAACACAAAGTTCGAAAGTTTCGCTCCTTTCCCTCTCTCCCTCTCTAGACAAAAATATCAGCCAAAAAAGCCCCCCCAAAAAACCCAACCCGTTTCTGAGCCAAATGATGCGATTTCTATTGCGATTGTTCGGAAAGCTCTGCCCACAATATTTATTTCATCCAGCAGTTGTCAGAAAACACTCTTCAGCTTGTAGCTTCTCTGCTGACATGAGTGCTATGTGCTGCAGAGTGGTGTGCTCACAAAATTTACAAATTGAACTTAAATTCAAGGTTTCATTTACCTTTTCCACTAAATAATTTGAGGGAGGGGGCATCCAACAGATAATAATTCAATATTTCTGGTTAATTTTATACAAGCCCTCCTGCCCTGAAAATCCCCCACATTTTATAGAGAAGGCTTGATCAATATACATCTATTTGTACATGATAAACAAGCCTTAAATGACTTTTGCTGTGTGTCAGCTGATTCATATTAAAATGCACCCACCTGAAATGGTCGATTCCCCAAACTGGTGACAGATCCTGTCTGTAGATCAACATGAGCCTTGTCCTATGTGACTTTTATAATGAGTGCAAAAAGTGCGTTCTTGGGAATCCCGAGGAGCTCCATAACTTACTGTAAGAGTGAAATTGGTTACGTGAGCCTGTGGTTTGTGCACACTTAGACGAACAAGAACGTAAACACAGCTGAGACATGTACAACATGTGTAGATAGTTACTGCTGGTCACCTCAGTGACTGCTAATTTGTGACCTCTGTGTCTGCTGCAGGGCTGCCCACCATACCTCACTGGATCAAAGCTCTCCACCCCTGAGCGGGGCCTCGCCACCGTACAAATACACTTTACCAGGAGCACAGGATGCCAAGGATGATTTTCCACTTCGTAAAACGGGTGAGTTAGCGTCGTTTATTCCAGCCCCATGCCCAGCAGTTCTCCCACCCTTTATTTTAACCAGGCTGTCCATCAGCAAGGCGTTTATCATATTCCACAAATCCTGTTCAGGATGATACTATGGGTAAGTTCAAAGATCCAGACTGCATATTTACAAGGTCAGCCTGGCCACATGCTACCAAGAGTTGATGTTTCCCAGTGCTAACAGCTAGTGCAAACTTCAGTTCTGATAAATTTAGTTTCTAAACAGAACATAATTTCATTAATCTTTATTTTCTTTGCCTCAGTATTACTTCTGTCTTAAATAACTTTATCTGTTCTGCTTGGTAGATACAGCATCTATCATCAGATGGTATTCTGCCTTTAGACAATGTTTTTCGTGGCATTTTGAGGGGAGATCATGGAAAGAGGAGGAATTGGATTAATATTATATTTTATGTCATTGGTTGTCAAATTTTGTATGCGTATCACAGAATCACAGAATATTCTGTGTTGGAAGGGGCCCAGAAGGATCATGGAGTCCAGCTCTTAAGTGAATGGCCCATATGGGGATCGAACCCGTGAACCTGGCGTTATCAGCACTGTGCTCTGTGCATATACACACATTTGCATGTCTTCTGACACATAGAAAATGTTCTTTTGAAGGTTTTTGAATATTTTAGAAGATCTAACAATTGAATATTTTGTCTTGGCAGCAGGTGAGCTGTAGACTTAGCTTTTTCTGCACCATAAAGAAAGCTAGAATGGCAGTGGAGTCCATGTGGCTGTTGCCTCAGGACCTTGGTGCAGTGACTGGTATCCAGGAATGCAGGGAGACACTCAAAGGAGGGGGGGAAAGGAAAAGAAAACATTAGATCGCTTATTGCATGAGTCTGCTGTTGAGTGATATAGTTACATTCAGAGAGAAAGTCTGACCCCCTACTGTGCTAACAGCCTTTGAATGTGATTTAGCCACTGGGAGATTTAAAACTAACTGCAAAACTGACTAGAAAAGAAGTGGCGTTTGGAAACAGCATACATTCAGAGAGAAAATCCAGCCTGTATCTAATACTTTGGGGCAGACTCTCTAAGCTCATACTATATCCCCAAATATTTTCAAAGGAATGCAAGCATGAAAAGCAAAATGCTAATTTCTTGTAGCTGAATTACTCTTTGTACAATATGGTGGCAATATAACAAGATTCTATAAAATCTTGTTCAGGCTGTTCATCACAATAAACCCTTATGTGGTTCTCTGCTTAATACCACTATACAACATATATTTTCTGTGCCAATAGACGATACATTTTCATTTTTTAAACAAAAGGATACATGCTACATCTTCTAAATGCTGTGAATTTATCTACATGTATTTAAAATGCAAGCTTTAATTTTTCTCCCATGTTTATATATCTTAAATGTTATGATTGATATTTATGATGTGTCAGACTGTTGATCTGTAAAACAAAACATTTTCAAACTTTGTAGCAGTAAAGTTCTCGTGCAGCTGCTAATACTTTTATATCTCTGTGGGGGTTTCAAAATATTCCTTAATTCAATTCCCATTGTCTGCATAAGAGGACTATAATATAATTAAATCCAGATGTTTTCTATATGTTATTCCAAATATTTGGGCATGCAGTGCATCAGTTCCAAAATTGAACAACGGACATGATGACTCTCTGAAAAGATATCTACAGAATAAATAGACAAATACTAATATAATCATTAGTGTAACCGTTTCTGTGACATTGACATAGTGATTCTGATAAGCAAATATAAATGAAGTGTACAGCATGTTGTATGTTGACAACAGAGGATATTTGATAGCTCTCTATATCCGTGAAAATAGCAAGTGTTAATATCCTGTTTACACATCCAGTCTCTCTGTATATTATAGTTGTTTAATTCCAGCCTTCAGCAACATCCCCACAAAGTTTTCAATGATTGTTCATCAGGTTGAGAGTAAAAGCAACAGGAACCAAATCAACACAAGTCAAATGACCCTAAACTGATCTGGGTGGCTGTAGGGCCATCCTCCAGGCAGAGGGGACATTGTGGAGCCTGTGTCATCCTCATGGGACCTTACTAGACAAAGATGTCCCACGAACACTCATGTATATGGACAGGCTGTAAGCCTGCAGAAATCTGACCTTTGCCATGAGGGGTGAACCTCTTTTCCTTCCCTTCAGGCTAGGAACGCTTATTGCCACTGGCTCCTGGTAAACCCTCTGTGGTGCAGAACCTGCATGAAGTCAGCAATTCATATGAAAGCAGACCTCACATTCCTTTCAGCCTTAAGAAAGGAATACCTGTTGTGGCTTTTAATCACAGCTTTGTTTTGCTTTTTAGGTTACTTTTTTTTTTTTTTTAATCTTTATAAGATAAGATACAGAGGTATCTTTCTCTTCTCCAATTTTATAAAATGCTCTTGTAAGATAATTCTGATTGAATCAAGTACTCTGAGATCAGATTTAATGGGCAACAAAGCTGAATGATTCTTTCCTGACATCCTAATGAGTTTTTCAGTGCTAAGGGAACACCAAGTGTCACACAGGCATTGTAAATCATGAGTTTTGCCTGCTTGCTTTATTGTTCAGTAATCCATTTAATCTTTGCTTAATTAGTCCTGAAGTGGCATCTCCTTATTAATCTTTTAAAAATTAATTCTGAGAGGATGGTACAAAGGAAAATATTCTCTGCAGCTTTCACTCTTCTAGCATCTAGAATGATGGAATGCATAGATAACTAGGGAAAGACTTAAGAGTCTTTCTCTGTCAGTGTTTACACTTAGGTACCTGAGCTAACATCCTAGTGCAGTGACTGTGGCTACTCAACAAGTCTCAGCCATGTGGATTGTTCCTTTCTGTACAAGATGCAGCAGAAGTTGTCAGCAGTGGGCTTCACAAAGTTTAGCTGCATGGAGGATTGGGACTGTCCTAGGGGCTAGAGGCCAGAACATGCAACTCTTTGCACAGCTGCATTCAGATGCTCTGCGTTGACAGACTTTGAAAAGAGTGGAGCAAGGGGACCTATTGCTTCACTGGATAGATAAATATACCATAAGGAGAAGCTACACATCTGTAGCTACAAGCAGAATTTAGTGTAAACAGCATAAGATCAAATTTTAAAAATTCCCAAAACTTGCACCATGGATACCATGTGTTTTCTGCAAAGCACCCAAAAGCCTGAGCAGCACATGGCTCATTAACTTTCAATGAGACTAATGCGTCTAAATTACCCAGAGAAGTTTGAAAATACCTCCCTATTACTGAACACTTTTGAAATTCCTACTGACTATTTTAAGAGCTCTGATGGGAGCCATGTACTTTTGAAAACCTGATCATTTAATATGGGGATCTTTTGCTTGTTGAGCTCCTCTATTCTGTGACTATCTGTCCAGGAAAATATTATCCTCTTTATGAGGTTACTGTAAAACTAACAAAAACACAGTAAGCAACATGGGGTGGTAGGGTAGAAGATCTTTTCAAAGATTTTTTTTTTCTATTATTTTTTACCTTGTCGAAATGCAGAAATTCTGGCAAAAGGCTCTAACATTTGCATTTTGTTCAATCTTCAAAATTTCATTTTTTGTGTGCAACTGTTGATACAAACCAGAAAAAGCCAGTAAGTTCCAATAAGGGTTCACTCTCTGGCCAAAGCTGCATACTTTTCAAAACTGTTGCTGTAGGTAAAATTTCTGCATTTTGTTTCATGTTTTGGCTTTTTTTTGGAAGAAATTCCTGGGGACATCATCATATCAAGTATGAACTGTTTTTTCTTTCCTGAGTTTAGCACTATCATGGAAGAATGGGAATGTCAATCAGTATTTCTATTTATTTTGGTTTTGTGCCAGTTGAATCTTTCTTTGCAGATGGAGTTGTAAAGCTTGTGACTTGCATTGTGCTTAGGGAACTGAAGATCTCTCACAATATAACAATTTGAGAAGATGTTTGTAGCTCACTTCCCAAAAATTGGAAGCATACTCAATGGAAACATAGCATGAGGTTGTTTTTAATAGCAAATTGTATGAGGTTCTTCCTTGGATAGGAAAAGTTGTGTAATTTCATACAGGAAAAAAGAGGAGATGAGGGATTGTTTAATATTGTGATGAAAGAGAGGAAGAAGGCTGTCCTGCACAGCCATGAAGATCACTCTGTAAAAACCATATTAAGTTAACCTGATTAGGCAGTAGAATAACAGCGTAGCTCTTGTGTAAATGAGAGTGAAAGGTTCCTGAATGAGAACTCAGCAGACATAATTTTTAAGAAAAGAAATTAATTAGAATATTTCCTTACAATTCTTTGTGCACTTAGTGACTCAGTAGTTTACTGGAGCAGCTGAAACTCAGAAGAAAAATATTTTGTGTGTGAAGGTTTTTCTCCTTTCCCCTTTTGTCCCACCAAATTTTATTTCTGTTTGCATTTTCTAGGAAAACACTCTTTTGTAAAGTAACAGTATATGGAAAAGCTGGATTTCTTTTGGTTTTCATTTAAAAAAAAGGGTTAGAGTATCCCAAACCCTCAATTACCATGTCTGCCAAAATGAAAAAGTCCAGCTCAGTGGAGAGAAGTGCTGTTTTTCTCTGAATTTATGAGTGAGCACAATAAATGGGAGAGGCACTTTGTTTATTGAAGCAGGGAAGTGAGGCAAACATATGATTCTCCTAATTTTATCCCATTTTCCAGGGATGCTAAGCATTCCTGCCTCTCCAGAGTCCTTGTTTTCCTGGGCTGGTGAACCATCTCAACAAATTTGGACTAGGTGATGTGCCCAGAAGAAATCAGTACTTACCACAGTGACAAGGAAAAAAGGTATCCTGATGATGACTCCTCTTCCCATTAATCACCAAACGTCTTTAGCCTTCCCAAATTCAGTATCAATAACTTCAGAGCATGTAATTAGTAGTAGGAGGTTTTAGAAAGAGAAGAAGCTTTCACTTGCAATTGCAGAGTGAATCAGAAGCAAAGCTTCTGCATTCATGTAATGAATGGGCCAAACCAGTGTCCAGGCCCTGGGAGCCGGCAGCTCCAAGGAAATGTGATGTCATTGTAGCTACTATGCAGGGCTGCTGTTGTCTCCGGCCCATCAGAGCCCTGCAGCCTCCCAAGGGGCTGAGGAGGAATGCCCTGTCACTCTGACTGAACTCAAGTTAGAGGAGAATTTTTTGGAGATACCGTAAAACTAAATAAAAATGAGTGCTAGGGTAGGCTTAATGGCACTGTCAAAGAGAAAAGAACTTGTGTCGGTATGCTTTGGTATCATGCTAGCTGCCAGGGCCTGCACCAGGGTTCAACAGGAGTTATCACCAGAATGATTCTCATGAAGACCATCATAGTCTTCCCATCAGTGGAAGGATGTTCCTCTAATATATTTTATTTAACACTTAATTGCAGAAAGCACGTTTTTTATACGTGGGTAAAAAACTTACTCAGTTTCTGGATTCACTGTATTTCTCTTTTAGCAAAAATCCCACTACTTATGCACCTATCATGTTCTGTTTTGCCAGTAATTACTCTATGATGCTACTGACCCTTCTTCAAAACTAGACTAATTACACAATCTTGATCAAAATACTATCTTCGTTCTTTTATTGCCCAGTGTATAACCAAAATTGAATTATGAAGTTCTGCTTCAGGTGATTACATAAAAATGTTCTCGCACTAACTGTGTATGTTTTCAAAAATGCTTTATAAGTTAGCATTAAGAAGTAGCTTGCATAACTTTTTGAGAAGCAGGTAATCAGATACTAGACACCTTTTTGGCTTTTGAACCTAAAGAAACTGCTTCAATAAGAAACAGGGAGCAGTCCTAAAATCTAAAGCATTTTAAGAGCATAATGTCCACTGAAAATGAAGTGGAATGTTTTTAATGGGTATTTCAAAGCTTGTTCCCTCTGGATAAATAAGTTACAAAATACTGCATATAAAATTTGAGACTCTTTGAAGTCGTCAAAACTGTCCTGTTTGATTTCAGTAGGACTAGGATTTTTCTTCCTCTGTAGCTAGAGCAGAGACAATTGAAAACTTTTAGAAAAGTAAACAAGAACATCTGAAAGATGGCAAAAAGAGAGAAACAGAGAAGTGAAAAGTGGAAATCACATGGTATGGGATCATCCAAAATAGAAGATATCGGTTAGTAAAGACTGCACTTCTCCAAAATCCTGCAAAACATAGTTTCAGTGAAAAATCTATTCAAACCCACAACTCTAATTAAGGGGTTTAGCTGCCAAATAACATGTTGTGGCTAAAGCCAAGTAAGTATTACAGAGCCATTCATGAGCAAAGGCATAAGCTTTGTACTTTGCTTTTGATTTTCTCATGGGAAAGTAATATAAATGAGAGTGATACCTCCCTGTTGGCTTTAGCTGTTAGAAATGCAAAGCATGCTGAAATTGTACATAATTCTCTTCCAAAGGAAAGGAAATAGCATTTCAATGGTTTTCCTCAGTGTCTCGTTGAGTTATGGTGGTGCACAATTATTCCTGTTAAATTACTCTACCAGATGGAAGGTTACATTGTATATTTAGCTAATTAAGTTGTAGGGGACTGGAATTATATCCCAGAGCATAAAGAACCTATCTAAAAGTAAATTTATTTTAATTCAGTATTGTTGTGAAGGTGCAGCATGGATGTCTGATTAAAACTTCAAACGTGGGGTTTTTCTTCTCACTTTGCTTAACATGAAGAGATACTTTCAGAAAGTTGGCCTTGCCTACAGAAGTTCAAGAAAACAAATGTCTCTTGAATGTCCAAACTACTTCAGAGCCAATTTTATCTTCATTTGTCTTCAGTGGAGCTGAAGTGCCTTCCTACTTTTGAGATTAACTTGGCCTATGGTTCTTATCTGCTAGGAGAGCAAGATATACTGTGTTTTGGTTGCTTTTGTTGTCTTGGCATCCTGTTGCTTTTGGACAATTCCAGAATACGATTCAGCAGTCTAGACCTAACCAGCTCGTATTTCCTGATGATGCTGATGCCCCGTTAAACTGAGGGAGAAGTTGTTGGTGTTTCATCATTAATTTCTGAAGGTTGATGAAATACTGGATTGTACTTTTTTGCCTGACATCAGTGAGTTATCACTCCTGGATATTTTCCTAGATTAAAATCTGTGGGATTTAAATGCCCTATGAACTAATTCCTTCTTTTATGGGGCTTGGGGAGCAACATAATCATGAACATGATTATTCTATAAAAAATACATCGTATATCTAGGGTTCAAATGGTGACCCTGGCAAAAGCCTCGACTTTGGGGGCTCGGGGATTATCTCTGGCAGTTCTTCACTGAAGAGAGTATTTTTTCTTGAGATTCAGTGGATTTGAAAGGGGGATTTAGGCTGAAGAGTGGGATTTGCTATATTTGCAGAAAGTATGATATTATATTCCCATTACTTCTTCCCAGCTAGAACCAACTGGTGTAGATGGTCACAAGAAAGGGTAAGAACTACCAGTGGAGATTTAACCAGAAGGACTGCCAGCCATGCATATCTTAATTTATTTTTTTAATTATTACCATTCAAATGAGGGATACCCTCTATTCAAGTGCTTGTTTCATCTTCTTCTTTCTCCTCTACACTTTCTGAAAACTCAGATGCGAGTTGGCTCCAGAAAGTGCTATGAAGGTGTAATAAAATTACAGAATTTGACGACATGCAGAGAAGATGAAAATTAATTTTAAACTATCCTTGTTCTTTAATTCTATGGTTCAAGACAGTAAAGTAGTATTTGCTTTTTAATCCCCTACTTATTATTGGAAAAGGATATTATTTTACCCATAAGAAGATTAAGATGGACCTGAAACAGTAGTGATATGTTACGGTTGCAGCAGACTTGAGATGTAATGACGACTCATAAGGCCCAGTAATGACGACTCATGGCCTCCTTGAAACTGCTGTATAACCCTGTGGTGCAAATCCAAGGAGATACTTTTTCTTTGCTGAAATTTAGAATTTATTTAAAATTCTATCAAGAGACCTGTTCTTTTGCCTTATAGGTTACATGGAGATCAGATATCAACAGGAAATACATCATGCTGTTCAGATATTCAAGATCTCCAATTCTGGCTAAGTCCAAGCAGTATAATAATTTCTACATCTAACTCAATAAATTTTGCCTAGAAAGAGAACACTTGTTTGCATGGATAATGAAACAAATATTTTGTGTTTCATACAGACTGCAGTGAATAACAAGGAAAAGTTAGATGTTTAAAGTAGCTTCAGGGACTATTTCATTTTTGAACCTGCTTTAGAAAATTAATGAAAATTTGCTAATCTTGTTAAATTGGTTTCCTTAGCCTGAAGAGAGCAAAAGGGCTGCAAGATCCCCTCTAATCTAATTAGCTCTTTTACCATGTGTTTCACTAAACCTGTTTTTTTATTTAGGGAATGGATATTTACCTTAGTCTGAAAAAATAAAGCATTCTACCTTTTACAGAAGTAAAATAAAGCAAAGAGTAAAGGGTTTCACATATGACCAGCACTCCCCACAAAGTGAATGGTTGTACAGGAAACAGTTTCAGTATATCCTGAAAACCCATTAGGTGATGCAAGCCAGAAAAACAGTGTGTCTCCACTCTGTACTGCTGTATCTGGTTCTCCTGCCTTGTTGGGACCACCCAGCGGTCAGGTCCATGTAGTTCTTGGAAGAGCTTTAGAGGGCACGTGTAAATAGCTTTCAGTCTCATGAATCTAATTTAAAACTCTTTCAGAAGTGGCATTTTAAATCATCAGAACTGAGAAGTCATTGAACCCACAGAATTATACTGCATGCTGGTGTCTTCCAGTCTGTCATCCAGTGGGGAGAATGTCCACGCGTGCATTGTCCGATATTGTCTTCTACTGGGATGTGGCCTTCTACAGCAAATGTCAGTCAGTCATGTATGAAGACAAAGAGGCACTGCTCATTGTGCCTATGCTTTATATAATCATGTGGAGGTAGCTGAAACACTCTGTGGCTGCCTACAGGAAGGCAGAGCAGCAATCAGAAACTTCATTCAGAGCGGAGAATAGTTACATGATTGTGAGAAACGTGCCATAAAGGCTGTGAGACCACCAGGTCTCTCAGAAGGACAGACTCATTCACAGCTCTTCACAAAGCTGCTGAGGAAGCTGGAAACAGCTTTTGTCCCTGACCTGTGTCTCTCTGCCTCTCCAGCTTTCTGCCAGGCTTTGGTTGCATCCATAGTTTTGGTGAGGAAGCACAGATTATCTTAACATTTATCCTTTCTGGTGATACTTAGGGGTGTCGTGTGCATTTCATTCTGCCTTCATCAACTGAAAGGGAAACTGGGAAGTTTCTCCTTAGCTCACTACTTTCAGACCAGCTTCTAAGGAACCTAAGATATGCCTGTTCAGGTTGGTTTTGTTGCAGTATTAATGTGGGATTTGACCTTTTCCTCGGTCTCCAGGTCCAGGCATAGCATAGGCAGGCAGGCTGCTTTATTGCTTATGTATATTACCAGGGTGACTGGGAGCCCACAGCATGGACCAGGAGCCTGTTGAGCTGTGCGATGAACCTGACAAAATGAGGATCTCTTCACAGTGTGGTCTTCTTCCCATTCTGCCCTTCCCGCTTCAGGAGAAATCACAACAGAAATCTCCGAGTTATCTCATTATCCACATGCAGTATCTTCTTGAAAATTTTCAGTTGCCAGAGTGCTAGAAAGAAACTTGACAAAGGATAAACCAGTGGTGTGCTGGCAATACCCCCATTGTGCTAACCAGTGCCATCTTAATGTTTTTTCCTGCAGTTCTGATGGTCTGTACCATACATCACCATTTTGTGCTGTAACTTAAAGCTACCTCAGGCATGGACTGTCATGGTTGTGTGTTGTACAGCACAAAATCCTTGTCTGTACATGAGTCTCTAGTATATCAACCTGTGCAGTGTGAATAAACAGATTTCTTGACTATGTGTTCAATTATTGATACTTGTTAGATGTGAGCCAGAAAAAAACCCCAAACTCCTGCATGGAGTACAGCACGGAATATATTCAAATCAGTATTACATATGACTCTTCACAGCTTAAAAAAGTATGGCTAAAGAAATAGAGAATACCTGTGAAGCTTTACTTTAAGATCTTAAAGTCTTTGTTTTTTAATTGTTTCTGGTGACCTAATTATATTCAGGAAGTTCAGGTTGCTGCTTTAAAAATAGTCTTAGAGGTAGCAGTTGATGCCTGGGCAATGACAAACAATTTTTCTTTCCTGAGTAAGTTTTGCCGGTGTTGCTCATGCTGGTGTTGGAATCTTTTTAGACAAATTTAGCATCATTTACCTCGACTGCCCCACAGCTTTTCTGAGCCAGCCTGCTTGTGAGGAAAAGGAAATGCTTTCACTTTAGAGCCTTTCGAAATCTGGACAAAAGCTCACTTTCTGTTCTTCAGGTTTCCTATATATGGCTTTAGCCTCGAGATGAGGACCTGCTTGCTATGCACCCTCTCCCATCCCCCATTTCCTGCCTGGCTTCATTAAATGCTGATTTTGAAGTTGGCACACGCTCTTCTGATACAAAAGTACTACTGTGTTCCAGGAACCATCAGAAAGTAATGCATTGTTGTCTTTTACCTTCTCTTCATATATATGTCTTCTCCCCATGCGTAAAAAGGATTTTCATTCCTTCTTCTTAAATACCTCTGTATTTTTTAATAAAAAGAAACAGTGAAGCAAAGCCCTGTCAAGAAAACCTCAGCTCATTTGGGAGTAATCTGGCCCCAGGCTATATTCTTTAATACTAGTATCTGCAAATTGCTAATATTAAGCAAAGTGGAGTACAGGACATAATGACCTCACCTAATAATTTTCCTATCTCTTGTGCTTGTATCCGTGTATCCTGCTTCTTAGGAGAGACTATCTTTCTTTCACCTGATCAGTGATGGCTCATGTGATGAAATTAATGTGTACCTACATAGAAGCCTGTATATTTTCCCTTTTAAGAGTACAGTTACATTATTCTTTCTTCCTCTATGAAGCCACTATAAAATATGAGAAAGATCATTGAGACGCTATTTTTCTCCTTCTCCTACAGCAGAAGTTCTTAGTTCTGTAGAGATAATTACAAGTCATGGTAAGATGTAAGGTAATCAATCCTTTGATTGCCTGTAGTATCTTCACTGTTGTTTAAACTAATCCTTTCTGTATCTTTCTTATCTGTTTGCCACTTAGAATCATTTAAAGAGTAATACCATAATTACCAGTACTAAAAAGAGAATAAGCCAGGTAATAGCAATAAAACTGAACAAGCCATACTACTGTAACATCTCATTATTCCAAATTATGCTACAGCTACGTAAACAAAGTCATTTTCAACTAGTCTTTCCTGAAATCCTCTCAAGTGAATCACTTGAACGGGTATCAGCTGATTCCTGTTGACATCGATGACATGAGCTTTGATTGCCTTCAAATAGCTGTGTCTTCTTTGCAACAAAACACTTTCAAATAATGTATGTTCACTTTCTCCAAGTGGCAATTGATTATTACTTGTTCCGAAGTGCTAAATGTAATAGAAGGGCCAAGATTTGTGGAGCGAAGAGGTTAGCCTAATAGAGACCAACTAAACCAGTATCAGCTGTATACTGTTTCTTAGCAATATTTTAGATTCATAGCCCAACCAACCAGACTCCTGCCATGAAAATTTGCCATCCTGTGTTCCTCATGGCCACATTCCTGCCCACGTGCTCTTGTTTTTCTCTTGTCTGTGTCATTTGGGTTCCTTGGTCAGATGATTCAGTCCGCTGTAGTTGCAAACCATCAAACCCCACCCCATTCGGCACCTCCAGCACTTCAGAGAGGCCTCTTTTCCTCAGGAAGGTGAGATACAGGATGTCTGCTATATGGGGTAGAATTAATCTGGTTTTGAGTTCTGGACCACAGTGGGATGTTCAGCAAGTTAGCCACGTGCATTAATTTTCTTGCTGTGTCAGTGTCTTGGTTTATGGTTGAATCACCATATTGACTCCCTGATGGTCTTTTCAATAATTCTGTGGTATTACTGTAGCAAAAGAAGTTAATTCTTAGGGGCTTGTATTTGCTTGAGAAAGCTGCTCTGCAGCAAGCTGGGGAGTAAATCTTTAGCCTCAAAAGTTATTTGGCATTGACTCCCCCTGTGACGCTTTTCCCCATGGAGAGTGACTTTGTGTGATGAACTTAGTCAGCTGTGGCAATGGATTAATTAAGCTGAGCAAAGGAGCAAATAACGTGCAGTAGAAATACTTAAGGGGTGGCTAATGCAAAACAGTTATTTTGAACATTACCCCTCTCTAGAACCACTTCTTAGAGCCACTAGTTAAAGCATTGAGCCAAATACTCATTTGAAACATAAAGCAGATTAATTATAATAATTCTGGACCATTTGCCACTAAGACTTTTCAAGTGTCTTGCAAATACTAGGGGAACAATTTAATTTTAAAAAAAAAGTTTGAAAAATTTATTTTCTCTATTTGCTAACATTCACATTTCAGAGTTTAAAGGACTAAAATAGTTTCTCAATGATCTTACGTGCTTTGAGGCAGTCAGTGTCTACATATTTGTATATACATTTATAATTGCAATCCACAGCTCCATATTTGAAGCTTAAAATACTTAATTTTGCCTTTTTAACTGTCAGAAGAGAGTTGACAATTATAGATGTGTTATTACTGCCCTCATGTAGGAGTGCACCGAAGCACATAGGATTGGTATTGTGATCCATACCTCTTTCAGTGAACAATAATTCTGCCCCAGCTTTGGTGGAGCAGGATGGTTCAGTGATCTCTGCTGTCACACACCAAGCCAATGAATGCCTCAGCCATTGCTGGGAATCAAGAAACCAATGTCCAATTCTGCATTTTTTACATTGGACCAGATATCCTCAAAGAGCTTAGATTTGTGTATTTTGTCCACTGAAACCAGAATTCTTTTTGCTAGTCATTGTGTCCTAGTAAGTACCATGTTAGGAGCTGGCCATGTCTCAGGGCGAACATTCAGAAAAAACAGTATTTGAAGCAAACATTCTTCAAACGTTGGCTTTGATTCGTATCGTGAGATTTATTTTATGATTTTAAAACGACTCTTCTCCATGCCTTTTAGTATTAAATGCATCTTCTTGGATGGCTCATGAATTCATACATTGACTTTAAAGTTTGTTTACTGTGCTTATATGATGGATTCAGATGCAGAATATGATGGGAATTTGGTAAAAATAGAAAGGCAATTACTGTGACTGAGCATGAAATATTCACATAGAAGTGGAGAATTTCTCCACTGTGTGTTTCGGAGGATTTGTATCACATTCACCTGTCACAGATGCACAGACAGAATATGTACAGACATATTCTGATTCTTGAGGGTACAGAATAGTAGAAATGGAAATATATGTAAGTACAAAAGGAGTGAACACTTTTTCTTTTGAATGTCATCACACCTGGTGAGATCTGTGGTGATAGCATGTACTATAATCGTAGCCCATTATTATATTTTATATTTTCAGTTTCGTTGCAAATGGTGTCTTAGCAAACAAGTCATCTGTACTTTATTGTTTGAACCATTCATCTTAACAGTGATAGTAGGTGATAAAAAAGAAATTTCTAGTTAATATGTTTATCATTAAAGATTTCCAGTGTTGTGCTAGCCTGCGTATCTTGGTCTGAAATGTACTCGAGGCAGAGGGTCTTCAGAGGGCAGCTCTGCAGTGGGGTGCAGCCCCTTTGCTCTCCAGTGACCATTTCTAGCCTCCCCATCCCTGAGGGAACAGGTGGGACAGGAGGAAAAAAGATGTGCAATGTCACATGATGGGCAGGGACTAGAATTAGAAGTGTAGGATTGAGTTCCTGCCCTGAAGTGACAAATGGTGTAATTCTGAATTGAGTGAAGATACAATTTATTTTGTTTTTCTTCTAACTCCTTCTTTGAGGCTGGGTTTAAGTCTGTGCATAGGAGAGAGAACTGATCCCAGTTTCTAGCTCTCTCTGTTTTGAGGTATTGCTTAGCCAATCCTCAGTTCCAGGAAGGGAAATGTAAGTTCTATTCCGCAATTATCTTTCGCTAGCTCTTAGCAGTCTGTTTGATACAGGGTTTACTTGAAGAACTGATGAATGACTACATGAAACATTTTATCATGCTAAAAATACTACAAAATAAAAAGCACAGCAGAGTTGGCCTTCATGTGAAAAGACTGTGTCCATTAAGGAAACAAGGGTGGAACTTGCCCAAGGTGCATTAAATATAATCCTAGGTTTTCTGGGAATCAACCCTACTTCTTCATTTTCAGAGCATATATTTTTCTCTGTAAATGCTCTTAGGACACTGTCATAAATCTAGTTGTTTGGTGTGTTACTCAGAAAACACTAACATTCTGGGCCTAAAATCGCTGACCAAGAAATGTTCTGCCAGCAAGGCTTGTTGTAATTTATATTTCTCAGAGAAATCAAAAGGCACCAGTGGAGGCTTCTCTCTGTTTCTGCAATTAGACCTTAATCCAGTTATAACATTCCAAGTTCCAAGATGTGTTTTCCAAGTTTTCACCTACAAGATAGATAAAAATAAGGTAAATTAAATTTGCATTCATCTATTATGGATACTTATGGTAGTAACAATAATTAATGGGTAAATTCAAAGTTGCAACAGAATGAGAAAAATACTGGGATCTGAAGTTCTTCAGCTCTCTTTCTCTCTTTCCTAGCTTCCAATCTAAAATGAACTTGTATCAGGAGTGACAGGATGGCTGGGAAGGTTGGGCAGCAAAATCTCTGCCTCCAAGCCCTCCTTGGATCAGTTGAGGTCTTACAGGGTCAGTGGTGTCTGAAACAAGCCAGAAATTGGATTTGTAGTCACATATTTTCTCCTCTTCATTTCCAGCTTCAGAGCCCAATTTGAAGGTACGTTCAAGATTAAAACAGAAGGTGACAGAAAGGAGAAGTAGTCCTTTACTCAGGAGGAAGGATGGAAATGTCGGTTCATTCAAGAAGCGTCTTTTCGAGGTGACAGGTAATTAAGAGTGGGGAAATTCTGTATCAGTTGCCACAGCTCACAGAATAATGGTGGGACTTCAGAATTGAAACTGTTTGCTAAACAGAAGGAGCATTTGCAGTATTTGGCCTTATCCTGATGATTCTTGCTTTGACTTTGCATTGATATTTAGTAGCTTCATGGCTTTTTCAAATGATCAGGCTGTATCTTTATTCAGACGTATCTGAATTCACTTGATATATCAGAATTGTGTCACACCAAGATAGAATTAAAAACCAGCTTGAACAAACTCACATCAGTGTCCCTGTACGTGCAGTTCTTGTGACAACTTTACACAGTATGTCACATGTGAAACTGGAACCTAGATGTGAATGTGAGCATGAAATTTACTAAATAAAGTAGTTTCCTTATAAATTATTTCCAGATTATAAGTGTTCTACAGCTAATTTATTTTATTCAGCCATTTACTGAAGCCTCTATGAGGTTCTTGATATCCACTTCCTTAGTTTTAGCTGATTTCTTTGCAGTTTGCACACTTACAGGTAAAGTATAAAGTGAAATATTTATCACTGGAGGGTTTTTTTCCGGATGCTATTGAAAGCGCAGAAACATGAAACTAGATGTCTTCTTCTCCTAGATCTGATAATAACTTGGAACCTTTCAGATTGCTGTTACAATTATTAATATTGACTATGTGACATTTTGGACCTTTCATAACCCTTATTAAACATTGTTGCCTGAAGTCTTTTTCCCCTTGCTTTTTATTCTTTTAACTGAAAATAGCCCTTTATTTAAATGCCTATTTATGCAAAAAGTGCTATTTTAATTTTTAAAAACTGAGAAAAAAACATTAAGTTTGTGTGTCTCCACTTCTATGATACCTATTGAAAATACAGTGCAAGAACTTCTACATGACCAGTTAGTACAGCTGGGTATGGAGTCACTTCAGTAAATCAAAGAGTAAGAGATCCAAGTAAGAGCTAGGAAGCCTCCTGTAATGTCAGTCAAAGTGAAAACGTATTTTTGCATATGAACTAAGGCATAAAGAGTGAATAAGCAAAGAAGTAGCTATCGAATATTTGCTGCCACATTTATATATTAATTACTTTAACTTCTTGAGTGCTTTAATTTGAAAGCTATCCCATGAAAAGAGGGTTACCGCCACTAGTGGGTTACTCTTCCATCTTTAACCTTCTTAACTCTTTCCATTACGTAAATATAATTTATATATAATTTATATATATCGTTTATGTTTATAATTTATAATTTATATCAGTGTAGAATTGGATTAACTCAATACAACAGCATACAATGAGGTCATCCTCTCGCCTTTTGTCTTAGACGGAACTTGGGACATTTTAAATCAAGATAGCATGCAGCCTTTCAAATCCTGTTTAAAAGTCTTTGCATACTGTAAATATTCCTTCATATTTGTGCCAAAGATGAAGTGAAAGTGTATATTTTGCCGTTAGTAATTGTGTATGTAATGGGCTCAACCCCTTCCTAGACAGAAAGGATGGCAGTAGGCCTCATGAATTGACAACATTATCATGACCTCTGCGGGCCTGCTATCTCTGTCATTTTGATCTCTTACAGAGGCAGGACTCTGGGCAATTAAAATGGAAAGAGTTTCTTTTCTTTACTCATTACAAGCTCTGTGTCATTGTCTCTGCCTGATACTGAGTAGCATAACCATCTTTGTGGGAAAAATAAATGCTAAATTCTTCTTACGTGACACGGACAGATCAGAAGGGGGGAGACCAAGAGTATCTTTCTTTGTTAGTTGTAAAAAGAAAACCAAAGAAATGGAGGATGAATCAAGAGTCTTTAATGTAAGTAAATAGTGTAACCAATAGGTATTTTCAACAGCAAAAAATCCCTATGCTATAAAGATTATATAATTAATCAAGATCATGTGTACCTTTCCAGGGTGAAATTCATGTATGTTTAATCTGTTTTTCAGAATCCTCAGTCAGTAGCAGCTCCCCTGGATCAGGTCCCAGTTCCCCAAGCAATGGTCCGACCAGCAGTACAACAGAAAATGAAACCTCAGTTTTGCCATCTAACATTCAAGCTGAGGTAAGACTCATTATTGTGTAGGTAATTGCTCAGGTTTCTAGACTGAAGAGGAGATTTGATCATGCTCACAAGCAGAGTAATTGGGAGACCAGGACACTACAGGCTGACATCAAAGTATGTTATATATGAGATATATCTTTATGTTTGAGATGCACGTTTAGAAGACTCTTTGGTAACAAAAGATCAGGGAAAAGCAGCAGTAATGCCACTGGAAGAGTGGGAGGGAGCTGTGAAAGAATATTACTTTCTGGGATGACCTGAAGAGGTTCTCCGTGCTGAATGCTGATGAACTCCTGGGTACAAAACAGTGGTTTAGGCATTGGTGATCCTAACACATACAAGTTAGGGTGGTCCCAGGTTCAGATGAGTGCTGAAGTAGATTTCTTTAATCACAGTATTGGAGTTAGGTGACTAAATCCATGTCACATCTCCCTTTTATTTTACTGTACCTCAGTTTCCGTATCAGGGCAGTACTTAACCACTGTAAATGTCATGCCAGAATTCTTGAATACTTGTTTTGTAAAGTGAGATTGTAAACGGAAGGAATCTTAACTACTCCTTATTCTGTTTCATACATACGTGCCTATAACAACAGGAATGCAGATGGTAAATCAGTTGTGATAAACCTCATTTAGCACAGATGACATGCCCAGGTCATGCTTTCCATGGCAGTATTGTAAAGGGACAGTAAACTAATTCGGCTAAGAGAGACTCAAATTCCACAGTGTTCTGTATCCAGTGCCAATACTTACCGCAGTTCCTGCTTTGGTGGCAAGATTTTCTATTAATTGTTGGTTTATGCTGTTCATGTTAGAAAAATTATGTAAGAAAATGTGATTTAACAGAGTTTTGGTTAATGGAGCTATTTCTTCAGGTCAGTGGCAGGACATTCACCTAAAAAAAACCCCTGGAATGGGCAGTTCAACCTCCAGCAGTGACTTTTCCCCATAATGAATTAATTGTGTGTGTGAACTATGATCCAGGGGGCAGGTGGATGACCTCTGCACACTGATTAGTAGCCTCTCTCTGGCCCGTAACCAAAAAGAAAAAAAATTTGCATTGATGGCTAACATGTGGTCTTGTCTCATAGCCCCCCATATGTGATTGCAAAGAAATTTAAATGATGCAGAGTACAATCCATCATTAGGATTAGATCAGATCCTAGTTCAGTGGAATTAAGTTGTGTATTTTACTACTGGGGATGTTTTAGATAGAAGTTGGTAATATGTGGCTGTTATTACGTGCTGTATTAAACAGGAAATCTTATCCTATTGGATCTTTTATTGATTTGAGGTTACTACAAAATGGAAGGGCAATAATGTCTCAGACTGATACATGGTGCTTGCTACTTTGCATGTTACAGTTTCTGGACACTTGCACCATCAGAAATACATACAGTCTGGTCAGGCTGGTGGTCTCCGGAGATTTGGAAAGGTTGTAGCAAGAACCAGCAGAGTAATATTCTGCTTGCTAATAGAACATTGCATTGCATATTATTTGCCACTTCTGTGCCAGACACCAAAAATTATAATCCCAACATACAATCAAAGATGCTCAAATGAGCCTAAAAAGTTCCTTTAGAAGTTGAGCTCTTCGTGCTGGCATCAGTCACTTCACTCAGTGAAATGTGCTAAGAAGCTGAAACTACAGACTTCCATTTCTGGATCCAGTTGGGGATTTCTTTACCTCTCTGGTTACTTGACTCTTAGTACTGTGGTCTTGTGGGTTCAAACATTTTTCCATAAATCTCAGCTTCAGTGATTCTTATTTCAGTGGGATTTTCTGTGGTAGTTTAACAGCAGCCAAACTCCTACATATCTCTTTCCTAGTTTAATGTTAGCCAGCTCTCAAAGCCTATACAGCTAATCAATTTTTCATCAGATACACAAAGGACAGAAGTTTCTAATAATAGGATGAGTGTTCCAAAATCACCCAAAATATCCCTTGTTTTTCTGTAATCCCGCATGACTCACGTTGCTGTTGTTTCATAATCATTGTTGTGACATTTGCAGTGAGTGTTGTGCTCATATCTGAGTGGGTGGATAGCCGCGGTTTTCATGGCAGCAAATAAAACACTTTTTGCTGGGGAAAAACAGGTTGCTATGACAGAGTCATTTACCAGTAAAACATGAGTCAGTACCGTAAATGATTACACTCCAGTGCATGGACAGAATTAGAGCATTATCAGTAATGAAACAGATTTTTAAAGTATTTTTACCACATTTATTGGAATAGTGAGACTTTTAAGTGGTTTACTCTCTGGAGCAGACAGTCTGGTGGGTAGACGTTTACAATTTTTTGAATGAACAAAGGTGCACTGCACATGCTGCAGCTTTGCAGATAGTCTTTTACTATCACGGTTCCCTTAATGGTACTTTCACTGCCATTTGTTAAAACACTGGTCTCATTATATGAAACTTGAAAGTTGAACTCATGATTTTAATTGCACCTTATAAATAAAATCCTGTTTTTATTAGGCACAGTTGTCTCCAGTATCATCAAGGTTCACCGCAGTAGCTATTTGTCTCCTGTAGCATGCCATACACTTTCAGGTCACCTGCTGTGCTGGGGCTAAATCTTACTTGCCTAAGAAATGCAAGCAGGATTGAGCCCCTGCACAGCATGTCCCTTGAGTTCAGAGGGACAACCTGCTTTAGTCATGTGAAAAGATTAATTTTAGGCATTCACGCTCTGGTCAAAAGCCATTGAAGGCAATGGAAAGTTTCCAGTTGGTGTAACTGGGCTTCAGATCAATTTCTTTCTTCTATTTGTGCTTTGGAAAGCAGTATTTCCTAGAATATCACTTGATTATACAGGAGACATAAATTACATATGTGACAGATAAACACATACTTGCTTTGTGCAACCCCACAGCCCCATGCTTTTAATACTCAGCTCCTTGAGGTGATCTTTGTAAGGGGCTATTGGAAAAATGTGTAGGTTTCTGACCAGCTGATGAGGTTTATGTCAAGTGTACGTGAAGAGAGTCTAAATTATTATTTTTTTTTAAATCATCCCAAAAGCCTCAAGAAATACAAGTGTAAGTAATTGTGAATATTGAAAGCTGTGACAATTATTGTAGCTCCACAGCAGAGGAATATTAAACCATTTTGTCTTCCCCTCGTACTCTATAGATGTGCATATAAACATGCAGACATAGGTGTTCCTGCTTCTCAGCAGGTCCCACAGCGCAGCTAAAGCACGGTCACTCGTAGTTACTTGTTGATCATCGTGCACTGTTACACCGAGTTCTTGTACTCTATTTTAAGAAAGAGGATGACTCTGTTGACAGGCTATTTTAAGCCTCAGTAAGCAGGATCTAGGGACACAAGGAGTAGGTACGTAGAGGAGCAAGTAGGGCAAGTTGCTCTTTGGGGTAATTTCGGTGCCAGTCCAAACCACCATGTCTGCATGTAGGCCGAGGACATGGCTTAGCCATTGTGCTGCCAAATGGCTCTGTTGGCAACTCCTGCTTGTGCCACCATGGCAAGGTATTGTTGACCGTGTAAAAAGAAAAGCTGCAGCTGGGATCCCGTATTTCTGCCTCTGGGGGACCCTGCTTGAGCAGGATGGTTGGACTAGATGACATCCAGTAGTCCATTCCAACCTTACCCATTCTGGGGTTCTGTGATACACAGAGGACCCTAATCTATGCAGGTGGACGACTACATTTATTTTGGGACACAAGGTTAAACTGATGCTTAGGATAATATTACCTGAAAAAATTTTGAAAAATCAATCACTTGCCAAAATTAAAATGACATGTTATTAGCAGTATTAGAAAACAAATTAAGATGCTTTTACTAATAAACTCCTGTTTTCAACATTAAACTCCGTGGTAAATAATATCATTGCTTCTGCCTGATGAAACAATCATGCCTGACCTTGATGTGGGAGTGTGTTTTACTGCTATATGCCCTGCCATTGTTACTTTTATTAATTCAAATCTTAGAATGTAATAGTGGCATACCAAAAACCAAATATTAAACATAAATCTTTCAAGTGGCTTTGTATCAATGCTGCTGTTGCTACAAATTTGATTATGTTCTAGGAGTCACATGAGAGTGCCCATTTTCACTTAAATATTTGTAGATGCCCTCCATAATATCTCCATAGTCTTGACATACTTGGATTTATTCATGGTCAAAGGTGGATGTTATCAAGGCAAGACACTGTTAACCAGGAATTAATGTAATATGCAAGTGGAGCTTCTTTGTTTCCTACGCTATCTGTTGACATTCCCTAGGTACCAAAAGAAAATTACAGGGAAAGACTTCTACTGTTATTGTCTCAGTGATAGGTCGTATCTCCAAACAAACTGTATGAGGAAGGTTATGTTTTGGAATAACATCCTGTGTTTTTGTGCTTAACCACTTTTCATTGATGGTCTGAAGTTGCATTGTATTAACACGAAGTATTTTACAGAGTTAATTGATATTCCAGGTTTGTCCGGGGGAAAATCTACAGCTCCCCACAACATGCTTGACAAGTTATTATATTTACTTTAGTCAAAGCCCGAGTGTGCAGTATCCCTCTTGGAGGTGGTCTATTATTGGAGTCCCATATGCTTTTTGTTTGGGAAGAAAGCAGTCACTGTGTCATACTGTTACACAGGGTATTCTTTTTCAAGGATGTTGTTCCCTTGGGGACCATATCATGCCAGAGTTCCTAAGTCTAATAAGACCTTTGTAGCTCTTATTGTGTCAAAGTTCTGGGAGGGAAGCAAGAGTTAAACAGAAAATATAATTCAAGCAACTATACTAGACCACATGTTGAAAAATATCACTGTTCAAACTGAAAAGCAAAGGCTTCAAAAAGATTCCTGATGTGGTAATCTTTTTATGTTTCTTACCAATTAATCTGTGGAAAGAAAAAGGGTGATCTTTGTAGAATGTCTGGTTTTATTTTAAAGTAATTAAAAATATATCAGCAGTTCCATGTCCTTGAAAATTATATCACAAGTCTTCAAAAGAAATGTTAAAGATATTAACTTGAATGGATTAGGAAAGCTCTGAGGGGTATCCCATCATCAGGGAATGACAGGATGCTAATTTTATATATATGCAGACAGAAAGAGAGAGACAATCTATTATTTTAAATGTCAGATGTGTCGATATGCCTTACTTTCTACACAAAATTTCCACCTTAATGGAAGTAAATAATGTACCCGAAACATCCCCATATCATAATTTGGCTAACAAAAGATATGGACTAGTTAAAAAACACATTTTGTACCTTACAGCAAAAGTTATAATAATCGTGGTAAAGGTTTAATACATCCATATTCATGATTCAGCTATATATAATCCTTAATTCACTGGATAAATTCCCACTGAGTTTCTTGGAGCAAAAGTCCAGTTGATAAGAACTGATGTTGAACTGATGAGAAGTTGATAAGATGGTCCAGGAATCCTCAAGATTTCAGCTTTGCATGGAACTTTGATTTACTAACCAAGGAATAATCCCAGACACATATCAGTTGTTTTCTTAAGAAAAAAACTATCAACACTTTTTTTACAGGGACAGTAATTTTCCATATCTGGAACTCCATTGGGATGCAAACCAATGACTGGTACATAATTGGCTTTTAGCGTATCGGGATGTGAGGATAAAATAACCAAGATAGAAAGCTTGGAGATTTACTTGTGTTGTTTTTCCCCTTTATTCCAGCACCTGGTTTCCCAGCAACGCCTTTTGATACAGGACGAGTCAGTGAACTTGTTGAGTCTGTACACGTCCCCTTCTCTGCCCAACATTACCTTGGGACTTCCAGCAATACAACCTCAAATCAGTGTAAGTGACCAGCCTCAAGCCTTCCTGCATACCTTTGCTTCCAGAAAACCTACTTTCTGATTATTCTCTTTATTTTTAGCATTTTGGAACACAAGCAATTCAAAGTAGGAACCAGACTTCTCTATGCATTGGGCAACATCTGGATATTTAAGGGCTTAACTTGAAAGCAATATTCATTCTTGATCTCAAATAAACAAGTGCCAGTGTGGATCTTAGCTAAGTACGGGCCACATGCATTGCATTTATGCCAGATAACAGATTTCAGATGTGGAAGGAAGTATATGAGGAGATTATTTAGTTTAAAAGTATGAGGAGATTATTTAGTATAAAAGTTTAATTATATGATCATTTCTACCTGATAAATTACAGCACCTGCTGCTTTTTATGAGATTTCATTAGTGACCTAAACTGGGCTGGAGGATTGTAGGAGAAGAATGTCATATTCCTGTAGCTCAGTGAAATACCTGAAAACTTTGCTACTGGTCAAAACTTACCTGCTTTACAACAACAGCAACGAATGTAAAAATACAAATGTAGTTTCGAGTCAAAGTTCCATGTTATTTTATGGCTTTTTCAATACATTTACTGTTCTTAGCAGTAACATGTTGCTACAATCTAACATTTTAACATCAGGTACAGAACTTCGCAAAGAAAATTATGTAAGCCTGAAATCAGTTCTCTAGAAGTCTTAGCAAATTATTGTTTTTAAAGGATGGAAAATTTGAACATCATGAAAAGTAGTGCTTACTTTCTTAGAGGATATCATAAAAAATTTCTTAGCTATTTCACAAAAATATAACTAGCTTCAACTAGCTTCAAAGTAAATTTATAACATTAAAAAGAAATGAAAATATGTTTCATTTGCTCACTCAAAACTTACAAGCTTTTGATGTGGCCAACTAGCACCAAATATTATGTTTGGCACTAGAAAAAACAAAGGGATTGATTTATGCAAGTAATGTTTATTTCTGTTACTAGAATAAGCAGTTGCAAAGTGAATGTAAAGCTTACTTTGGTGTTTGTTATCCAGGGGAGGATGATAGCAGTGTGAAGTAAGCATACACCAAAAAAATATTGGTGAAAACCTTGGTTTAGAATTTATGGAATTCAGATTATCAGAGATACTGTTTTTACCATGACATACCATAAGTTTATCTGCAAGCCTCAACATGCATATTTGTATTAGGTTATTATTCTTGCTGTAAAAATTGTTATTGTGCTTGAACTGCCGTTTCAAGATTTTTTTTAAAATAGCCTAAGAACAAAGCAATATAAAGTACATTTGCAATGATGAAGGGCCAAAACTTCCAAAAGCTTTAAATCAATAACTGTGCAATTTATAAGGCACTTTGAAATGCCACACACATACAACAGCTCTTGATGGTTCTGTAGATGAGAGTTTAACTGTGCAAGTTTGCTTTGCAAAGGGTAAAACTTACATTTGTGCTGTCCTTCAGGGAGTCAGGGAGTGCTCCAGGAAAAGTAATAGCTTCCCACTACTACAGGTAACTGTTTTGTTTTGCTGATTGGCTTGCTGTGTGATGGAAAGTTATGTGAAAAACCAAGCCTTGCCTATTCCAAACTCAGTGCAGACTATTTCCTCTGATACTTTAGTTTCCTGTGCAGGAGGATGTGGGAAGGTCTTTAGGAATTTTAAGGATAGGTCCTGTCCTTTCATTAATAATGTTCTAACTAGTAGTTCCTTATGCTTTGGCTTTTATTACTGATTTTTTTCAACTGGTTTCATTACTCAGTTTCTTACAGCATTACATTTAACTGGCATGTTCTTCCTTTTCCTCTCACAGTCAAAGTGTAAGATAGGGATGTTAACCTTTTCTTCTGTGTGGGTTTATAAAGAGTGACATAAGACCATCCAATCAAGCAGAGGTATAAATGGCCACTTCTCTGAAAAGCAGTTACCAATGCTGTTGTTCTTTGACAGGCTTCGTCGTCATTCAAAGAAAAGCAGAAGGGGGAGACCCCGTCACTTAGACAAGGAGTGGCCTTGGCTGGACAGTACGGAGGAAACATTCCTCCGTCGTCAACTCATCCTCACATTGCTTTGGAGGGAAAGCCAAACAGCAGCCACCAAGCTCTCTTGCAGCATCTGTTGCTGAAAGAACAAATGAGACAGCAAAAACTTCTTGTGACTGGTAATGATCAAAGCTCCAACAATACTAATTTAAGATGTTTTTAATGACATTTGTGTTCAGTTTAAATGAGATGCGGTAATACAGATACTATACATCCTAGCTGTTGGGAAAAGTGGAAGGGTAGAAGAAAAAAGGACACTATCTTTGTTTTCCCTTTTAGTGATTCTGTTCCAGTCTGTTAGCCTGAAAGAATTCAATGATTACAGAAAAGAGAAAATGATTACTTCATCACATTCTTTTGCAGCAGCTGAACTTCTCAGCACGTGGTACACGTCCCACTGCATCAGTGCAGATGCAGAGTTCTGCAATATACACCCCTCTTCTTACTGAAAGCTTTCTTTCCTGTTAAAACTATTAGTTTGTTGTTTTTCACAGGGGAGTGAAATGTCCCTGTTTTGCAGGAGTGGTTCCTCTTCATCCGCAGTCTCCTTTAGCAGCAAAGGAGAGAGTCTCACCTGGCATAAGAGCTGCCCACAAAGTGCCTCGTCACAGGCCACTGAACCGAACCCAGTCAGCTCCTCTTCCTCAGAGTACTTTGGCCCAGCTGGTCATCCAGCAGCAACATCAGCAATTTTTGGAGAAGCAGAAACAGTACCAGCAGCAGATCCACATGAATAAGGTGAGTTCCCAAAGTAGAGAATTTCCAATAAATTTAAAGGTGGAAAACTAAGAAGGAAGTTTAGTTATTGGTGCCATGTTATCTTGGACAGCAGAGAAGTTCTTGCAGGAGTATCTTTTTGTTTATGCATAGCTGATATATACATTTGTATGGATCTTAATTTTAAGGTTCTGAAATAGGCTACAGTTCAACAAAATAGAGTTCAAGGCAGCTTACAGTTTTACCTGACAGGTGGCTTCCCATTGAATGGTAAATAATGCCTTAAAAATTGGCATGTGTACTTCTGAGCTGCAGCAATCACTCCACTTGCTGCTTTTGAATTGTGTTAAAACCTTTCTCATTGTGGACTGGAATGTTGCATAAATAGATAACTCATTTGAACTCAAACCAGCTGATTAAATTTATCAGGTTTATGTAAGATATTTACTAAACATCTGGAGGAATTTTTAATCAGTGTTTATCAAACTGACTTTTCTCCATGGGTAACATGAAAATTTGTTACCTATATGGTGATATAAAATGACCATATAAGGAGAAAGAGAAAAATGTGCTGTTGCTGATATCTGACACAGAGTTGAGTCGTGTAGTACAAGATTCCCTGTACAGTAACGCCTTATCCTGAGCAGGGGCAGGGGGAAGAAGAAAAGGGACCATCCATTAATAAACAAAGAGCAGCAGAATCTAAATAGATTTATCAGGAAGCAATGCTTCTACAACAAAATCAAGTTGTTACCTGGTCTGAAATTAAGATATGCAAGTAGTTGCATGTTTTTATTTGGAGAACATTTTTCTGCACTTAATACACAACTTTCCAAAAGTTGTTTGCTGAAGCCCCACTAGTATTGCAAAGATATTAGTTATGCATCTTTAGTTGTCTTCTTTTGTTTTAGTATTACTTAATAACTATATATGTGAGGCAATGTCAAAGAAGAAAAGATGAAAAGTGGACGTTCAGCTCTTGTACCTAAGGAAAAAAAAATCAATCCACCTTACTTACTGGGTGAATTTCCCAGGGGTTACTGATTCTTTGGCATCTACTAAGAATTCCCAACAAAATTAGAAACAAACCTAGAGTTTAAGTACATAGTTTGTACAGTGGTTTGGTTATTAAATCTTGTCTTAATTAGGAAAAATGAAGACCAGAAAACTTCAAAGTTCAGAGCTGATCCTTGCATGTTAACCCCTCTCAGCTTGGGTGTTTTGATTACTCAACTAGGACTCCAGTTGGCTTTTCTTTGAGTATGCATTCCATATGTTTAATCAAGATGGCATATGTATATCTCGTAGCCTCAGGTTTTGAAAATATTTCACCTTCCCTCAATTGTCTGAAAAGAATATTTAACTGGTAAAGTAGTGACTCTTTGTACTACAAGCCCATCAGTTCATGCATTCCTCACAAAGCGAAGAACCCCACTGACATGTTTTTGTTAGATAATATGCTTATTGATCTAAATTCTACCATAGCATTTGGGGGTATGTGCTGTGGCATATATGAACATTTGTCCCCAGTGTGAAAATTAAACTTGAGGCACATAACCATGTATTTGTAGTCACACAGGACTAGGAATGCATTACATCTTGCCAGAGCTAGATGGGATACGGAAGTAAAAAATTGGTTTGTGATAATGCTTGTTTCAGTAACTTTTTTGTTTCAGTAGAACTACAATGAAAATGCATATTAATGAGAATAATTCCCTCTCATACTTGAAATACACCTTCATTCTCACATGGTTCTTTGTGATGAAGAGACAAAACTGGTTAACCTGGCTTTTTTCTGTACAGTATAGACTATAAACACATGCAGATAGTGGAAATTTAAGTCCATCCTAGGGCCACTCTCTGCCTTGAACCTCCATAACCTACTTTTGCCCCAAGAGCTTCTCAATCTCCTTTACTCCTACTCCCAGAGCAGCCAGCCTTCTTCAGGAGCACAGTAACTCCTCAGAGCAGCAAGTACCTGTAGAGGAATGACATCACATTGCAGCCAGAGAAGCAGTGGGTTTTCTGAGGATGAGTGTGGTTCATCAGATTTTACAGTTTGCAGCATCTAGGTTCTTCTCCCTTCTCAGAAGAACCATTTTGAGGAACAGTACTGAAAAATGTTAGAACTCTAACCACATCCTCTACAAGGACACAGAAAGCCAGGGGGCTTCCTTATGTACTTACGGAACCTGATTTTTAAAAACTGGAATTAAAGGGTAGCCAATAGACAAGAGAGTTTAAAAAAGATCAAAAAAAGATCAAATGGTGGAGTAGCTTTTAAATAGTGAATTTAAAGCTATATTCTTTAACTTTTTAGCTAAAACTTCAGATTGAACACCTGTGACTACATAAGGTTTTTGAACTCTGCTAGCATGGTAGAATACACTTTGTTTGGTCTTAAAACTTGCCTCTGTTCACAGTTGAAGTTGCTTTTTCATTACATAATTTGCACAGCTTTACAATCAAACTCTGCAAAGCAGAGTTATAGTTATTTGAAACTTTAAACAGTAGATATTCTAGACCAGGTAGGAAAGCAACCTATTCTAGACCAGGTAGGAAAGCAATTTTATTTCTTAGGATAGGATAGGGCATGTATCAAGTGAACACATGAACTTGTTTTTTTCTGTTGTTCTGCCCTTTACTCTTCTGTTCATAGGCTGTATAATGAAATCTGCACAGAGGTATAATTCCTGACTTTTCATTCATGGAAAATGCAGAGGTTTCATTTAGTAAGGAATACTCAAGGATCCTGAAAGTTTTGGTAATAAAGATCAGAACCATTTTAAACTGTCAAGACTGTGACATGCTGGTTGATCAAGAGCTTAGAGCAAATCAATATTTTCTTTTTTTGTTTTTTCTTTCTCTTGACATTTTATTCCTGATGTTTAGGACTTCAGTACTTAAGTCTTTCGTATTCAGCTGAACCCACAATTTGAATGTTTATCCTGAGCTAAGATGATAGGGCATGTGTCAGCACTCCCTGGAAACTGGTTTTGGTCAGATCTCTTTGGCTGACTTATAGGTGTCACAGCAAAAACAGGAAGAGAACCAGTTTTTCCCCACCCCATTGTTCTTGTATTTATCTTGTATTAAAAAACACCCACATTTATTTTCTTTGACGAAAAAATATACTTCATGAGCAAGCCAGTGCTCCAGTGAGGGTGCTAACAAGCAAAATCTAACATAGGTCAGAGGTAAAGGATTCCCCTGGATCATTTACATTCTGAAAAGAAGCAAATCATTGCCAAAAGGTGTGCCTCTGTCCTTACTAGCAAAGAGGAGATCCCCTATGGATTATTTCTGGTCAGCTGTCAGATGCCTGGCTTTTGATCTGGGAAATGGTATATGTCTCCACTGAAGTCTGACATTTATACCTGTGGGATCTAGTACACTGACCTTCTGAAAACATTCTGCAAATGTTGACATCTCTTCCAAAAGTAGGTAAAAACCCGTGTCCCAGAATTAATAATGAATGTGAAGTAACCTGAACTCAGCTTGTCTTAGGGAAGACCGGCTTTGCCATTGTCAGCTTTAATATACTTCTGTCCAAATGACAGCTTATTTCCTCATATGCCCTTTGATCAACATTGCAGATCTTCATTCTGCTCAATAAAGGGAGACCAAAGTCCAAAACCCCCAGTTAAAATTAGTGCAATTGGATACCAGAAGACCACTACTACAATAAAAAAACTTGAAGTCTTGTTATTATTGTGTATATCTGTATCTAGAGAGCTTTGACCCAGCCACTTGCAGAAAAAAAAGGAGGGTTTCAATGTAACTAATCTAAATGCAAAGCCTCTGGCAGAAGTCTGTGTTCAAGAAAATCTCAGAAATCATAACGTGAAGAGTACATGAACAAAGCCATCTGTCTTTAGAAGTTATTTTTGCCATGTATGATGAATAAGGCCTGCCTCTACTGAAGCTGAACTAGCACTGTGTTCACTGGGGCCACGATTTTATTTGATTGATGCAGGAACCCTATTTGTGTTCTTAAGTTGTGTATTCATAGCATTTTGGCGATTTGTTTTCAATGGTAAAATTCTCTGTATTGGAGAAGTAAAAGGTAAAATAATGGGGCAAATGGTAGTGTGCCCTACAGTATGGGAAGGGTATGGGTAATGTTAAGACTTATATAAGAAACACCTGAATTTCAGTTTTCATTCTAGGATGTCAATTGGTTTAAAGCATCTCTGGATAGGGAATTGGTGACCAGGCAAGTCTGCGAGTTAAAAAAATATATAGAAAGTGAATATTCATTAGTACTTGGGTGGTGTTCTCAGTTTACCAATATCTCTTAATAAAAAATGAAAAATAATACAGAAATTTAGGTTGATGGAAAAAGAGAATGATTGCCTGTAGGAATACTGAAATATTGATTAGATTCAGATTAGATTAATCATTCACTTCTCTGAATGATATTTAGTGGAATGTGAAAGACCAGATCAGGTTCAGCAGCAGTAAATCAGTGTAGATTCATTAAACATATTACAATGAGGTTTTGGTTTTGCAGCTTACAAATCTGACTAGCATCTTCTGTAGGTGAGAGATACTCTTTCAAATATTGCTTAAAGCAGGTGATTATTTGGACAAAACTAAAGGAACTGATGCCTGTTTGGAACTGGGAAATGCCCAGGGTATTTTCTCCTTTATTGAGAACTAATGTCTAAGCCGTAATGCAGAAGAATGATTTTGAAAGACAAATACATCCCTTAGAAATATTGTACTACATGAGTAACAGAGACAACAGGAAACAGGCACCACATTGTTTTCAGTGCAGCTAACAATGTACACACAACACACAAAGCTGGTAAAGTAATTATACTGCCATAGGGGAGAAGGAAAAAAAGTGTTCTGTAAGAATATACGTGAGTTCTTAGAAGTGACTGCCGTGTATGTAAAATGAACAATTAATTAAGGATGGAAACATTTTGGTTGGCTATTGCAGGACTTTGTGGCTTTGTCTCTTTGTAAAGACATCTTATTTAAAAAGATAGGGGCTGCATCTGAAGGACCTATAAAATGGTCTGTTGCAGTGTCCAGATTATTTAATCTTCCATTTTTCTGTACAACCAAGGAGGTTAGGATGTTTGATGTCTTTTTTTTTTTAATTGGACTCTTGCAGTTATACAATGGAGGTGATGTCTGTAAATATTTCCTCTCCTGCTGACACTATTTACTTTGACTCATGCATATCCCTTATACCTTAATTTCCTGAAAATAAAAGCAAAAAAAAATATAGGTCACATTAGCATGAAGGCATTTTTTTAGTGACCACTTAAATTGGAATAGGTGATAGCAGTAAAGTATACTGGTTAAATATAACCAATATATGCAACCCTTAATTTATTAGGGAGATAAATTATGGGCTTGTTATGGTTTTTAAACATAGTCCTACTAAACCTCAGATTAAGCAATCACTTTTTCGAAATAAAAAACGATGCATTAAAATTAGGAGAAAGTCCTGCATGTACCTACAGATAAATTCAGGAAAAAAAATGGTAAGTGAGGGTTTAAAGTGGAAGGTTTAAACATTAAGTGTAAGCAGAAGTATCCAGCTGTGCAGTGAACAGACTTAAGCAGTGTTTCATTCAGAACATTTTCTGCTGTGTAATCCATCTTTAGATAGAGAAGATAGAAATACTGACTCTAAACTGCTATCTTCACCTGTCTCCAGATGCAGTACTACTACCAGGAGATACAATTTAAAATGAGATGTTTCTGACTTAGGAGAACTGCCCAGTAATGATATTAGTATAATAACTGGAATAGGATGGGGCCTAGCTGTCATTAGAAAAAAACTTCAACAAATATGACAGCATTGTGGTGATACAGAGAAAACAGTCAGCTGTGGCTTAGCATTCTGGGCAGCAGAAGGGATTTTCAGGTTTTGAGTCATGTCTCCCGCATTCCATCCACGCAGTTTGATCGTGCTCCATCATATGAGAGGACATGACTGTAGTGCCTCATAGTCCCTTGCCTGAGGCTTAGTTAAAGTCACAGTGGAAAGGATGTTTTTAATAAAACTTTGCAGTAAAGAAGATAAAATAAATACACTTTGTAAAGTCTATTGGGCAAATATATAAAGACTTTCATTTTACAGAGGTTTTAGAAAATTTAATTTGCTTATCTCCTCCTGTTGCTGAAATCTGGATCAAATCACCTGCTGAGTTCCACAGCATGGGAGCCGGCTCCAAAACAGGAACACTGCAAGTTGAAATGCACACAAATACCACTCTAAGTCTCTGCAGCCCCCTTACGTGTGCTTGTTCTCTCCACTGATTGCATGCAAGAAGTGTTTAAAGGTGATCCATGTATAGATGCTATACTGCAGTCCATCATTGTGTTGCCTCAGGAAGCTCAGCAGCAGATCTGTGCCCATACAGCAGTGTAAAGAAGACAGAGCCAGACATAAAAGTGAGAAAGCATAAAAGAAAGGAGAGCAGTAATGAGCTAAATATGTGTCTTAACTTTGCTGTAGGCATGCACTCATTTTCTCTCTGCTTCCCCTCCAGAAAACCCACCTTGGTGTCAAGTAACTGGCACAGGGAATGGTTTACAGATGGATCAGCCTCAGATGTTTCAGCTTGTATTTGCTCACTAGCAGCCAGCCATGCAGCCTTACCTGCCTTTCTCTTCCTGCTTGAGGAGTGGAGAAGGCTCCCCACAGATGGTTAACTAATTAATAATAAGAATAAGAATAATAAGAATAATAAGTGACAGGAGTGTACCTGAGCTGATTACACTTAGTTGGCTTTAGTACTTCTTGGTCAGTGTCATCCCCCTGAGAAACAACTGGAAAAGATTTATAGGTTTGATCTGAGAAATTTTTCAGATGCTGCATAATAAAAGGAGAGTCTGCACATTATTTGAAGTAGTAAGGATCGCCCAGTTTAGGGCATGCCACCTGCAGCACACGGGATACTCATGTTGTGATTTGCCAGTTACTACAGTAATGAAGAGGGATTTTTTATTTGTTTCTTTTTAGTAAGCCATTAAACTCCCATTACACCTCAAAAATGAAGGTTTGCTGTGAGAATAGCCAGACAGGCTTCCTCTGAGGAATTTGTTTCTCCACTGATGTGAGGCATATGCATCAAAGCAGCAACTGGAACTGTATAAATTTATCTTTCAACTCTGCTTGTTGACTTCATAGGATTTCCTAAATCCAGCTGCAGCTTCTTGATCACAGTTTACATGACAACCCGGCATTTTTCTATATGCATTAGCAAGCTGAATGAAACTGGATGGTCCATAGTTTGTGACAAAAACAGACAACCTGAAGCCATCCATATACTCAGTAACTGAGTACATAACACTAGCTAAAACTCAGTTTGAAAGACATGATTGGTGGTTGAGGGGAGGCATCTGGGAAGAGGAAAGTATGTAAGAGTAATGGTAAAAGGTGTTTTTCCCCTCTCAGGATATTTGACTTAGATGATACGAAACAGTATTTACTTGAAGTCAAGCAGGCCAGTTGGATAAATGATAGTTACTCACTTGACCCCGCAACTTCTTACTCGCATGTCTGATTTGTGTCTCTTTTAACAAGGTGGGGATTTTTTTCAGTTTAAGTTTTTGGACTACATTTGGAGTGTTTTGGAATGCATTGGCTTCATCTTAAATAGCAAAACACAAACTGCACATGATTGCAACGCTCAGGCATCCGGCACCTCCGCAGAGCTTTACGACAGCAGTTACTGGGCTAGAGCTGGTGTTGCCTGGGTAGCTGTGTTAGATCATCTTTGCTGGAACTGGGATACCTGTACAATGCACCACAAAGGCTGTAGTCCTTCCAGTCATGGACAGATGAGCTTGTAGTATCCTTGTGCCACGGGATAGGGGACTGACACTAGTTCTTTGTCACTTTTCCTTCATTGGCTTTCAGTGCCTTCATGCTTTAATTGATAGAGATGTTTTTGTGAAAATTCTCTAATTTGCTTATAACAAAATATTATAGCTTAATAGTTTGCTTATATCTTACTGTTCCTTTATTATTTTGTGTTGTGGAAAATTAACTGTAAGATGGTACTTCTGCATTCATGTTTGAAGAGGATGAAGGAAGACTAATTTCTCTTGTTTACCAGCTGTAACAGTCTAACAGCTGTGTCATGTTTTTCATAATCCTGTCTTATTTTTAGTTTATTATTATTTTATAGCATTCTATATACGTGGTGTTTTCTACTGCAGAATAAAAAGTGGCCTTTTGCTTAGGGACTTTTGTTCTTTTTCCCTTGTACATCAGTGTTTTGATGGTGCATGGCTACATGGGTTTGCTGTGGACACTTTAATTTCATCCGTGCAGATCTCGTACTTGGTGTTTGGCATCAGTGAAAGGAGTCAGTACTTGTTCCCCTCTTCTCTTTACAGATGCTTTCTAAGTCCATTGAGCAGCTCAAGCAGCCTGGCAGTCACCTGGAGGAAGCTGAAGAAGAGCTTCATGGAGATCACTCGATGCAGGAAGAGCAAGCTCCCGCCAGCGGTGCCAGCGTTAGGGCTGAGAGCAGCAGTGCTGGCGTGGATGACAGAATAGGACAGCAGGTGGGGGCTGTGAAAGTCAAAGAGGAGCCACTGGACAGTGATGAGGATGTTCAAACCCAGCAAATGGAATCTGGGGAGCAAGCTGCTTTTATGCAACAGGTAATAGGCAAAGATTTAGCTCCAGGATTTGTAATTAAGGTTATTATCTGAACATCACAT
Organism: Lycocorax pyrrhopterus obiensis; assembly: GCA_014706295.1. Lineage (NCBI taxonomy): Eukaryota > Metazoa > Chordata > Aves > Passeriformes > Paradisaeidae > Lycocorax > Lycocorax pyrrhopterus. The sequence continues at coordinate 30,897,676 of JACSVZ010000002.1, forward strand.
GCGTTTTCTAGGCTTTGATAAGCAACTGTGTTTTGGTTCACTGAGCTAGCAAATCCTGATTGACCATTCAAAGAATTTAACAAACGCAGAAGTGTTGTATGTACACTTGAAAACATAGTGAAGCTCATCCTTATGGCCACTAATTGAGAAAATATCTGTTGCAGTCAATTATTCTACATAAATCTTTGCGTAATAGCTGATAGACGTCGTGTTAGCCCAGAAATACCTTACATTGCTTAGTTCTAGTGAAAGAGAACTCGTATCACCTAGCCTGTTGAGATCAGCAGTTGATGGAATTAGTTTCCAAACCTGATTGATGAAACATTCTTCTGATTTTGAATCCTCTGACTTCTGCTTTCAGCTGTCTGTATATATTGTATCATACTGTAGTCTTGAACACTGTTAATGCTAGGGTATTTTTTTCCCCAGTAGACAGGTACTGACTGCTATCTTAGTGGTCCCAAGCTGGTGTATAAAGTTTAATTTAGAGCAAAGTACAAGGTGGATATAAAGAGGCAAGGCAAGGCACTGTTTTAAAATTGCATTGTTTTCTTTTTTGCACTGCTTGGTTAATTTTTCATTCTGTCTTATTTGATGATGATGTCCTCAGAGACATCCTTAAATGCAGCAGATGCAAGTACTGGTGAGAAGCAAAATGCAGCGTTAGGTTCCAGTCAGTTATTAGGACATTGCACGAAAAGCACAGAACCGTTATCGTTATCATCTGATATCCAATCACTTGCTTGGTTTTTTTTTTAAAGGAAGACTAATTGTACAATATCACATAACCTTTACCATGGAGTCTCATGGACAGATCCTAAAATAACAACTGTGCACAGAATGCCACCTTGGCAAAAGGCAGGTTCAGCTTGCCTGGGTGCTTTGTCCAGAGCTGAAAGGCGCAGCCGTGCGTGCAGCCCATGAGCTGCATCCCGGCCCATCCCTTACAGTCGGCAGAGCGAGCCTGGCTGCAGTGCAAGGCCCTGTTTATTTAAGTCGATACTTTGTCAGGTCCCCGCTGTTCTCCTGCAGAAAAGTGATTCTGGGAGGGGGGGCAGGAAATGCCTTATGGAAACAGGAAGCCCAAGTGATTCATGTGCTGAGGAATGCGGGGCAGGGGGGACGGGGCAGCGCTCCCTCTGTTTTTAAAGGCACTCTATGAATTGATTTATTGTCAAAGAAAATAACAAAGCGAGTAGGGAAATTGTTAAGGAAGCTTTCCAGTGAAACATTTCCTTCATATTCCCTTTTGATATGTTTACCTTGTTTTATAGGTTTACTTTTGTTAAGCTAGTTAAAGATTCATTGTATTAAGATCCCCTTTAATATGGATAATCCCAAACTGACCTGGACTCCTTGTCAGGTTTTTTTTCTATTAAAAATATTTATATTTCTAAAGCTGAGGTATTTTAAGGTGCAGTATCCGGTTTCAAAAGAGATAGTTGTTTTGCCAAATGTAGAAATTGTTCTAAAATATGTTATTAGCATGTGTTGTTTACATTATGTTCTAATACTACTCAATCTCTTCTAAAATATTGCAACTTCTAAAGATACATTATCCTTTTTCCTAGAAGGTCTCCAAACGACTAAATAGCTGCTGTTAACATGAAAGGCTTCAATAGAGAGAAAAAGATTTAATTGAGAAAAACACAGGTGTTTTTCATGTGTTCTTCATATTTGAACAGAAATTTTTCTCCATCCTGGATGAAAAAAATCACATTTACATTCAAAAAGTGAAGGCTATAAAAATGAAATTGAATGTGTTTCCCATTCTGTATATTTTTGATTTTCTTTCAAATCTGACTTTAGCCTCATCAAAGAGGGATAGTGCATCTTTTAAAATGCATTTGTGAAGAAATCTGCAATTGAGAAGAATTTTGTACAATATCATTTCAAAGACATGTATTCACAGAAGACAAAAGATATTTTTATAATGTCATTCAGGTGAGAAACCCCAATACATTAGTGTATTTTAATTTCAGAATCTTTCAAATTTGGATAAAATTAAAATAAGAGAAACTACCTGGAACCAGTGAAAAGGAAAACTGGGTTTAAACAACCACATTTCTAATTGATTATTGTCTCTTACATTTTAAATCTACTGTATTTATTATAATTTACACCCTTAGAGGTGATCTCTTGTTTTGTGTTGTAAATATATTCTGTTTGTATGTTCCCTTTTTTTGCCTTCTGATATAAGTCTCTTCCTTTCTCAAATAAAGTTTTTTTTTAAAAGATCCCCTTCCAGATATTTGACTTTGTGTAAAGTTGGTAACTTAGTGGGCTTTTTCTTTGTATAATAACCAAATATGTTTGCTACACATTGTTGAAACAATTTAAACTTTCGGGAGCAAGGTTTTTTATTACACTATTCTTACAATAATTACACAAAGTCTTTCTTTTTGGTCTCTTGTTTTATCCTACATCAGCCATTATAAGTTTTAGTGAATGTGGAATAGTATTGATGCATGCTCATTTTCCCATCATGGCATCTGTCTTGAACATGTGACCATACCACATACGAAAGGTAAAAGTGAATCCCAGTTCCTTAGCTTCTAACTACCCAAAATTCAGATGAAAGGTAATAATTTCCATGACATTTCTAAAACCTGCCTAGGCCCCTGATCTGAAAATGTGCTCGTACTGACCACTTTGATATTCATCAAGGCCTTTACAAAACTAGAGTCCACCTGTAAATATGCTGGGGGAGAGGGAATCCATGAACTTGGCAGACTTTAAAGCGATTGCATGAGACAGCGAAGTCCCAATGTAGAGAGCTTCCATGAAGGTGTTAAATACTTCGTGACATTTCCTGAACTTTGCTTAGGATCTACAGAGAGAAACAGCTCGTACTGCATAACAATCCCTGTTGCTACAGTACATGAATTATTACTACCAAAAGGGTTCAGAAAACTATTGCATTGTAGTTCTTGTAACTGTTCATTTCATTTCCAAAGGCTCTAAGCAGCTTTGATGCTGGTATAACTTTAACTAAAATAAAATCTATGTTTCAACAACGTAAGTCTGTAAGAATAAATAGTTCTGTAAATCAAATTCAATTATTTTCACTGGTATAGCAGCAACGTAATGTTTCATCAGTAATACAACCCCCCAAAACAGATAAAAGGTCAAGTTTTAGCTGAGGAAAGCTTAAAACAAGCATTAACAGTATAACATTGTACTTCTTGCCTCATTGCTTATAGTATATTTAGAATCCTATGTCTTTAAGTAAATCATGCTTTCATAACAGGGATTTTATTGAGTTTCCTTTTGTTTAAATACCTGTGTTAGAATTAGAAGAGCAGCCATAAATGTTTTCAGTTTACAACATTCCTGTGTTGGAGACTGCACCTAGATTTTTTTCTGAATTATTTACCCTGCATCAGAGCACCCATAAAGAAGGAAATAATCATAATTTAATACAATTCACAAGCCTTATTTTTTTTCCCAGGCTGACGTTCATCTCTTTTTTTTTTAACAGTAGATGTTTATTCTGTCCTGTTGTCCAAAAAGTAAAGCCAGTATTGCTGATAGCTGCCAATTTAGAAGTAATTGCTAATAAATGAAGGAAAATCCTTCATAATATTTACATACTCAGACACATTACTGGAATGTAGATACTGTAACATTAGCCTTCTTTTTCATCTTCTGGCATTAACAAAATAGGATTAAAAGCTGAATGCCTCAGCAAAGCAGGAGCACTTCAGACACTACCACCACTCATTTGTGCACTATCTTCATTCCATCTTCATTATCATCAAGATCACTAAGACTTTCTCCATGTTACTTAAGCCAACTATACCCTGTTTTTATCTTCACTGGAATTCTGAGGTAAAAATCTATAAACATTTGTCCCAAGCAGCAATCTAAAAGTGTTTACTTATTTCTCCCCCTTATGAACACTTCACAATTTGCAGCCAAAATTAGCTAAGCTAATTTCCTTATTGTATTCTGTCCTGCTAGCAGCATGTCCTACTTATCCACTTAAGAAATGTTTGTTTGATTTTGATTTATTTGTTTAGTTTCTGATTTCCTTATGCAGTTCCCATCATCTGGGTGGTAATGGAGCTCCTGTACCTCATTTCTCTGTGGAAGAATATAGTTTAAAACACCATCTGCTGTATTAATGGTTAGGCAAACAGAAGAAGAGCGTCCTGGATGAAATTATCTTCACTGGGATAGAGCAATAATACAAGTCATTTTTTGTGGAATTTTACTGCTCTATTTGATAGACTTTGTGCTTTGCATTTGGTTTGGTTTTTTTTTCTCTTCTTTTTCTCTTCTAATTCAGCCTAACTTGGATTAAGATTTAAAGGTTAAAAATAGGATTAGTTCAAACTGCATAGCCAGCGGAAAAGCTGTGTTCCTCAGCCATGCTCTCACTCACACACACACCCTGGACTGGGAAGGTGCATCCTTCAGGCATGTCCCAGTTTCTGGCCCCCATTTGCTGAGCTTGAGTGTCACACTCCTGCTTGTTTTGGCTGTGGCCCCATAACTCATCTAGCCTGTACAGAACAACTGCCCTGGCTACCTGTGGGCACACACATCTGCTGCAGCCACCCAAGGACTGTTTAAGCAGCAGCTGAGAGTTGAAAGGAGTCCCCGTTGTAACTTGAAATCATTCAGCAATGTGATTTGCTGTGATACATGGGGGCCTTAGACTAGAGTTGTTTTGACAGACCAGATACTTGTATCCAGTGCCTTAATTAACTGAATGGTTTGAATGTGACTGTAGAGTCTTTGTTGCATTTGTTTTACTTTATTTTCCATAGCTGTCTAGAAGTAACTGTGTTGACTCTTAAAGGTACATAGCCCTGAAATATGAGGGAGATGGTTTGGAGGATATGATGTTAAAAGTATCCCTCTGTACACTTGATCCTTCCAGGATGGTTACAGCATTTTTGGCCTTGAGAAGTGCTGTGAAAGGCAGGATAAATGGAAATGTAAGTTTTGAACAATGTCAGACTTAAAAATAAACCTGCCCTCCCCTTTCCTCCCTCCTAAATTAGATTGCCACTGCAATCTTAGCTCAATTCATCTCGTTTTTTGTAGGCTGCCTTAGCTGTTTCCTTTTACTTTGCAGCCAGTTGGAGATGCACCTTCCTGCCCTTCCTCAAGTCTGAGACTGCACAGTCCCAGTAGAACCCCTACACAACACAAGCTGGCTCTATGATTTCTGGGACCAAACATAGTGTGGATGGAGCAAGGAGATAGAGTGCTGTGTAGCTGGATTTGTGTTGTGAAAATTTTTCATCTATCTACATGCAGGGAAGCCTCTGAAGATTTAGCCTGCTTGTTCTCAGCCTTATTCTTAAGGGCCACTTCATTTCTATCAAGTTTCTAACTGTGGTCTTTAAAAACTATGTTGCAGGAAGAATAGTCCTCTTTTTTTACACTAATTCTACATGAAAGTGCATAATAATGTGAATAATTACAAGTAATTACTTTCCCAAGTAACTATACTTTCCCATCTCCAGCTGGATGGGAAAATGATCCTTTTTTTTTAAGAAAGCCTCAAATCTCTTAACCTTAATAATTGCCAATATTTATTATTTGTTATTTATTATTTTTGTCTCCTATTGTAAACTTCCAGTTACAGAAGGCAGTAACACTTATTGTATCATAAAACTAATTAACTGAATTGTCTGTCTGACCATGTAGCATTACAATATAACAAAATTATTTCATTTTATTGGTACCCGCATGGAATAATGTTGACACTGCTTTATTTTTAGATCCAAGAGATTTTATGCTTCTTTTCCTCTTTCAAATACTTAGGATATAGCACCTCAATACTTTTGTTATTGCTCCCATTTGTCAGAGAAATCAGAGAGTCAGGAAACCACTGGGGCAACACTAGGCAAAATTCCTTAATCAGGGCTACATAACTAGCATGAATCAAAAGCCTCCAAGTCCAGATCCCAGTAATTATCACTGCACATTTTGACAGTTAGATGATACTACTTTCATACCTTTTGGCAATTTATCATTTCCTGAATCCTACAGCACAGAGTTTCATTAATATTGTCATTGAAGAGGATTATGTGTTCTTGGAAAGCTACTTCATTAAATGCTTCATTTTGGAAAGAATTCTGTTTTGACCTCTGAATGTCTTTCCCCCTGTTGGACAAGTTTTCGTTTTTCTCCTTCCTTTAAAATATGAGAGTGAGTTAATGCACTCCTCAGTATATTGCTGGCTAAATCTTCATAAAGCTCCGTTGTTTAAAGTCCTGGAAGTGCAGCTCAGCCCTAATGCCTTGGAGACATAGGTGCTCTAATGCAGAAAGCAGTGCATAATCTGTCTCCTCTCATGTCCTGGCCCGTGACCCTTGGATCCCCAGGAGACCACGGAGGTGTTTCTGTTCATATTGCCTGTATTTCCTCAGCAAAGGGGCTTGTGAAAATTACAGCTATGAGGTTGCAGCAATGCAGCAGCGTCAAGGGCTTAAGAAGGCTTTGCTCAAGTTCTCTGTAAAACAGCTAGTACAGCATGGAGGATTCAGTCTCACACTCCTTCCTCAGTCTTTTCCTTTTGCTATTCCTATCAATAAGATCAGCGTGATAGTTTTTAGGTGGCAGCCTGCAGATTTTTAAAGCAGATCTCTGTTACTGAACAGACCCAGAAAGAGCACAGGATAGAAGCACTGCTGGGAAACACTCTCCTGCTGTGTGCAGAGGGACAACTACTGAGACCAGCTGCTTCTAAGGCTTGCTCTCCTAGATCTTTCTCTACTGAAAATAAAAGCTGAAGAGTTACTACACATCAGAGACCATAACTCCATCACTCAGCTACCTGACTGCACATAGGGACAGGTGGGGATCTGGTTTCCCTCATTTCTCAGCCATTTTGACACCTTGTCTTAGGGTATCAAAGGCATCCAAGCCCAACAGCACATCTCTTGGCATCTTCCTTGCTTTCACCACTTCTTGGCTTTCACCACTTCTTGGCTTTCACCACTTACCTAAATTTGTAGAGGACTTTTCTCATAGTTTCCTATAAGTTTCCGCATAGATTTCAGTTTTCTGGAGCTACTGACTTTGTATAGAGAGCTTCAAATCTTCTCTTGTACCATTTCTGACAAATGAAAGTGAGAGGGCTGAATACAGGTGCTGTCACCCCAGGTTCAGTCCAGGGACACCTGACATCCATAGCTCTGATTTGGCCCCTTCTGCAGGTAGTTTGGTCTCACTAAGGATGATAATTATTCAGTTAAAATATGCACAGCATCACCCTTTGTGCTGTGTGAGTGATTTTTTTTTCATAATAATCTCCATCCCTTCTCAGGCATGCTCTGAGAACACAAACACAGGCAGCTCAGGACCAGCAAGAGAAAAGGAACAGGAGCAAGATCTGTTCCCGCAGCAAGAGGCTGAGAATGAGCATGGGGACTGTTACTTACCCGTGATGATGGATAATGCACTAACCAGGCAGGCTCATTTTCCCAAGCCCATTGACTGCTTTCAAGTTAGATACCATTATATGTCACTGTTATAGTAGCTTGGACCCTCCCGTAAAAGAAGTAATCCTTACTTTCACCTCTCTGGCCCTTTCCCTCCATCTTTTAATGAAAGAAAATGACTCAAAGCCCATTAAGTCATTTTAATTTTCAAGTTCTTCTTTTAATGGCTTTCAAAATGCTTTCAGGCTGCGCAATCAGTTGGCCTGGAACGCACTGGGTCAGAGAAGAGGCAGTAGGTTTAGCCTGGTGGGATGCCATACCCACAGGAGCTGCTGTTGTAAAGGTGAGATGCAGGTGGACACGACTGAAACTGTGTTCCACAACACAGTTCCCTTCATAATTTTGGTCATGACTACCCAATCCTAAAGGCCTTGAGTGAGTGGATCATTTAAGTCTGAAAGGATACTGTGAACTTGGCTGGTCAGTGATAGAAGTCAGTGTTTGGTTCTCTATCTTACTGACATGGCCAACTGCACATTTAGTGTCATCACAAAAGGCTGAATATGAACTTACAGACAGGTACTTAGAGTGGGTGAGGTACGTTAGATAAGAAAGTTTTGAAGCCTTTTATCAGGATCAGGGTCTTTACCAAGGTCTTTACTAAGCTGTCTTATGGGGATCAGCTCTGCTGTGTCTTCTGCATGGTTACTTCAGCTAGTAATTAAGGAAATCACAAGAAAGGGCACTTAATGTTTGATGCATAGCAACTTCTTATTCATGAAGTTCAGGCATTTCCTATTTTTTTCTTTCTTCTGCTCTAATACATATGCTAAGTATTGAAAAGACTTTTCTGGTGAGGGGGTTATAACTGGAGGAGGATTTGGCAATTTGGAAAGCAGGGACACAATTCCACTGAGATCAGTTGCATTAAACCTGCAGAATCCTGTAAATGAAACAGAAATTGATGTCAAGAAGGACCCATATATATATATATATATGTGTATGTATATATATATATATAAATGTATATATGTATATGTATTTTGCTCTTCTGTGTTATAAAGTTCATCCATTGAACTAAGAACTTGGGCCTAACAAAACAAGGAGATTTTAAGCCAGGCAGCTGACTGCACCAAGAGATACTCTGTGCAAAAGGAGAAGCTGGAAAGTAGTCTCACAACTTGGCTCCTATTAGAAACCAGACTCACTCCTCAGGCAGTGCCTTCTCCACAGATCTCTGTTACAGTGCTGTGGCATCAGCAGTGAAAAACTGGCAGTCATTACTGGTGCTGTGCTCAATCCTCGTGTTCCATAGCTTCTGAGAAGTGCTGTGCTGGAGGAGGTCCTCAAGGCTTACAGCAGTTCTTTGGTACAAGGAATAAGAACTAGAGGAGAAAAAAACCAAACTGTCCAAGCCCTTTGGTCTGAGTAGTTCACCAAGGACATCACCAAGGGCAAAACTGAACTTCTTTAATGTTGGCAGAAGCCACTGGACTGGATTTCATGTGCTGCCGTAGGTCCAAGTACAGGATAGCGTTATAAGAGCAAAGAAATTCTACAACGTTCTCTCTGTAGGCCCTATCTCCTGTATGCCACTGAAGCAGCTGTGGTGGTTCACAGGGATGGAGGCTCCTCACAGCATAAAGCTTGTGTGCCTAAACGGGGTAATGCTGGGAAAGGACCAAAAGGTGAAAAGCAGAGCTGCACAATTGGAACAGTTATACCCAAAGCTACCACAGTGTTTTTCCGTTTGAGTAATAAACTCCTACCCAGAAGCTTCCCCAGCCCCTTCTCCCTCCCGTGCCCATCCCTGTAGTGTCCCCTGGTGTTCCAGCCCAGAACTCTGGCAAGTTCTCCAGATTTGTCCCGTTTCTGACAATCAGAAGATGTAAGAGATCCTCTTGGGAAGGGCATGAGCCTTTAGTTACCACTGCTTCACAGATGTGCTCGGCCAAGCCCCGGTGGGGTTGGCTTCTGGCAGGGAAAGTGCAGTGGCCGGAGGCCAAAGGCCAGTTGTGGAGCAAGGGGGGCAGATGGAGGGGTGTCATCCTTGCTCGGGCACTGCTGTGGGATGGCATGGTGAGGGATGCTGAGGGGAGATAGAGGAGGTGAAGCAGCAGCAGTGAACTTCTTACAGACACCTGTTAGCTGGGTTTGAGAGCCCTCCTTGTCTCAGAGAGCAACTCTGTCCTCTCCTGAGAATGATGACATTACTTCAGCCAGAGGCTCCAGATTTCTACCTGCTACAAAGTACTTTTTCCAGTGTCCTTGTTCTCAGATGACAGCATGGTACAAGGGATTAACTTCTTTGCCTTTTAACTGACTGGTTTAATCCACTGTATAGAAAATTCAGGCTAAATAATTTAAGTTGAAGTGCACCGATCCTTTCAGGGAATAGAAGAGTTCAGAGAGAAAGAAAGGTTAAAAAAAAAGAGCGCTCTCAGCTACTACCAAAATGAGTTGTTAGTCTTTGCTGTCCTATCATTGTTGTCTCCTTTAATTAGATTCACTGTTAAACACAAGTTTTCCTGATCAAACAATGGAGATTAGTTACTAAAGAAAGCATTCAAAGGAATAGAAGAAAAAAGTCTTAATTCCTAATTCTCTTTATTGGCTACATCTTGAATCTCACTTAAATAACTTGAGAAATACAATAACTTCTAAATATTGAGCCAAGAGTATCAATGTTTTATCATTTTACACTACTTTTCAAATATAAATTGACATTTATTTTTCCAGCTGGAAGCTTTTCTTTTGATTTAATTGAATAGAATCAATTAATAAACTTAATACCGTAGCTCAGTGGTGGATCTGAAATCAGAAACACTGAAGTTACCATTGTTTCCTCTCTGAGCTTTCTGGGTCAAGGAGATAGATAAAGTGAAGATGGAATATCTAAAATGCTTATGAAATTATCCAATATATGTTTCATCAGAAATGGGTGAGTTACATTTTTAATTTACTTTCAATGGACATATTTTCATTTGCTGCAATGGTTTTCTGTGAATTCTTAATAATCTTCATGTTAAGAGCACTTTGCAGTCTTCAGAGTTTCATTTCTCATTTATAGGAAGTGTTCTTGTATGTCATCTCCTAAAAATCCCAAGGATTGAGCATTTAAATAAGTGTCCTCATCGATTAACAGCTTCTTCCAAACTGATTTGCAGCCTTTTCCCTATTGAACAAAATCATTACACAATAGAAATACCAGAGATTTGATTTGGCATCATTAACCACTGAAAGATGAGTCGGAAATAGATTAGCAAGTGTTCTGGTTGATCTTAATACTGTAGTGACAAGTAAATTCAAGGATGACAGATGATCCCACTGACTAGCAATTCTTATGACTATATGATGGCATGGATAAACATGCTGGCTTTTCTAACAACTGGCCATGAAAACAAATTTGAGTTCATACAGCTGTGGAAAATAGAACTGAAACAAAAATTCCTTTTTAATACATGCTTGGAGTGCCTAACTGTTGTAAAAGACTGACAGGGATATGTTAGGATCTCAATGTGGAAAATAACCAAAATGTTTCTTTTCACTTTATGGGGAGGACTTTTTTTTCCCCCTGATTTGGAGCATCAGCACTACCCTCCACTGTAAATCCAATAACGTATTCAGAACGTTCACATGCTCAGGGCACTTTGAGCTGCACCTTTAATAATAAATAAATAAATAAGGAATGAACTTGTTTGGCACTTTAGACCAATAACCAAAGCTGGGGAGCCTGTTGAATATGCTACTATACCCCCTTTATTTTTGTGGGCATCATGGATTTTTAGAATGGTTATACATTTCCCTGAACCAATGTAATATAAAAGATTTACTGTTACAGTTTGTGTGTGGCCAGGCAATGGCATATGGAAAACATGTTTCCTGCTATTTAATTTAATTACTCTAATCACGTGCCAGCCCCGGGCATGTCATTCTGGACCTCTGAGGCTCTTTGTCTGTCAAAGAGATGGACAATATCTTGGCTTTGTTTAGTTGCTCTGCAGGCTGCAGATAAAACCACTGAAATACTGACTGTTTGTTTAACCAAAACTTTGCATTTTAACCATTTGGCTTTGATTTTTTGTTTTACAAGAAAAGATGACATTTTGGCCTTGGTGAGCTGAAAAGGAAATATTAGGGATATGAAGAAGAACTGTCACTTTCAGGGCTTAATAGATGAAAAAGAATACTCTAGCCTTCTGGTCAGAAATCAGCTTTGTTAGCAGAAACTTAAGACACACATCACTGTTATTTTAGAATTGCCTATTAGCAAGGGCAGCTGGAAAAGTCCCGTTTATAACTGCTCCTTTCTAATATGGTTAGCCCTTCAATCAACAGTTCCAGTAGAATTTTGTTTCTTTCATCTCAATAGATGAAACTGTTATGGGTGAAACTATTTAAGATTCCATAGCAAATACTTATACCAGTAATGTTGCAGCCAGGTATAAGTTAGCTTTTGTGTTAACACTATACAGTTATTTTTATATAAGAAATATCTGCAAATTACACCTTTTGACAAATATTTAAGAGCAGATACAGTACTCCATTCATATTATAAAACCCAAATCTACAGAGAAATTATTCACACACTTAGCCTTAAGTATATGCTTAACACCACCACTTCCTTCACTTGTAAGCAAGTACTCAAGACTCCTGCATCCAGAAGTGATGCTAAAGAGTATTTAAGACTATATGAGGATATTATTTCTAAAAATCGTGTTGTCAGAAGAGGAAAGAATAAGAACCATCTTTTAAACAAATTCCATCTTATAAGGTATTACTAGACAGAGAAAGACTGGCCTACTCTTACATGTTTAGAAATCAAATAAACTTCTGTTAGTACGTTTCAACATTAAATTAATCTACCTTTTTATACGGTAGTGTGCCAGCATGCTGCCACAGTAGTTTTTGAACTATATTATAGGGAAGAGAATGGTCTATGAATATGCTCTGAGGAAGTCTGCATCATCAGAGGGAAACATTGATGGGATGGCATGGGATGCTTAAAAGGAAAATGTCCATCTTAACAATTTACTTATTTCTGATATTTCAGTGTATGGTTCTCCAACTGGCTTTACTAGCTGAATCAATGAGATATAATAGATAACACTTATTTCCTCTAAGGTGCACAGTACAGCAATGCAAGAATTAAAAATGTTGTTTACTATGTGCTGAATTGCACATAGTCCCTTTATTGCATTGTCCCTAATTGCACTGTCCCCTTTAACTTTGAGCTAACCACTAGATGACACTACTTCCCACTTACTTAACAGGTGTGGGCATATACTCCAGTCCCCCCATGTAACAGTTCATATATTTACATGCTTCTCGACCAAAGAACTTCAGAAAGAACATTGTACAGGAATTGCCTTCACCATTACAGATTTTGATTAATTTTGTGTAGATACACATAGATATTTAGGTGTGTACATGAAGATGTGCACAAGCAGTGCATGTGTCTTTGCATTTATAGAAAAAACATAACTCACTGTGTGAGTCTTTAGGGTGTTGTAACTTAGCAAGTGTCGATGACAGCTCTACTTAAAAGAAACCAGAGGAAGCCCAAGAAAAACTTAATAGGCTGGAGTTTGTGAAGAACATTTCCCTTATCCCCTATCTCCTCCCCTCCCAAAAAAAAAGATACTGTATTGGTTTCAGTAGTGTGATTCTGGAAAGACTGGGCAGGGAGAAAAATATCACACTGAGGAGTCAGGCAAGAGTAAGCTGCACTATTCAAGTCCAAAAATGACAAACTGTGAGGAGGAGAGAGACAGAGAAGCACTGTCATGCATATCCATAAGGCACCGGCTGCTGCGGTTTTTGAATTAGGAAGAATGAACTTTCCAGAAGGACGTGTGGAAAGAATCCCACGTTTTTAAAAGTCTGATTTCCAGAAATCCAGAAGCTCCAGACTACTTGAAAAACAAATCCTCCAAAGTTACATTTATGCTTCTAAATTGCATGCATGAGAGCATGAGGATGTGGAAGTCGAGTAATAGCACCTTCAGACACATTTTTATTTGTGCCTGTGTCAACAAGCATCTTACTTTGTTAAGATTCATTTCAATGACTTATAACACGTTTTGTCTGTATGTGCTATAACTCTAACACATGTGTTGTGTGATATACTTAAAGATTATTTTAAATGGCCATACTAAAACTTGTCTTCAAAATCAATTTGTCATCTGTTAGTGTGACAATGCACTACCCATAGTCAAATCAAAAGTAAGAATTACTTTTTGGTTTAACAATATAAATTTGAAATATTATAAACCTTCATTTTTCATCTATTTTAATTCTGATCTCCCATAGCTGTAGCAATATGGGTTGGCTACATCTTCATGTCCTATCACATTAGTCATGTACTTCTGTACTCCTGTCAAAGGTGCCCTGGAAGCAGGGAAGGTGAGACTCCTTGCCTTGGGAGGATGCTCTTCTTAATTTCCATTTCAAATCCTATCACAACTCATTTTTTTAGCATCACTTCTTCTGTTTTAATGCAAAGAACTGAAAGTAAAGTTTAATAAAGTTTTAGTGTCATATTAAGTCTACTTAGTGTCTATCTAGCACTAGATCAGTGAGGAAGGTATTTTTGCTAATAAGCTATTTTTGTTATACCAAATATATTTCATAAGAGACAGAAGTCAAATTGTTGATTTGTGGGATTTCAAGAGATTCCATGCCATTAATAGTGTCAGTTTTGCTGTCTCTACGCAACAGTTCAGTTAATGTAATATTTCCTGTAGTTCTGTTGAATGTTTGAGAATTGTATTTACAAATAAAACCACTCCCACTCACAAGTAATTTCTTCCAGTTTACACAGCGCAACTCCATGCGCCCTACATTGTTACCATAAACACAGCACCAAATTTGCGAAATTATGTTTTTAAGTAATTTGTCAACAAAAAAGAGATATGTTTATCCGTTTGCAGCCAACAACCTAACTAGATCCATGTAAGAACTGAGATTTTTCTCTGTAGTTTAAGGGTGCTCAAGCCCACAGAAACAGCAATGGCTGGAATCAAGGCTACCTAAATTGCAACCATAAGCAAAGTAATCAAAATCAAAGATTCGGTTTTGTCCTGTGCGTGTGCTATTTGGACAGGTTAATTTTTTGGGGATTATGGATCTGTGGAGAAAGTACAACTAATTTTAAACATAAAATAAGAGAAAGGCTGAGAAGTAACATGTTAGCCAAAGGTTTTGCTTGTTTATTAAAATTCTGTCTTGCATTTAATCTAAACAAGTGAAATTACTTTTTCAGACTTTGATTTCCTCTGCAAATCTGGTGCTTTTACATTTCATTTAGACAGGACATTTCTGTGAATTGCTTTTTTTTTCACCAATTTCCTACAGTTTCTTAAATTTGTCAGTGAACATGTTTGAGCAAAGCCTGCTTAGGAAGGGAAAAGTTCTCCACTATATTTTTGGCTAAGCATGAGCTCCAAGAAGTTTAGCTAAAGCATACAAAAGCAGGCAAGACAAGAAAGCAGCTTATCTTCAGACCAGAATCTGGGGCTTGCTGCAGTAAAAACACCCTGTTGATGCATATGCTGACTGAGTAGGGACAAGTTCCCTGCTCAGTCTGATTATAAAAGCACACGGTGTGAACTTTTGCATTGCTTATGAAGGGAGAGAGATAAAAAAGTTGTTTCAAGGGACCTTTGTTCTCTCCTTCTGACAAATGGGCTTTAAGTTATAGTGACCCAAGAAATGCACTACTGTGGGGCTAGTCTGTTCCCTTTCTCAGGGCTGGGAGACTTAGGAGGAAAGCAGCTTGGTTATACCTGCCATGCTTGTGGAAAAGAAATTATGATTTAATGATGTTTCATTCTTTCCCTGTAGCAAAGGAATTCTTGCTAGCTGGATCTGACATGGAGCAGGAAAAAAATACCTTTCCCCATGTAACTAGAAAGGCAGCAAAAAAAAGTGTGTGAGTAATCAAATGGATGTGACCCAGATTCAGAAAGTGGAAAGTAACCTCTGCAGCTTTGTACAGCCCTGGAAACCACGTATTTATAAAGTCCTCCCTCCCCTCTCACTCACATGTATGACTGAGGCAAGCATGTAAGAGCAAGCATTTTGGAGCAGTGCAAATGGTGATGGAGGGGACAAACAGCCACATACCCCTTTGTTTTGAAGCTGCCTTCATGTCTTCAAGGACACTTGTGTGCCTTTTGACAGCTGCTGTGAAAGCTCTGGTCACATAATCCAAAGTCACTGCATTTGGATTATCATGTTAACTGCCTTGCTGAAACTTCTGTTTCTATACTAAACTAGGATTTGGATTAGAACAATCTACCATGTTACAGACTTTATCACACTCTCAACTCTAATGTATACTATGGAGCAGTGCAGTTCAAAACATGTTTTAAACTGAGCATATACCAGTGAAGTAGAAGTCAGTTTTATTTTCAATACAGAGGGAAAAAGAAGTGCATAGGTCTTCAGGCAGTTTATAGCAAGGAGTTGTTAGAAGGAGTTACTGCTTCCCCCCCACCTTCAATAGTATCAAGACTTCCTTTTAACATAATCTGAAGACAACACTATTCTGTATTAAAGAAAGCTCTATGACAATTCAGTGAGATTTTGTTCTCAATAGATATTAATTTTGTCTGGCATTTTCAAATCTACTTTTTACCTAAGACAGCAATGGTGAGGTTCTTCCTCTACACAGAACCATGTGGTGATGTTTCCTGCAATGGTAAGGCATGTTTCTTAGCTCACCAGGAATGTCAAAGACCACACAGGAAAAACAAACAAACAAAACTATGAAAAAACCCTAAACCAACACCAACAAATTATCAAGAAAGGAAAAAAAGCAAAGATAGAGAAACAGAAAAAGACATCAGCAGATACAAAAAAGAAATGGCTTCAAGCTTGCTAGAGGGAAGCTTCTGAATGTTGAAAAACAAAAGATGTAGCTATATGGAACTATTTCTGTGAAATGTGTTACACCTACAGCACAACCCCTTTCTAGCAGCTGCTCATTTTACTGAGATCATTGTAATAGCTGGTTTTATGCACTTGAGGTAGCGAGTAGTGTCCAAGGCAAAAGATTTATAGTTTGCTCCGGGTATAATGGTATGAGAGGAACTGGCTGCCAAAAGGGACTGTGATTTGAAGAGGGCGTCTTTGGTTTGGTAGGTGGTGTATTTCTTCTGTGGCTGGAGTTCACTAGACAAGTTGTTTGATGCACTGGCCAATGATAACTATCTTGGGAGAGGGAGAAACCCAAATCCTGCAAGTTTCAAGGAGAGTGCAGAATGAAGTACTTGGGTATGTGGAAAAAAAAAAAAGGAGATGACAAACTCCATGGCAACATGAAATAGATCAATTCATGGGGCACTTTGTGGTCTGTCACTTAAAAAAATAAGATTTATTGACCCCCAAATCATGGTAATTTTTAGTATTAAATGGACCTCTTTTGAACACTAAGCTGCTTGAGAAAAGGAGACAGTAGTTTTGGACTGGAGCCCTCAGCTTTAGAAATAACACTGCTGGTTTGGCCCTGCTTCCAATATTGTTGCCTAGTTTTAAAGCTTTTCAGCAGGACTTCGCTCCAGTCTGGTGACCAGTGTGAATCACTGTGGAGCAGATTAACACAGTGTTTTCCCAAGTGTCTAATCTCGTTTTAAGATCAGAATACAAACAGCAGCAAAGCATCCTTAAAACCCATGGAGTCCTAGGAGCAAGCCTGCAATTCAGCCCCAGTCGACATTCACATTACCTCGGGCTCCATGGCTTCCCTTGGACTATCCAGAATTCTTGGAAAGTTCTGACATTTCTGCCTTGACCTAAAGTGTTACCTTTGCATGCTGAGTGCAGCTCTTGGCTTGCCTGTGAGAGTGGTGTTATATGTATAACATCTTATCCTCTAAATCCTGCCTGCTGAGTGGATTCTTCCTTTCAAGCTCGCTTTTTATTGCTAGAGGGAGAGTGTTGGAGGAGCTGTGTCTCTATTCCTTCTCTTTTGCTTCATGTTTTTTCTGCTATTTTAACACTCCTGAAATCAGGGAAGAGCTTTGCACTTTTGAATCAACGTCACTCCTTCCAAGAAGGCTGAGAGACACTGATTGAAAGTTTGCTAAGCAGTTTGCACACCTCTACAAGGAGACCAGGCTAGGCAAATGCAGACTAAGGTCTTTTCAAGTTACCCAGAAAATTCTCTTCCTGTTGCTGGATTTGGCGTTTTTGACATCAAGAGATTAATCAATATAATTTAAACAAACAAACAAAATCTGTGGCCCATGTATGAAGATTAGGAGACATAAAAAGAATTAGGAACTATAGCAATAAGTGATTTGAAATCACTGATGCTGAAGAGAATGTGTGCAAAAAGGGACAAAGGGAAACGACGTGGCAGGGAACAATAAAGCATGTGTAGATATGGAGAAGTTAGGCATTAAGCGTGCTTCAACCCAGTTCAGGTCATTGACCATAACAACAGACAGGAACCTCTGTGAAGTAAATTTAGGTAAAACCACTAAAATGCTTTAAGCCTCTATTTTGAAGACACCTACTTGCCTGTAAGTGTGTGGGTCACTTCCTCGGAGGTCCATGCAGGTGATGCAAACGCATTCTCTGCAATCTGACAAAAGCATTTGTTTGTTTACTTCAGTGTGCAAAAACAACAACAAAAGAGTTCATGTGTGAGAGGAGCCTGTATAACTGATGGTGGGGACAGCAGGCCCATAGACTGAAGTAGGAGATGTGTCACTGTCCCAAAGGTACTTTATAGACTGAGGATTATTATAAAGTTCTCCGTGTATTAAAGGTTGATAGATCTGTATAAACAAGAAGCGACGACACTAAAATTTATATGTAAAATTCCTGTCCTTCTGTAACAAAAGAATGAAGTGAGAGTTCCTTAAAAACATATAATATGAAAAATTACCAACAGTATTTTGAATATATGAGAAATTAAAATGAGCACACATTTTTTGCATGTCACCCCGCTGTCTTTTCTAATGTTACAGTTAGGTCAAAACTAAAAAAAATACAGGGACTGTAGTAAGTACCATAATATAAAATTATATGTTGATTTTTCCATGGGCTATTAATATCTTGTTACTGTGAGACTGTACTGGTTGGTGGTTTCTGGCTTAGTGGTGTTTGGCTTGTAGGTAAAGGAAAAAAGGAAAAAAAAAATAGAAAAAGACCACCTCTGACGTGAATACTGACCTCCAACTGCTATTTTATGTAACTTATTTTTGGTTATTTCCACATTTTTACATTTAATAGAAATTAAATAGCACTATATTTTCTTAGTCTGTACACATTTTTGTGCACATTCAAAATAATATGTGTGGAAATACTTTTATCTTGCTTACAAGTTTCACTAGTATCAAGACCAAGACTCAACTTCTGGATGCCGGTTGGAATTCCAAGGGATATTCCAGTGGGCAATAGAGTAGAAGACGTAAAATTGCTGATAAGGGGGAAGGGAAGATTTTTCTCTCACAATCAGTCACATGGGAGCGTGAAAAAAGTAGTGTAGGAGTGGTGCCTAATGTGTTCTCCTAGGGCAATGCCTCTTTAAGAGACTCCGAACACACAGTCATAATCCAACCTGCTTTTCTTTCCCCCTCTTTCTAAAACAATTGAATTCCTAAATATCTAACCACAAATTGTTGAAGAAATTCCATTTTTATCTTTAAGACAAACTCAAATTTCCCTTTGAATGGGAAATGACTCAGAATTAGGAGACTGAAAATGTTACCACATAGCTTGTAAAGGTTAGTGGTATTTAGTTATTGATATAAAAACTTCGGTGAGGGACTGCATTTATAGGGGGTTGCTAATAGAATACAGAACCTTTCGCCTTTGGGTCACTGGATCAAATCTGTCTCTTGTGGATAGTGACCAAAGTTTGCTACAATTTTAGTTTTCAGTGCCCTATATAAATTATATATGTAGAAACTAGAGATGGAAAAGATTTGTTACAGCTTGCAGCCTATCCCCCTGCCAGTACAGAACTGTTCTCTCTAATGTATTTCCATATTACAGATTTTCTAGTTCCTAGTTGGTCCTGTCCACCTTGCGGAGTAAAGCAGCTGGTATTAATTGATATCTGAGTTTAACTGGGTCCTGGTGAACTCTCCACTCTGGCATTGCAGCTGCAGGAGGAATTTGGCAAACGCCCCTCTGCTACCTGCCTCCACGGGAGCACTGAGTGAGCAGCAGCCCAGGGAGCTCCCCTATCCCCCCCACTGCTGCCTGGCATGGGCGAAGCAAGGAAAAGTCTCAGCTCCTTCCTACCCTGTGCAAAATACCTTAAAATACAGGAGGATTACTGAATCTCATTTTCACTGCCTCACTTATCCCCCTTTAAAGCCTTACCAATGTCCCTTCCATAACCAAACAGCTGCAGGTCATAGTTCTGAATTGTCAGGCTGATGGATTAGTTCAGGTAGCTAAAGGGAAGGTCAGATATTAGTTCAGACATTGATATGGACTAAAATTTTCCTAAAGTTTGGAAGAAATTTGGAAGCTTGAGTAGGGCTTCTTTTTGATTTAAATGAAAAGGTTTGAACCCTATTATCTTTTACAGCTTCCATTTGCAAGTGATTAACTATGTTGCAGAATGCCCATTATGAAGTGCTAGGGACTGGGTACTGACAATATTAAGGTTAGTCTTGTAGGGTATTTAATACCTACTGCTGGCTGTAGTGCTATAGATGCACACTCTTTGAAGGCTTAAAAGATACAACAAAAAACACACTACAAAAAAACCCCAAACCAACAAACAAAAAACCCCCAAAACCCAGTGCAGTGACTCATTCCAAAGCAAAATTGACATGTAATAATTAAAATAGTTTTCATTGTCTAGAAAAGAGTCCAAATGAGGTTACTTTGGGCTACTTTAACTTGCCCACCGTTGAGTGCCTCAAGGTGCAGGTTACAGCACTGAGACAGTTAGAATTTAAGTGGGATTTCCTCAGCACTTCTAATTTTGGCCATATGTGCCTGTCCCACAAACTTTATAATCCAATGCTTCCTGCTAAAATTTTAGTAGTATAACTGCAGCCTTCAAAGTATCAGAGTATTTTTAGAAAGAGAGCTGAACTTTGTTGCTGTTGCTCCCTCGGTGCCCCAAAGCCTGAAATGCCAGCAAGGGTGACGTGTTGGAGCTGCCCCCACACCCCTACGTGCTGCTGCTGGCAGGTGCTGCTGGAGCTGGAGGAGCAGAGCTTGCTGCTGCTGCATGGCCACAGCTCAGGACTCCCAAGTACCCCATAAAACACCAGTTTCTCCATTCACAGTGCAGCTAACAACTGCTGTGTTACCAGACTTAACTTATTCCTGATACTCACAGTGCCAAAATTTCAGCTGTTGAAAAATTCAAGTGATCGTAAAGGAAGCTCCTTTGGGATTCTGAAAGTTTACCATCAGGTGGTTTAAAATAGAAGAACTTAAAACAAAAGAACACCAAACAGGAACACAAGTAGTACCACAAAAATGGCAGTGAATCTACAAAAGGGGCACTCCACACTTTTTTCCAAGGTAAAAAAACCCCACAACATTGTGAAATGTCTTCTTAAAGACAGATTTAGAGAATGAAATTGAGGGTTATAAACTTGTAGCCAACAAAAGCAAGGAAGGCTGGAATGTTGGTAACCAACTGCAAGCACAGGATCCAAGCAAAACATCTTGAATTGCTGGTACTGTAATAAATTGCAGTTTTCACTTTTGTATTCTGCAAGTGAAAACAGCACTAAGTCAAGCTTGAGAGAGGGAAAGTAAAGGATGACCTTTTTAATTCACCTGCACCCATTACAAGTAGAGGAACTGCAACATGGAGCAGTGAGAAACGAAAATACAACACCCATCATTGTTTGAAGGGACAGATTCTGCTGCCATAAAATGGGGTTTCTGTGTTGCTGAAGAGTTAATTGTCAGGTAGCAGTAGATGAAAGCCAAACCAGGCTCTGGGATGGTCTGCTGTGGTGGCTGTTATCTCATTTTCTTCCATGGATTAATTTTCCCCTCTTTAACTTTAATTAGATAAAAGTCTAGGGGCGGGAGGTGGCCCTGGAGTGCTCAAAGGGCAAGAAATGGTCAAGAGCTGTTTTCTCTCAAACTTTGATTAGCCTATTTGATAAGTGATACTAAGCACCCCAATTGGTTAATGAATGAGGGGTTCCTGTGAGGTAAGTAGCTGGGAAATTTAGCCTCCCCCACAAGGATGGCGAGTATGTAAACTTCTGTCCTTCAGTTAGGTGTCTACTGTGGTTAGGAGTAAGGGTGATTTATATCCTATCTGGGTCCTGGAGTGTATCTACATTGATTGACTCCCTTGATCTTGACATCAGTCACTTGGGCTTTCAGAGAAAGAGGGAACGTAGGAGATAATGAAAGCTACATTAAAGAAGACCTTAACATTTATGTAAACGTTATTCTATCTTCAAAGGCAGAACTATCTTTCAACAGAAAGGAGATTTATTTCCTACTTGAAAATATTAGAAAGTGGCAATATATTTAATATCAAACTGCTAACATTGGTGCTGGTCTCAGCCTTTAGGCTTTGTCTCTTATTTCTTGACTAAATTGCATTATAGTTCAAAGTTTTACTGCAAGTACTGATGCAGACACACTAATGACTTGTGCAAAGATACACCATCCTCTCCCACTGGGGAGAATAGGGAAGAAGAGAGAGAGAGAAAGACAAAATTAAGAGCTTGAAAAACAGAAGCGTAGAGGAAACCATTTGGAAAGCTCATATGTTACTTCGTATTAAATGTGGGGCTTTTATACAGGCAAACCCATGGCAGTATAAACCAGAAACATTTAAACATTTAAATAAAACTAAAATGCACCTCTCAAATTCCCCTAGGGAATATCACCTAAATAATAAGATTTCCCTGTCTGGTTGGCATGCTCCCCTTGTCCTGGAGAAGAGGTGGCAGATTTGGGGCATGCTGGGGCCAGGAAGGGGCCTGGCAGGAGCTGGCAGTGTCCTTTCTCCATTGAGAGGGTCATCCGCCAGGCAGCTGCAGCACAAACATCAATTAAAGGACCATTGTCAAGAATGCTGAGCAGAAAGGTGGTTTGTACAACTGGGAAGCAGGGCCACATTATCACCATGGAAGGCTGAAGAAGTGCACAGACCGTTCTGGGTAAACATCTCTGACTCTGCCACAGAATACCAAGACATTCACAACATCAGGAGGGCAGCAGGCAAAGTGGATGAGGAACTGTTATTCAGCAAATCCTGCAATATTTTTTGGGTTTTTTTTTTTTTCCTTTGCACCATGAGTAGTGAAAGTCTGAAATTTGTTGCTGTGGAAAATTTGAGAATGAGCAGTACAAAAGAGGATTAGACAAATTAATGGACAACAGGGTCATAAGCAGATACTAAAGAAAAGAGAGAGGGATGTACCTCTAACATCTACAATGTAGAAATTCCAGGTGCTGGGAGGGTATGAGGGGAATAAATTAGAAAAAGTAGCAATGCCTAATGCAGTAAGGCATTTCTTATGTTCTTATCATCATAAATCTGTTTTGGCCCATCGAGTCCTTCAGTCAAGCTTAGATTCTTCTATTAAATTTGTGTACCAGTTTTCTGTCTAGCTTTAGAGTAAAACACATTTCTGTTTTCTTTTCCTTGAGCCGTGAATTATCTTTGTCAACCAAATTGTCAACAACACAAGCCTTTTCCCTTTTTAGCTATGGGTCCCGAAAAGCTTCAAATCTATCTTCACAACATGCAAAATACACTAGTTATATTCCTGAGTAAAATACTGTTGTTAAAGACAGCCTAAAAGTGCAATAAAGTGGTAACTTACAAATTAAGAGAGAGAGAATTTATAGCCCAGCATAATCTTATTAAATATGCTGAGAATTAGGACTAGTATGTAAGGCTGAGTAATTAAGGGGGAAAAATGTATCTGTGGAAACTTTTTGTATTAACTAGTATGTTTTTAGGCAGAGGGCATGCAAATAAAGCCCTAGTTGCTAAGTCCTCTCTGTGATTTTTGGTAACCAGAAGACATAAGACATAACATTTGCATTCTAAATGCAATATGATCCTCTGTCTGTGAGAACTGGTCATTAATATATAACCAGCAGAGCTGGGATATTTCTGTGGTAGTGAATAATTTCTTTGCAGTGAAAACATTAGCACGAAAAAAAATACGTAGCAAGGTGAGAAGGAAGAGGAAGTTTTCTTTCACTCAAACATAGAAAGGTAGAATTTCAAAATCTGAGTGAAAAACTTATTTTATCAGTGATAAGAGGTCATGGAATGGGAACTATGCTAATCAAGAAAACACAAAAGTATAGTCTTCACAATCTTATAAACCACGTCTTTTATTCAGATAAAGGAAAATGAAAAGGCTGGTGTCTTGCCTAAATCCAAAATGATTAAAACACCTGGTCAGAACAAGGTAGTAGGAAGTACAAATTGTTTCTTGGACAGTATTTCTGGACAGATAACACCTACTGAGTGATACCTGTAACATTATGCTTGTTCTACTGTATTCCTTCACACTTTTTTTTTCTGCAGAACTCAAACAAAGCTGTTCTAACCTCCCACCTAAAAGCACCTTTAAAAAAATAAATCTAAGAATCAAAGCACAGTCAAGATGCAAGGAGCTGTTGAGGTGTCTCCCCTGTGTTAAGGGGGTTGAGCTGTACTTCAGTTTGAGGTTTCAGCACTCCCACTTCCTCAGTCTTAAATAAACAGTACTTTCTGGCAAATCAAAGAAAACCATACCTGACTTTATATTCATACCTGTGAGTTCCTCAGGTCCACAGTGTTATTCTGAGAGAATAGAGAATCCCCAATGGATTTATTGACTTATTCTTACAGAAATAAACAAGCATGGTTCCTGTACTGGAACTGCTGAGCTGAGAGATAATATCTGTGCAGATATTACCAGCCTCTAGATCAGATTTTGGACTCTTCGCTTAGTGACCAAAAGTCCAGACTCATAGAGCGATTCCTAAATTACAGTCCCAAAGACTCTTAATTGCTTGCTACAGGGCAGGCAAATCCCTGTCACCAGCCATCAGGACATCCACTGGGCAAAGAGCCCAGCTAAGCAAATAGTTTGGCATAACATACACACAAGCCCACAGCATTAGATGAGAACCACACATGTGCATAAAATCTGCTCTAGATGAAAATGCCTACAGAAAACTGTGTTCATGCTTTGTCAGGGTGTAACAAGCACTCCAGGTGATAAATCATCTCTGTTTCTCCACCCATCCGCCCCCAGCTGCACAGTGACTAAATACCTCTATCAACCAAGCTTTAAGTCAAATCAAGCTTTTAAAAATTCCTCTTTCTCAATGCTCTAACATGCATGGGTTCACAAAATTAAATTACAAAATTTTTATCTGTTTGGGATCAGCCCTGTTTCCTCCTCTTTGTGTTTACTTTCCTTCAGTAGCTGACATCAAAATGTTTTCTGGAATGCTGAGACTAAATAAGTTATGCTTAACTCAATATCTAATATAAATAGCCCTGGGGAAGCCCCAGCAGCACAATCATAAAAGCTACAGTTTCTTTTAATAGCTTGCCACACTTTGCTGATATAGTATTTCTCTAATCACCAATCTTTACGTGCCTTCCTGACCTTGGAGCTCTCTGTCCAAATGACTTTGTTGTATCAAAGGCTTGTGTCATTGGAAGAGTGAATGGCTTTCATTTTTCTCCCTGAAACTTCCGGTTCCTGGCATCTGCAAAGAATTATTCCAAGCAGTGTTTTGCTGCCTTGCGGCCACTGCCCTGCAGTGGCCTGACTGATGGAAGTGACTTTTCCCAAAAAGGTTAGTGATTGTGGCCGGGGACGGGCGGGCGCTGCAGTTGGGGCACAACCAGCCCTGCTTTCTCAGCTGATTTTGTCTGACCATTGGGCTGCCACAACCACACATTACAGCAATTCATTTCTGGGCGTTTTGGGAGGAATTGAATAAATAGGGTCTATGCTGTTTTATAGTGGACTAGAGCAATAAACAAAGATTTCAAAGCCTTCATATTACAACAAAGGTAATCTAAATTTAAAAGCTTTTATAGAAGTAATCGTTGCATAGCGACATAGGGCATCAGGGCTTTCTCAACTGAACCTCATACTGTATGAATATCCAAAACCCACAGTTGTGGTGCTCTGACTATTCCCAGGTGATGAGAATGCCAGTGCCTGGATCCAGAGTCTGAGTTACGATTTGTCTTTTTAAAGCTGGATTCTCGTTCTCTCTAGACCTCTCTCCTCTAATTTCTCTTCTCACCTTTCCTCCTTTTGCTCTGGTTCCTTATATTTACCTTTTCTTTTTTTAATGTAAAATGTAACTGGACCTATATGAGTAATTACTATGCTGAAACAAACTAAATGAAACTCAGTTTTTCCCTTTTAATTTTTTTTTGGGGGTGGGGGGGCAGGGGCAAGAAGGAGTGTAAGGAAGAGGATTTTTGAGGTAGGTTTTTATTAAGTGTTATGTGCCTTAACTCCACAACTGCAGTCAAGCATCCTCAGTGTTGAGCACTGAACTGTCACATTGCAAAAGACAAACTGCTTGAAATCTCCATAGTTAGGAGAGATAAAGCCAGGATGAGATAAGGTGACACCAAAGCTCAGAGACATTAGAAGCCTGGTGTAAGCTCATACAGCTGATCAGTAACAGATAAAATTTGAAAATCCTGCTTTTTCTTCTAAGAGACAAGATTAAGACAGCATTCCTCAGAGACGGATTATGTACTTCAATTACTTAAATTAAATTTTAATTCAAAGAATGAAAAAAAAACATCTTCAGAGATCCAAATCCTCCCAAAGCAACCTGACTTGACCCAAACCTCTCTCGGGACTTTCAGCCCCTGGTGCAGCTCTTTCGGCAGCATGGCCCTGTAACCCTTCTTAAATGAAAGGGAGAGGCTCTCACACCCCCTCTACCCCTGGGGAGAAGAGAGACACTAGGGACACAAACATTTCACAGCTGAAAGGAGCCAGCCATGGACCCCTGCTCAGGGCTTTTCACTCCCTTCTTTCCCATTAAAATACAAACATTAGGTGAGACAACTCACACCTCTGGTTTAGGCACAAAGTACGTGCATTGGTCACCCCAAGCTCCCTCCATGGGAATGCACTGCCTTACAGCAGCACTGACAGTCTGTATTCCCTCTCCTGGCCGGGGTTATGTAGCTCTCATAGATGCCTGTGATGTTGTCATGCTTTAATCTCAGCTGGCAACTAACTACCACACAGTTGTATCACTTGCTCTGTCCTTCCCAGTGGGATTGGGGGGGGGGGGGGGGGGGTGGGGGTGGGGGAGAATCAGGGGAAAAAAGTAAAACTCCTGGGTTGAAATTAGAACAGTTTAATAAGTGAAAGAAACTAAAATACGATAAGTAGATTTTGCCTCAGGTGTTCCCTCGGTCTTCTTTGGTTAAGACTCAATGGGCCTAAAATCTCAATGCCTTCAGATGGCAGCTACTCATAGATTAGCACTGTTTTCCTTCCTGCCACGTGAAGTTGGAGTGCATTACTTACACTGTAACAAGACGGATTTTGCTCTTAGCAATCATTGCACAAGTAACAAAACTTTGTTTTCAAAAGAGCTTTGGCCATATTAACTGGGGTAACTTTACATAGCACTTTTGTACTGAAATATATTGAATCTCCAGGTATTACAGATATTAGCCCAGAAATACATCCGGCTCTGAAAGGGAGCTCAGTACTCTGTTTACTGTCACACACACAAAAGGCTGGAGATTGAATGAGGTAGCAGATGCTTCCACTTGAAGTTATATTGAACCCAAATTTTCAAAGCATTTTCTGGGTTTTTTTTATCTGAAGCAGCTCCTGGATGTACCTAAAATCAAAATTCTCCAGCTAATTAACAATTTTAGATAAAATTTATTGGAAGACTTGCAACTTCTTTTTTTCCTTCTCCCAGAAAGAATGACGCCCAGGAACTTCTTAAGGGTGTAACACATAGGGTGTATTGTATTACGACATTGGAGAATATTGCTATATGAAAAAAACAGTCATCAGGGCTTAAATCCAGGTTGTGGGGGAAAAAAAAGCAGAAAAAAGAACCTGGTCATAGCTTAGATTGATGCCTCACAATGCACATGAGAAAAACTGAAAAACAATCCTGTCTCTTATTTCCAACTGTACAGTTAAAGTCTTTTAAGTTCTCTGTAGACTGACTAAAAATAAGCAAAGAAGGCCAGGTAGCAGCTGTCAGATTCTTATGAATTAAATTATATCCATATGTATAGCACATTTCAATGTCCAGAGAACCACTTGGATATGTGAATCTGAACTTTTATGATGAAAACCAGGGATATTTCCAAACTTGTCAGTAAAAGTCAAAAGCTCGGCCCCAGTCTCACATATTTTCCCCCTTTTTGAATGTTGCTATTGTTTAATTGCTCTAATTACATTTTTGTACCAAGAGTAGCAAAGAGAAACCCCAATACCCACAGTCAGAGGAGGATTTGGAAAAGGAGAGAGGGAAGGAGCTGAGAAGCTCATTGCCTGAGGCTGGGCCTCTGGGCAGCATTAGGTTCTCTGGTTGGGCTCAGGACTAAATCTGTCATTTTTTAGCATATCTGTTGATACTGTAATCAGGTGGGGTTTAACCCCTGTGGCTCCTGGGAAGAAACCTTCAAACATGTCTTGTCTTGTAGAGTTCCAACAGGAACTGCTGGGCTGGCAGCACCCAGGGCTTTGAGCTCTGCCTCAAAGCTTTCTGCCCATCTCTGCAGCTCTGCCAAGGGTCTGAGATACATTTCACAACATCTTTTTCAGAAGGCCCCCTATGGCCAGCAGGGCTTCCAGGCCATTCTGAATGCAATGGCATGGATGGGGGGTGCCAGCTGTTTGGAGTGCTGTCAGCACATCTCTTGGGACTTGGCAGTGGCCCTAAGGGCCAGCTGTGGCACGATGCGCACTCACATCGTGATGTGTACACCCATGTTACATGATCACCTTTCCTCCTGGTTTCTCTGCTTCCAGAGAGTTGGAAAGAAAATGGACTGGATATTCCCAATAAGATTAAGGACCACAATGACCCCCAAAGACACAGAAGCTGAGAACTTTCATGAGCCCTTTCACCCTTTCGCCACAATGCCACAGGGACGATCAGCCTCCCTCTCCTCACCCAGTCTGCTCTGAGCCCTTAAAGATACAGAGTAGGGATGCTTTAATTTGAGCAGTACCTGAAAGCTGTGATATTTTACAGTGCCAATTGCTCAATTGCTCTGATATCTCTCTCCTACCCTTTGTCAAATCCAGCACCATCAAACCAAAACAACTTCTGACCATACCTCCACTGCTATCTGTTGTAATAAGGAACACAGAAAGCCACGGTGCTGCATTATTTCATAATTAAACGAGATGTGGACCCAGAAGTGGAGAATATTATTGATACAACACAATTATTACTGATCCAATGGTTAAAGAATGGACTTAAAAACCAGGATTTCTAATCCTTGTGCACTTTGGATCTGTAATGTCTACACTTTAGCTTCTCCACACAAGAATACTCTCTATGTAGCAGACGAATTACAGATTATTTTCATTATAACCTTTAATAGGATGGTATCATCCAAGGGAGATATATGCATCATATATATAAAATTTATCACAGAGCAGGAAAGATGACATTCCTAGCAAAAACAAAAACTACAAAAAAACCTCAAGGACAATATATTACATTATATATCTGTCTGAAGAAAAAAAGGACATTTAAGAAATTATATCAGTGAAAATATGTAAAACCTACTAACTCATTGTCAGACAATAAGCAAGCACAGCACAGTTTTCAGCATGTTAGTAGCTACATTTCTGCAATAGAGGTAAAAAAAGTATTCCAGGCACCGAAAGATTTCGTTTGTCACAGGCCCCAAATCTAGAGCATTTGGGGACAGCTATAATGTTATCTTGAGTGAACACAGGGCCAATGTAATTAGGAATAAAGAGGTAAGAAGCAATGGGAATTGTCTGCATAACTTCACTTCGTAAAATCCTCCCATAGAAGGTGGCAGGTAGGAAATCTGCATAATAACAAACTTGTCACAACACAAGGCCAACTAAGTACAACAATTAGAATTAACATTTTGCTTTGACTGGTTCTCAGGATTCCCCCACTCTGTCCTCCCAGGTTTCACTAGATATAGTTAAAGTTGTAGCTATTTATTTGGTGCAATATTTTCCAGTATATATTTTTCCAAGTGTTGTGTGGCTGCAAGAAGTCTGTCCCCCTCCTTTGTGGGCAATGCTTTAAGAAGCAGCTATTGAAGTGACAAATCCTTCTCTCAGATATCCCATTGAAAACCCACAATAAATTTCTTGGTTCCCCTCTAGTTTATCTAGACTTACATCTGTGTAAATAATCCAAACTGGCCCCAAAACAGAGCTGAATGTTTTATAACTTATGATTGGAGGAGGTTTCCTTCTCCACTGATTGCCAGGTCCTTCCTTTTGAGTTATTGGAAGGCCTCTGCTCTTGGACTGCACCCACACAGCTCTCGGGATGCTGTATTTGTGCATTCCAGCTGGCTCATCTGCTTCTTCCCCACTGCTTCTGGTCTTCCTGCTCAGCCACTAACTCCAAGACAATCTCCAGCATGTGGATGTCCTCCCAAGCTGCCATCAGACCATGACTAGGGAGGTGCTTTAAGGGACTTCACCAGCAATGGAGTTGATCTTCAGGGCTGCCTTCCCAAATGTATGAATTGAGACAGCACTATCTCAGCTGGCCTTTAAAACAAAGAGATTGTAATTCTAAGTACTAAGCAGCTATCCTCTGAAAAAAGATAAAAAGTCATTGTCTAAAGTACAAAGCTATTTTTGTTCCATATGTAGGCAGTTTTTAAAATTTTAATTAATATACCTAAAATTGTTGTGTTTTGCTTCAGGAAGGACATGGATCATAGTGAGGAATAACAGAGCCCAGATGAGGAATACAGACTAGTGTTTGGCCTGTAATTTGGTGTCCTTTGGTCTTTTAAGCATTCAGATTTCTTTTCCTATAAGTTACTCCTGGATACTTTGGAGAGCTGTCTCTTCTAGATGAAGAAAAATACTGGCTAATGCAGTGTTGAGATCCTTATGCAGTGTGAGCAAATCAATTAACCACCTTCCTGAAGTGCTACAAGTGTTCTTATTGCCCCACTTCTCCCCAGCTAGTATTCTTTTTACTTATTCTTACTGTTTCCATTTCTTGCAATTGTTGTAATATCTTATGCTATTTGAGGATTAATGTGAGTACATGAAAGATTCAGCTTTTTTTGGAAAAGGCACAAAGGCAAGAAATTATAGTTGAACCTACAAACAAAACAGTTTCCAAATTTTAAAACCAGAAATAAAGTGGAAGCATTATCATAAAAAAGAGAGAGGGTGAGAAGGGAAGAGGTTGGGCCTTATGCTATTCAGATGTTTGGATTTTGTAATACTGCTCTCTCTCTTTGTGTTGGAAAAAGGAAGTCTGTGGGCATTTTAACCACTTTAAAGTAAGGTGTGAGATTTGGCAATGTATCTCTCTGAAATCTTCAGAGGGGTAGAAGTCATAGACCCATAGAATGGCTTGGGTTGAAAGTGAACATAGAGGTCATCTAGTTCCAAACCCCCTCCCATGGAGAAGGACTCCTCCCTCTAGACCAGATTTCTCAGAGCCTCATCCAACCTGGCCTTGAACACTTCCAGGGACAGCGCATGCGCAGTTCTGTGCAACTAACTCCAGAGCCTCACCACCCTTGCAGTAAAGAATTTCTTTCTAATATCTAATCTAAACCTATACTCTTCCAATATGAAGCCATTCCCTGTTGTCCTTACATGCTCTCATAAATAGTTTCTCTCCATCTTTCTTGTCAGCTTCCTCCAGTTACCGGAAGGCTGCAATTAGGTCACGCTGAAGCTTTCTCTTTTCCGGGCTAAACAAGCCCAATTATCTCAGCCTTTCCTCATAGGAGAGGTGTTTCAGCCCTCTGATCATCTTGGCAGCCCTCCTCTGGACATACTCTAACAGGTCTATGCCCTTCCTGTGTCTGGGACCCCAGAGCTGGATGCAGTGTTCCAGGTGGGGTCTCACCAGAGCAGAGGGGCAGAATCCCCTCCCTGGCCCTGCTGCCCACGCTGCTTTGGATGCAGCCCAGGACACGTTTGGCTCTCTGGGCTGTGAGTGCACATGGCTGGGTCATGTCCAGCCTCTCATCCACCAGCACCTCAAGTCCTTCTTGGTGGGACTGCTCTAGATCTATTCTAGAGCAGCCTTGTGCATTAGATACAGTGACCTGCACAACTGCTCTACAGAGCGAGAACAGAGTTGGTCACACACCTTGGTTATGCCTCTTATATTTGTTGACCATATGGTCCACTGGTGTTCCCCGTTCTGACCTCACTGTACCTCCAGGCAAGGGAGGAGGCATCTGCAGAAGGCACCTATACACCTGCATAATTTTATGCTTAGGTACTGACTGGACTCTATACTGAAGATCAAGGTTCTCCCAGATTTTCTCTTTATATGTCAAATCCAAGTAATTTCCATTAATTCTACAATAAATCCTGAACTCAGAAGAATTGCCTATAAAACCAAAGCAGAATTTGTTGAAGTATGCAGAAAACACAGATCTGCAGCAAGACTGCTGATGAATTTAGCCTGGAGATTATTATTTTTCTGTGTGAAGGCCAAAGTAATGATTCCTCACTTAAAAAGAAACCATACAAGTCTGCTAAGAAAAGTAGTTCTGATGAAGAGCAGAAAAATGGAAGTGGTTGAAATTATCTACATAAAGTAACACCAAACTGATTTGCCAATACTGTTGAAGAGAGTTGGGTGACATTTCCCAGAGCAATGAAACATGTGAGACAGGTGATGTTGTCATTAATCAGTTTTGGCCAACACATCACCTTAATGATTTTGGAAAGCTCCTAGGATTAGGTGGTCGTAACCATTAAATGTTATTATAGAGCCTATTTATGTTTCACACCAAAGTAAAAGAAGGAAATACTTGTTAATACTGAAAGTTAGAGCGAGACACAGAAACAATTGTATTCTCCTTTTGTATTCATTTCTGCACTTCTCTGTATTGTTTTTTTGGAAAGCACCAAGTGACTTCTGGAAAGTCGTGTTTTTTCTAGTAAAAGCAATAAAGTAACAAGAATTGTCTTCAGAGGTTTTCTTAATTAAAAAAAAAAAACAACAAACAAAAAACCCCACAAGATATTCAGCTGGTCTATTTTTCCCCTTACTTGTACACCCAATTACTTATACATTTGTATTAAATATCTGGTTGAGTCAGAAAGTGAGGAAAAGATTCAGCTAGGAGTGCAAGCTTTTGAGGAGGTGCTGCGTTTTCTTTGGATGAGTGCTGTGCACACGGCAGTCAGCACTTTAGCAGGAGTGACAGAAGTCAAGTACCTGCCAATGTCGGGAGCAGAGAAGGCAGGTCTCACAGGAGCAGGAACCAGGAGTGAAACCAGCAGCTCAGTTGGACTCCTGGAATTTCCCCCCAGTAAAAAGTGCTCAGATTTTAGGGCCCCCCTTTCTGTCACTCCCATAATTTCTGTTTTCTTAATCATGCCAGGCTTCAAGATAATGACTGCTTGGTTCATATTTCTTCACAAAGATAGCTGAAAACTTCTCAAACCATGTGACCACCTCAATTCCTCACTTACATTGGACCAGCATGGGTCCTGTTTAGATGGTGAGACATTTGTAAACTTTCCACCTGAGAGGCAACTTTTACCCTCTCTCGCTTTAAAAACACAGGTCAGCAACCCATCCACCTCCCCATGCCACAGCAGAGGTAAAAGAGAGGGTCCTGACCCTGCTGTTACATCCTTCAGCCAGAGTCAAGGAGTGTGACTCCAGGCTGGACTTGCACATTTAGCCACGCAGCCCCAGGTCCAAAATGCATCTTCTCCTATATGTCTTGATGATGGAGCACACTCTTGTCATCCCACGAAGAGTCTTTTCTCTTCCCTAATTTCTTGGCCCAAAAGTGTTGTAATTTTCATAACATGTTATAACATAACATATAGCATAATTTTCATAACAGGAGCAACTCAAAGGTGCTCCTGTGCTAGAAGGGAAGGATGGTAGGAGAGGGGCAGAGAGCTCTACAGTAGCAGCTTTGCATCTCTAGGAACAAAGGGGAAAACCAAAACTGGTTGAGGGTGATAACAATTCCCTGGGCTGTCACTGCAGTAGGACCAGTTTAAGTGCTAAGCTCTACCTTGGCAGCAGCTGGAAGAAGCCCTTCCACAGTCCTTCAGAAGGCAAGGGCAAGGCACAGGGCACGGCGTTGTTTTGCTGTGAGAAGCAGCTTGTTACCCAAGGCAAATCTCTGCCTGTGACTCCAGCCAGTTTTGGGTTAGGGCTTCCATCCCACTGCTCTGTATCTGCACCTAAGGTTCAGCTGGTAAGACTTCATTTCTGTTTACCCATTTTCTAGTCAACACTGTGTTCCTTGCATTACAGCAAGAGAAATCCAAATTCTATAAGCATCCTGATAATATGTGACCTAATATACCAAGATGCCTCAAGGCTAACTGTCCTGTTTCTTCCTGTCTATACTTTTGCTTGCTTTAAATCCATTTCTACCTATTCAAGCTACGGGTGTGTAACCATACTTGTAATTTACTTACTTTTCATAAAAATGCTGATTCTGAGTTTGTGGTTGACTTTATTTCAGATGGTGATACCAGGATTTTTTGAAAGTGATGACCATGAAAGTTGGTGGCTTTACATGTGGTTTTGTCAAAAATAGAAACTGGTATGGTTTCGTGGTGATGTGTTTTCTCCAAGTGACAGAGCAGTTTAAAAGATGTCTCAACATATTCATTTTTAAGGATATCTCAGACTTATTTCTATTTGAGGTTGTATGTTTTGACAGGGAGACACCATTCCTGCACTTTCACATTTGTTCACACACTTTTTTTTGGAAGACCTCAGGACCTATTTTTGCTCAGTTTCTGAGGGCAATTAGTTATGGTTCTGTTTGAGGACAGTAGGCAAAATAGTACTTCGCAAAACTCCAGAGTGAAAATTGCTAAAAGTTCCAGTTACCTACAGCTCTTTTCGCCCCAAGGAACAAACTGCTTTGTACAGGAGTTCATTGCTTTCTATGTTCTTTTTTTTTTCCTGACACTTCTGAGGATAACCAAGGTCAAACCTTTTAATATATTGTATGAGATTTCTGAAGGACTGTTAACTACCTACATCTGAGTTGAAGGAGAAGTTTCTGGGTGACCAGAATTTCTGATTCAGTCAGACTTTGACTACTGTTTTAGTTTGTGCCAAGGCTGCCATCACAGGGACCTTAAAGCAGGACTGAGCTCTGGTGCAAGCCAAGGCCATTTTGCTGCATGCAGTCGCTGGCTGGCCTGGACACTCCTTGGATTCATTCAGCTACAACTGCACTGGGAAGGCAGAAAGCTGAGGAGGGTGGTGGAGAAGACAAGTTGCAGGATCTGAAGTTGCTACAGGGGTCTGGACAGGGCTAAGGAGTAGGGCCTCCAACAGGAGCCATGGGGTGAGACAAGGCAGCAGAGCAGGTATCAGAAATATCCTTCAGAAGAAGGAGAGAGAGGAAGGTCTGAAAGGCAGCAGGTCTTGTTTTCATCCTTACCTAAGGCAAAACTTTCTGAAGCATATGCATGTAGCTTTCCCCTTCAGGAAATTACCCATCCTTTGGGTAATTTTCTGCAAACAATGTGGAAATTAGCAAACAGACCACCAAAAATGCTTTGAGAGGAAAAGCATTGTAAGGTCAGTAGTGCTGAAGGTCTTTTGGGAGAGGAGGGCAGGATGGACAAAACATGAATAACTTTTACCAGTTAATAGACATTGGCACACACTTCATACTTCAGCAGAATGCATCAAAGGCACAACAACAGAGGGATATAAACCTGGCCACAAATATATGAGAGAAGTAACCTCACTATTAAGAAATTCAAAATTTGCTATTCCTAAGAGAAAAAAGTTCTCTACCACAAAGAAAAAAAGCCAAAGCATAAACCCTGAAGAGAGGTGTGAATATGCCCATACACACATAGGATTACGCTACAGACATAATCTTTGGATTTATTTAGCTGTGACTGAACTAAATACTGACATATTAAATTAAAAAAAAGACTGTTGAGAGGCAAAAAAAAGCTTTTATGAGTGAATCCCACATACTTTTTTCTCTGCAAAAGACATAACAGTTCAAAGGAGAGTTAATTTCAAAGGAGACAATCCACCTTTACTTTATCATCCAACATAGACCATCTAATAATCCAACAGAATGTACTCATGGCTTATCAGCTCTCACAGGCAGTAGAAATAAGTAAATAGTTCTCAATAAAATCCTTAGAATTTACAAAATGTTAAGCACCAAAATGTACAAATCACACATCTACATGAAAGGAATATTCACACAAACCCAAATTAATTCGAAGTCCTGCTAAACAAACCTTACAGTAATACTAGGAGAACAACAAATATTTACCTCCCATGCTCCTACAAAGCTCATCTTCTCTTTAGATACTGATTCTAAAATTCCTCCTCAAAATAATTACTGAGGGCCTGAGCTTGTTTCTGTGAAAGAGGAGGGATAGCCCTCCACTAGCTCCAGCAGAGGCCCTAATTGCTTGCCTCTACTAATAAACTAATCTCAGGCACCTGGAACTAGCAGGCTCCATGCCGGGAAGCCAGGGCTCAGGTTACCTAAGAAATGCTCCAAATATATTCACACAAATCACTAGCCCTGCAGATGTGCAAATACTGCTTTTGTCATATTGCTGGAGAGATGGACATGTGTTTGCAGGGCTGGAACACATAAAACCTGAAGATGAATTCATTGTGTTCCTTTAATCCCTTCCAGAGGCCAGGTGGGTATTTGTGCAGCCAGATAAGTGTGTTGATTATCCACATTACTCATTGCATTAATCCACTTGTGTGTGACTCAGAGTATCTGAAATGCTCACAGCACAAATATGTAGGTGGCTGGAAAAATATATGTATTTCATGAGTGCCTGTTGTCTGTAAATGAAACCTAATCAGGAAGTTAGCCTAAAACTTTGCCTAAAATCTAAACAAGTCTAAACTTTGCTGATGCTTATAGTTTGTAATATTATGGTTAAAGGATCTGGATACCACTAGAGGATGTAAGCCTAGGTGTAAGCCTAGTGAGACAAACTACTCTACACTTTAACAAATTTTAAAAGGTTTTCACAGGCAAATGTTTTCTGTGACCTCAGAAATTAAAGCAGGTGTCATGCAATTTCCATGGAACCTTCTACAAATTTCTTCTCCTTCCCTGAAATGATTATGTTGATAAACATATGTCAAACACAGTATGTGTCTGGTTTCATTTGAGGAGGGGAGAATGATATAAACAGGACACAGTTTAACCTGAAAATGCAGGAGAGCAAGATTAGGCTGTCTTCTTGGTCTCCAACAAATTGCTGAAATAGATGTCTGGTTTAGGTGACGTTCACACAGATTGATTAGTATTAAAAAAAATTATCTCAATTTGTTTGTCTGCATGAAAAATATTGTTTTTATTGACTACATAGACACAAACACAAAATCATTTTTGAAGCAAAGATAGGAACATCTTCCCAAGTTATCTATGTTTTGTGATGCTCCAGATTTTTTTTCCTTTTTCTTCAAGATACTGTGAAAAAATCCCAAACCCACAAAACAAATAAACAAACAAACAATCCAGCAAAAAACCTCTAAAACCAAACCCACCAAAACAAACAAACAAACAAGCCCACTTAAATTGACTTTTTTGGATTAGAGACCTGGAAAGATTACATTTTAGATATTGACTGAACGGCAAACTTACAGCTTCATTGAAAAAAAAAAAGAGCAGATATTGCAAAAGTGAAGTTCATGTCTGGGAGTAAAAGAAAGGAAGAAAAGGCAGCTCTAAAGCTTCAGAGCTCAGAGTCAACACAGAGTCAGCACTGAGAAAAGTCCAAACAGAAACAGCATCAATCCCCCCTCACTGACAGCTGAATTTCCAAGGTTTCTTTAAGAAGTATGTCTAAGTAATAATGTTTGATGAAGACTACCACAATCCACTGGTGCACCCTTACTAGCTTGAAGAGCATTCCAATAGGGAGCAAACCGTTTTGTCTTCTGTACTCTAAGAATTATCAGAAAAGTGAACTCACTTAATGAATTGTCAATAGTTAGTGGTAATTGAAACTGAACATTGAAAGATACATGAGAAATCCCCATGCTCAAAGAACTACACAGACACCAGTGTGTTAATTATAGGCAACCTATGAGTGGAGGAGGGCAGCAGAAATATCAGTATTCTGCTGATTTCCTGTATGGCAGCAACATTCCGTGCCATGAACGGCTCCTGCAGGCAGGAGTTTGGCTTCTTCCAAACTGCTCAGCTGGGCGTTTAGAAGAGTAGGCAGGAGATCGTGAATACATGAGCATCAGACAGACAGTGCTGCTGCCACCACTTGATCCTAGGATACAGGGAGTAATCACACCACAGACAGCAAAATGCCTCCTGTGCCTACTTTATTGACCACTAAGCCAGCATTGAAAAAAGTGAATGCTAAATTCTCACAAAGGAATGCATCTACTTCTGTTCTCCGTAGGGAAAATATTCAACACAAGAGTGTCCATGCGTTCTTCACTCATGTCCAATCACACATGCTCCCAGCAAAGGTTGCAAAAGATATGTATGCCTGCAAGGAGAAAAAATATATCTCTTCTGAAAATTTATCACAATTAAAATTATTAGCAAAAATATGCAAAAATAGATTTCAGGAAAAAAAATCCTGAATGTTAAGTTTTATTACTTAGATGGATACACAGACCTCTTCAGATAGCTCAAGATATTTCCTGGAACATGTAACACTATCCTGTCACTGTGCATTAAAAAAGCAATAAGAAAAGTTGGGGACTGTATTTAAAGGAAGGGAAATGGTTCAATGACTCCAAAACAGGACAATTCTTGTAAAACCTCTTTTTGCTTACTCATATTTTCTTTCTTCTTTCTTTCTTTCTTCTTTTAGTCACTTATGACAAGGTCCCAGGTGATTTACCCTTCCCATGACCTTATGTCTTTTCACTGAAGTAGTGACCCTAGATATTAATGTGGGTTTTGAGGCTGTCTTTTAAAGCATTTATTCTCATTTCAGCTGTTATTGATGAGCACTTGTTTGCATAAAGGCCCCTTTTATTACATGCAGGGTAGACATTCTCACATCCCATGAGCTGCCGATTTATTCTGCAGCGTGTGAGGGGCTGGGGTACTCCCGGGTACTCCCACCTGCCTTCCCACACAGCCTGAACTCAGCTTCACCTCTCTGAGCAGCCAGCAATCCCTTCTTGTCCAAGCCAGGCCTCCGAGTTGCTGTCCCAAGCAACAATACACAGCAATGCTAACTGTTACTGGGTTTATTAAAAAAAAAGAAAAAGCCATATGTATATATATATATATATATATATTCCTGCATATATGTATATTGAGCCCAGGTGAGGATAAACAGAGCCTGCAGTTATAAGCCACAAGTGTGAATTTCAACTGAATTCATACTAAGTGGTTTGAAAATATTTCCCTTGCATCCACTTTCGGTTGAGGTTCTGGGACTATAAGCACAGAAAAAAGAAAAACAGAAAGAAAGGGGTCTGAGAAGCAATCCTACTCCATGGAGTGAGCGAATGCCAAGGTTTCTAATGGCTTCACAGGTTTTTAACCTTTGTCATGTCAGCAAAAGTGACCACCTGTTGACAAAACAGAGGAGAAAATCTTCCTTTCTACTCTATTACAGTCTTTTCACACCTGCCTATTTTCCTGAAGTGTTTGCCTCTGCCTACAGCCAGCAGCAGTTATGACAAAAAAAGATGGCTCCTAAGTGGGATCTCATGTAACAATTCCTGAATTTCTAAACCATTTGTGAAAACTTATATGCAAATCATTGCTACTTTCCAGGGAGCTCTGGGAGCTGAGCTCTCTATAGAAACTTGACTCACAGTTGCTCAGCGCATTTGGTACTGAGTAGTAAGAACATCACTTTTCACTTTCAGTGCTGTGGGAAAATTTAAATTCTATTGTGTGGGGTCACAAAATGCATGTTCTAACATCAAATTCTATATTCAATATAATAGAAAAACTTTGTCTTTTATAAGCCTTTGCATGTGAAGCTGTCTTGCCTGTCAGGGAGAACTGACAGGTTGCCTGCCATCACCTAATCTCCAGCAAAGTCAGTAGCCCGCACTGTCAGCGGGAAAACATCTGTTGAATGGATTTATTGAGTGGCTCTTAGGTGCAAGTTGGGGGGTGGGGGTCCCCACTGTTTATTACAGCCCTGACCTAATGAACTTAATTTGTTGACATGTTTTCCTCAGTGTTTCACTTGATCCCATCTCACATTTCTTTCTACTGTGCTGTTTTCTTGGAAACAGGAGTTCCTGGAACATCGGCATGTCCACCAGTTGCAAATCTACCAGGCTCAGATGGCTACAGTTGGCATGGCAGGATCAGATAAACATCGACCACTTTCCAGGACCCCATCTTCCCCCGCTGACTCCACATTACCTCACCCAGACATGGACCAGCCCAGCCAGCATGTCTACACAACTGGTAGGATTCCCTAAAGACTGCTTTTAATAGGCAGGGCAAATGCATTTGTTCATGTGGGATCAACAGACTTAAATGCCTCAAATACCTCTTGCAGCAATGCATTCAGCTTTAGCCCTACTGCTCCTCGGTTTTATGATGCTATATTGGCACCAACTCAGCCAGTGCAGCTG
Source organism: Lycocorax pyrrhopterus obiensis (assembly GCA_014706295.1). Lineage (NCBI taxonomy): Eukaryota > Metazoa > Chordata > Aves > Passeriformes > Paradisaeidae > Lycocorax > Lycocorax pyrrhopterus. The sequence continues at coordinate 30,937,800 of JACSVZ010000002.1, forward strand.
ATAAATCACAGGGTTAATATTCACACAGTCATAAATTATTATCATTGACTGGCTCTGGCAATACAGAAACAGGTGCATTTTTTGGTGCCTTTAAGTCATTTATAGCTTTTTTCTTTCATTTCCCTATTCTCTGGTTCTTTTCTCTGTGTTCTCATTGCCTGTTTTGTAAAGAGACCACCAATAAGTTGAAGACCACCAGTAAGGAGGAAAACTGCAATGTAATTCTCAATGTCTTCATTTGACAAGTCAGTCTCTGCTTCAAGGTCACTTTCCCTACAGAAGGAGCAAAGCTGCAGGCATGACTAAGTGATGTTGGCTACAACTTCCGTGTCACTCAACAGTTGCGTGGAGTCTACAGAGGCAGGGTTTTGTGCTCAGGTCCTGGGCATTCCAGTTGCTCAGGAAGCATGTGCTGTCCAAAGCGAAGTTATTAGAACCTCAACATTTTTCAGGCAAAGGAAGGAAAATGACCACAGAAACCTCATTTCTTATTATGGGTGATCTATGCATGAGGGTCCATCTTTTTAAAAGCCTGAATCTCAGTATAACATTAGAACATGATCAGAAGTGAAGATTCACTTTGTGCACAAAGGAAAAAAAAAGGGGGGGGGGAATAAATACTTGCAGTTACTGCTTGTGAAGGTTTATGCCAGAAGTATTATTTCCTTCAGCTGGCAGAACTTCCCATGCCCTGCAAGTTTACATCTTTTCAGGCCATGACCATGGACTGATGTAGGATGAAGTACTTAATGGGCACTGTGTGGGACTGTGGGAGACAGTGTGCTCTCCCATCTTTCCAACTAGAATGCGAACTTGGAAAGCAAAATTGCATTATTATTTGTTGGGTAAAAAACATTTGGATTGTACAGAAACAAACATACTAATTCACTTTCCATGAGTTTCTGCAAAAAGAACAGCTGCTTATAGACAGGATTCTTAAACTAGACCACAGCTGTGTTCATAGAGTCCCCAAAACATTGTAAACCCATTCTAAGATTCACAGAGCACACCAAAAGTGAGCTCACTGTGTGTAGCCTTCACTGTCGCATTCAAAAATCTGCAGTTCCACTTAAAAAGTTGAATGGAGTTATGAATGTAAAAGCTACTGCCTCAGCCTGATTGCTAAGGTTTACTGACACCTTCTTTTATAATTCCCAGTAAGGGGAGCAGGGTCAAGGGGGTTTCATAGATCTGTGGACTTCTGGCATCAGTGGAACTAATCAAGAAAGAAAATGTGAAGCTAAGATGGAAAAATAAGAGCAGGAATGAAATGATGTAGGACAAACACTGAATGGAGACGGTGATGAGAATGGGACATCCCTGGCAAAAAGGGCTCAAGATGTGACACAAAGAAACCTGATCTGTTCAGCAGTGGAAATGCTGACAGTCAAATTAGGCAGAGTTGAACCTTACCCTTTTAGTAAAGCATTGCTACATGAACAACACCAGTGGAAAGAGAGAGAGAGAGAGAGAGAAAGCTAGAAAGAGAGAGAAAGAGAGGGAAAGAAAAAGAAAGAATGAAAGAATGAAAGAAAGAGGAAAAAAGCCAACTTATTGCAAGTGAGATTCTCAGACCTTCACTGAATTCCTTTTTCAAAATATGAAACATCTTTTCTTGAATCCTTGTTTCTTGTTTTATTGAATCTTTTTTTCCCCTCCACTTCTCTTTCAAGATAATAATCTCTACTCATTACCGGAAAAAAAAAAATCCTCCTATTTTCATCTGCCCTACAACTTTATGCTTCTGCTTCTCCACTTCTGCTCTGCACCCTCAGCTCTTTTATATCCTCTATGTACCAGCTGGGGAGAATGTGGTGCTGTACCTGCTTGCAAGCTGTACCTATGCTAATAGCCAGAACCCCCTGGCTGATTGACCAGGTCCCACATGCAGAATGAACTCGGCATTCACAGTTAAGCCTTTCTTTCTGCTTAAAGAAATCTCTTTCCCTGACATGTGTCTAGGCTTACAGACTTACATATATAACCTTTATCACTCCAGTTTTTGAGTACATCGAAAATAGAGCTGTTTTTTACGTTATGAGACTGACACCTTTGGAGTGACAATGAACAGAGACTTTGCGACATCAACAGTTCTAATACAGTTTCTGTGAAAAAAAAAAAAAAACAGTCTGTGTATTATTAACATATGGGATGTTATGGTACAGAATGGCTTTATCTGTGCATATTATTTCCTGGATCTGGATGGTGCCCTAGCATTTATTCATCCATCAGTGGAAAGAAAGAAACTCAGACCCAGTTTTTATTTATTCTTATATGGCCTTTAGAAAATCCTTTAGGATGAAAGCCCTGAGGAATATGGTCTGATCACAGTGCTGACCTGTTCTGAGCAGAGTTGGACTACAACCCTCTGGAGGTCCCTGCCAACCTGACCTATCCTATGGTTCTATGATTTTCTCCCTTAAGAGAGCACAAGATGCAACCAGCCATTGTCCACAGCAGTTGCAACATTACCATTTGTAAAAGCATGGAAGGAAGGAATGGATGTGTGGAATGGGAGAAAATTCTAGTCCACCATATAGCAAGGGCAAATTCACCCTAGAAATTAATGTAATAACATGTCCCTGCCTTGATTTATTATTTACTGTTAGGTTTGGGGGTTTTTCCTATTTAAACACAATATATTCTCGGAAGACAAAAAAAAGTTAGAAGGAAAACTGTTGCAGCACATTATTATAGGGGCATCAAAGCGAGCCTCTATTTTTGTGAGTCATGAGAAAAATGCTTTTAGCCAAATATCTGAAGGGAATCAGAATGCTGATTGTTGCGAGAGTTAAATGATATATACACAGTATATGCCCAAGATAATGAGTTAAAGGTGGAAAAAAAATAAAGTCTACTTAATTTTCATTTAGGCAGTTTACAGAATATTTGACATTATTTAGTTCAGATTTTTTTGTTGGAATAATTTATTAGATATTCTTCCCTTGGGTTTTCTTATTGGTACTGTTGTTCTCCAGGGTAATTAATCTTCTTCAAAGCATGCTGCTAGCCAGTGATTTTTAGGTCTCTTGCTCTCCCCTCTGTTTAAAATATTATCAAAAGAAACTGACCCGAATAAAGTATTTTGGAAATGAATGAGTGTTAGGGAGTCCCCACCAGGAAAATCTTGGTTTTTACTGACTTAATGCAAATTCAGTTTCTTTTGTCCTGTATCCCCTATCATTGTATGGTTCAGTGGTGGCACCATTCCCATCTGTCTTCAGGGCCACATTCTGACCTCAGTAATATTGGTGTAAATCCAGAATAAATCCACCAGTCTCAGTGGAGCTGCTCAGATTTACACAAGGAATCTGAGAGCGGGATCTGGCTGTACGCATTTGTTCTGGAGAGACAGAATAACCATCTTTTATTAATATTTCACAGCAGTCTGCAATTGAAAACAGTTGTCTCCCTCTCTTCTTCTTTTTTTTTTTCGTGGGGGTGGGGAGCTATTGGCTGAATCCTGTTAGGGAAATCCTAGGGGCTATTTTTAGCAGTAAGCTCTACTGCTGCATTCTGGTATTGTACCAAGCACATGTGCTGTATGACCAGCAGCCACACATCTGAATCACTTGCACATCCTAAATCAATTTAAATGCTTGCAATAAATGAAAACATATATTTCAGTCTTTTCTTAAGTCAATTAATCCTTCTAGAAACAAATTTTACACTCAGCGGTGTGAATATCTTGGTATTTAAAAGTTTGGAGCAGATGCTTCTGCCATGCAATACTGACCTGACCTTATTAAACTGATTTGTGATTCAGACAAAATAGCGCACAATAAAATTACATTTTTAGTTATATTCTATTTCTGGAAAAGTGCTGAGAAAAGGAGGTTTATGTCAACCAGAGGAGGCATCCTGAATACACAGTTTCAGTGTTTCACTTCAAAATTGGTTGCAACCCTGATAAAGGTAATCAAAAAGTGTCATTATTACACCTGATCCTGTATAACAAAAACATTGTAATATGTATATATATTATTTCTATTACCTGCTATTTGGACTATTCAGATACTAAGAATAGAAAATTAATTGAAAGAATGGCAGGTAGAAGATACTTTCAACTTTCAGTTAATTTTTCTTAATATTTAACAAGTGTTTCTATTCAAATCCATTCGATATAACAGCCTATTCTGCCTGAAAGCTTCAGAAAGTCCTGATGCCTGTACATTTAGCATCTAAACACCATCCCTGTTGGTCAGGGGGATGGGAGGAAATGTTTTCTTATCTGTTGGTATAATGGCCACTGCCGAACTGGACAAGCTGAGCAGGCAACACACTGTAGAAGTTAAAACTGTGAGTGCCAAGAAAAGGAAAGTGAGGTCTGTGAGCATGCACTTATTTGTGTGCATACTTCCAAATAACTTACAAGACCTGATGATAGAGCAGCAAAGAACTGCAGAGAAAGGAAATTATTAACTGCTTTGCCAATGCCAGCAGATATTTTAAGCTGCATTAGTTTATTAGCTCCAGGTTTTCACTGGTTCTTTTTTCTTTAGAAGAAAACAGAACAAGAAAGTAAATACAAAAATGTATTGCTAATGAACTATTATATTTGCTAGATAATAATTTAGCATACACTTAGTCATACTGCACTTAGGTATTATATTTGTGTTCTCCATATTCTTAACATAAGTGTATTATCATTTTGGCTTAAATAGCAAGATCCCAAAGGATCAGTTCTAAAGTGCATGAGCTAAGAAATATGGCAGCATAAATATTTCTAGAGCAGCATAACTTCTGGCTGGCTTCTAACTGAATTATCTCAGAACCTTAACTTTGAATCACCCATGATGTAAACAGGCTCTTGTCTAGCAGAGCTTTTAAAGACTTTATCGATGTTCAATACCCATTAAAGAACTTTTCTGAGTAAGGGTAGTATTGAGCATTTTGTTGAATCTGGACTTTAATTTTGTATTCTCTTAACTGGCTGACTTTTCAGCAGCAGGCTAACACAATTTTCCCAGAATTGTGTTGGCATCCCCAGTAGCGGTGGCACATAAGAAAGATGTTTTGAATGCCAAGTATTGCAGCTTGGAGAAATTGTTAATTTGAGTCCCTTTCAACTGCAAGGGAAAGAAAAAGCCAAATGTTTCCCAAATGAAAATGGTCCACATAGGGGTAAGGAAAATAATTTTTGTTCCAGACATGTCTAAGGGAAATGCAAAGAACAAATAAATACAGAAAATCATTTTTCAGTGTTTCAGACTTGGTTTGAAAGCCCTGAAAATTGAATTTAGCTTGAGCCTACTCACTAAAATTTCTCTTTTGCTCCCAATACACAGCTACAGAGCAATGTGATATTGATAGTTGTTTCGTATAAAGCTGTTCTGTCCTTGCATAAATGACCATAGAAAATTCAAAAGGTACCTTGCACTGCAGTCAAACAAAAGGATTTGATCCTAATTGAGTAGCGGGTGGAAATTTTCTTTTTAATGAAAAAGGACTCTGGCTGCCACTGTTTCAACTCTCTGAAATATTCATTTGATATGCTTTGAGATCTGGAATTAATATGGTATTAGTTAAGCAGTACAACTCCAGAGTGGCATTGCCATTTCATAATTTATTTTAAAAGGTTTCTCTAAATTATATTCTTTACACTGCTATACATAACATTTTCTTGTTGTATATAGGTTAACAGCTTTAACTAACCTTACCCACTAGAGAAAGAAAAAACAAGTGATTCAGTAATACGACTGGTTTTTTTTCTAGCCATAAAAGCTTTAACAGGATACCACCCAATTCCCCTTCTTCTTTGCAGTTAATTGTATTTATTAATGTAATTTCTTGAGAATTAATTTTTGCTTTATTGGTATCACAAAATCTTGTAATAAATCAAAATTCAGAGTCTCACAAAGGAAAGAAAAATTTAGGTCCAGAGAAGGGCAACCAAGCCGGTGAAGGGTCTAAAGAGTGACTCCTATAAGGAGCAGCTGAGGGAGCTGGGGGTGTTTAACCCGGAGCAAAGGAGGCTCAGGGGACACCCTATTGCTCTCTACAACTCCTGAGAGGAGGCTGTAGCCAGGTGAGGGTCAGTCTCTTCTCCCAGACAACCAGCAACAGGACTCGAGGACACGGCCTCAGGCTGTCTCAGGGGAGGTTCAGGTTCAGGTTGGACATCAGGAAGAATTTCCTCCGAGTAAGGGTTGTCAGGCATTGGAATGGGCTTCCCAGGGAGGTGGTAGAGTCACCATCCCTGGAGGTCTTCAAGTTCATGGCAATCAGTGGTCTGGTCTAGTTGACAAGGTGGAGATAGGTCAAAGATTGGACTCAGTGATCTTGAAGGTCTTTTCCAACCTAAATGATTCTGTTATTCTGGGATTTTCATCTTGCTCTAATAGTCAAAAAAAATCCAGTTTTGCTAAAGTATGCATGACAGGGAGCAGTATAACTTGCTTTTGTTTCACTTGTTTCTTATTGTGCTGTCCTTGTGCTGAAGGTGTTGTGTATGACAGTCTGATGCTGAAGCACCAGTGTATGTGTGGGAACTACGCCAATCACCCCGAACACGCTGGAAGAATCCAAAGCATCTGGTCGAGGCTGCAAGAAACTGGGTTACTAAACAAGTGTGAGGTAATTAAAAATTAAGACCAGATACTTGACTTGTTAAAGTAAATAGCAAATTTATTGACTCCTAAACCTGTCTTACTTCTACAAAAAGAGAGTAATGTGTTTTAGGAATTATTTGGTCTTAACTGATAATATTAAAATACCGCATTATAGGAAAGCACACTTCCCAACCAGAAAATAAAGAATTTACAGTGTCGTGCATGCACATGCATCAGAATATGAAACCCAGACAAAACAAAAGTTCAGCAAAAATTAGCTAATGTTTTGCAGGATCCCAAAATTTCCAGGGCTGTTATGTTCTGTTTAATTACTTTTCTTTATATCCTTATGTTTTTACAAACCCAAAAGAACTGGTTCAATAGGTCCCTTTGAATAACTATTAGTGACTGTCCCTGAAGACTTTCTGCAGGTAGCTCAGTGTATTGGGCAGTGAGATATTGCAAGCACTGGAAATGGATTTGTTGTATACACTCATCTAACTAGATGGCAGCACTCTGACAGGCTAATTCTTTTTTTTAGCTTAGATAATTTTTCCACTGTTCAAGAAGACTTTCTTTCAGCAAGGCCCTTAAGGCCACATATCACATGAGTGGTTTCACTGGGGGATCACATACTTCAAGATTAGGTTAAACATATCAGCTGTGTGCTTTATTAAAATAAAGCCTAGTTACATCCTTGACTCAGGACTCCGTATTATAAAGAAAAGGCTAAAGAGAGAAAACAAGTAAAATGCAGTGTGCTGCTATGTACTGCTTTCTTCAGTAACAAACAGCTATTGCTGAGCAGTAAATTGTGTGGCTCTGTAAAAGGTGTAAAATGAAAAAGTGGTATAGGTTAGTTTGAGATGGATGCAGTGTAAGAGTTTCCTGGAAGATTTAGAGTTTCCTCTTGCAATTCTACAATTTCAAAACCTGAAATACAGCCTATTAGGTCTTGCATAATCTAGTGAGGGGGGAGAGAGGAAAAATGTCACTTCATGTTGAACTGCATTCAGCTAATTTTGACTCCAATTGCGTGCTTTGAAATGAGGCTGGAATGGGAAATAAGCTGTCAAAATATAAACTCTGATGATAAAACTAAGGAGTCTCAGTGTGAAGCTGGTGCATAGATCTGGTGTTTATCTAGATCCTTTTATGTAGCTAGAGACAGAATTATATTTGGTGATGTAATCTGTCCTTTGTTTCACTAAATTTTCTAGCACTTGCCTGACATCAAACAAGTGCTTTCAAACTACTCACTTTCCAAAATAAGAAAGGCTACAGTGATACACTTAATTGGTGCTCTGTTTCTTTAGGAAGTCATTCAGCTGAACAGATAACTTTTGTCACTAAAGGAGCGGTTATTGCACTATCCAAGATATAAAAAGCCACCATCAAGCTGCTTTCTGGAATATACCACAGAGAGTGCATAGTCAAAGCATCATGGGCAACTGCACTGTCACTTCTGCTGAATTCTGAATGCCCCCTCATGGACATTACCATTTCTTAATATAATTTCTCAACATAATCTCCCACAGTTTTTGTCAGAAGGAGTGGGGAGATCACTGGTCAGGTTTTGCCACATGCATTACCTCATACACCAAGTCTGAAGGGCAGGTTAGCAACAGCAACCTGCAGCAGCCGCTTAGGAAACCCTCTGCAGTAACTGTGAACTTTTTTCCTCTCTAACTAAAACAGTAGTCCCTGCAGTCCCACTCTTTGTCTGATAAGGAGTTTTAGGATCAAAACTAGTTTAGTCAGAGGTAGCTCAGGTTTTGTTACCTTGTACTGTATGTATCCTTGGGCACAGGCTTGTTTAGGGGGCCCTCCCTACTCTCATAACCTAACAAGGAATCCTTACGAAAACAAACAACCTGCATCTGTATGACCCTTGTTAACTCTAGCAGGGAGCTTTATGTGGTTCCTAAATCCTGTAGTGTGGATTAACTCCTCTCACACAGCTCAGGTCTTTGGCAACAGAGAGATGACTGGCTGAGTGTACAGAGAACTGGTGTCTCTAACTGGGCATGGGAGGATGAAAGTCATACTGGGCTGACACCATGCTTGCTGCAGTTCATAGATTAATTTAGGTAGACTAATCTAAGCTTAATGTATCGCCTTTACATATATCTGTATATATTACTCATACTCATACATACTCGTTTATTTCTAAAATACAACTTGGTAAAATCATAATGAGGTTTGAATGAGGTACATAAGCTGTGCATTTGCTACAAAATAAAATGTTCTGAGACTGTTCTCTACCCCTGCAGCCAACTGGCATGGAAAGGCCCATGTTCATACTACCAGGAATGCTTCCTGGCCCATGCCAGTGACCAAACCATGTCTGGGAGTTGTTTGGGAGAGTGCTAGTTGCTGCTCAGCCAAAACAGTGTGAAGGACCACTTCAGCAATTTAAAGTGCAGATGATTGTGTTACTCTGCCTGGGAATGTTTCCTGGCACTGCTTCGTTTACTGCTGCAGACACAGCCAGGATGACTTGCTTTTCCAGACTGTATTTTGTCTTTCTAGCCATAGATATTTGTGCTCTAGAATTATTCAAACAACAGTTTAGAGGACTTCTGCTAAACCAAAAAATTAGTTATAACTTTCAGATTATTTTTTTAGTCACATCCTTCTTCCAAACAGATAGATTAATTCCCCCATTGGATTCCTCAAGACAAGGGAGAAATACATTTAGAGTATTGCCAGTCCCGGAGAGACAGATTTGAGAGACCAGTCCCTGACTGAGCTCAGGGCAGGAGAACAGAGTAATTCACACATATACACATCCACACACAACTTTTTTATAGTCCTGGTATATATGTATTGGAAAAACAAAATTCAGACACAATATTTTTGTATTAGTCTCAAAGTTCTATGTATGTTTGCTGAAATGCCTGTTTGCTGTCTGTTAAAGGCTGATAGATGTAGAACAGTCAGTTATCAAATGCAGACCGGGGCAGCTAAAAGATGCAAAGATTGGCATAAAAACATCCATTATCTTTCTTTTTACAATTCTCCCTGGGTAAGGAGCAATGCCTAGCTGCCCTACCTTTGGGACAATAAAAGGACTGAATTATGTTTTGGTAGGGGTGTCCATTTTCCACTTGTTCTAGGGAGAGGAAGCATTCACATAACTCCTTTGGGGCTGTAATTTATGCACACATGACTGACATTAGGCTACAGTGATCAGCACAGTTTCAGAAGAGAAAATAAGAATGTAGCCATGGTTCTGCTTTGTGCCTCGACCTTTACTTCCTGTAGGGACTGTGGTCCAGCAACGTTTTTCTTTCTGGCCTAGAATTTGTTCTGAATTTTGGTAGTTTTCTGGATTAGGGAGGCATCTTACACCTCCTGCTGTCCACATCTCGTGGACTGAAGGGGAGAGAAGGAAAGAATTTAAAGTTGAGTCTGCCAGATCACATAAAATGAAATATTTGAAAAATTCCACTCTTTGAACCTCAGTTTGCCAGTGAAGATAAAATAACGCAGGAAAAGATAGTCTTTTTTTAAGAAAAAAAAATCTTCAGTGTTTAACATATCCATGTTAGGCACTGGACAACCAAAACACATGAAGAGAATAAATGCATCTCTGTGTGGGTGCATGTGTGTCAGAGGCATGCTTGCAATTCCCACGTGGTGGAGAGAGAGCAAGAAATGTGAGTATCCTGACTGGCAAAAGACCTGTTACTGTGAGTAGTTTTGAAATCACGAGAGAATTTAGCAGCTATGAGAAATCTCAGGAAGGCAGGAAAAAATCTGAAGACCTTGTTTACAGACTTGATAGCCTAGGAGAATTTCACACAAAAAGCTGCAGTACAGGCAATGGACACATTACACTGAGAGACCCGAGTGAGAAATATTCCTTAACCTGTGTCACAATTCCTGTTAGTTTAGCAGAGAGAAACCGGCAGCGTCACCTTTGTCTTCTTGAATCTCTGTCTGTACGTGAGCTTACTCTGCTGAAAGTCTAACTAAATCTTCAGGTTAATAGAGGTTGTCCGTGTGAAAATGTGATGGTCTCTTTTAAACAGAAGACCAGACTTTGACCTTAAGTTCTGTGAAAGGTGAAAACATTTTCCTGTTGTGGGGACAATGGATTCCTAGTTTCAGACTGATTTTTTGAAGCACTCAGGTGCAAGAATTTTGCTCTCCTGAGATGTATAAATGTTTCTGTTGATGAGGGAACTGCACATGCCAGAGGACAAAGCCAACACAAATTGTCATACACATTAGAAAAGGATGAATTGCCTTCTACTAAGGATGTAGTAGACAGGTGGATGTATTATTCAAATTCTCTGGAATGAAACAAACACTGCTCATCTGTTCTCCTATGCTATTGCTCCTATTTTGTTGGCTTTATGCCAATTTTCTGCTACATTTTATGTTTTCGATACTACCGTGGTCAATAAAAATTAAGAAAGACACTACCAAATAAAAAAAAAGATGTGTCTAAAAGTGTATGTGTAAAGTTATACAAATGTGTATGTTCTGTTGTCTGATAACTCATGCCAGTGAGAGCCAAGAGTGATCACTTTGCATAACTGAAGTTACATGAGAGACTCTGGCAACAGACTTAAGACATATGCTTGTGTAGGTCTGCTAAATCCTGACATCATTGTGTGAGAACTGTCCTTAGAAATTATTACAGGTAATTTTTAATGCACTTTTTTCCCTCTGTGCAGAGCCTTAGGTAGTTTGGATTGATATGCAGAGATACTGCAAGGATGGGATGAAAGGAACACTAAATGAGGAGATGGGAATGCAGAAACAGCACAGACATGTGCACTGTTTACCCTTCCCTTTCCTCCTGCCATATACAGCGTGAATGTCCTTGCTGATGTTAGAGCTGGAGAAGCCATGGAGAAAGAGCAGCTCTGGGCTCTGCCAGCTCAGCTGATGGCTGCACTCCAAGGACCCTACTGGGGGAGCTGCCTGGAGTGGGGTGTCCTGTTCAGTGCTACTTGATTTCTGCACCAAACTGGTTTCTGCATAACCTGTTTCTACCCTAGGGAATTTGACTGGTGAGATTGGGTAGGAGGCATGTTGTTGGCAAAATATTTTGGGAGACCTATTCCAGATCAGATATTGCAGAGCACCCCATTGTAAAAATAATGGCTAGCTGTGTCTTTTTATAGTTAAAGGGCTATGGCAACCAATGCAACAACACAAAAAAAGCCAGACAATTAACTCTCTTAAACATGTCCCAGAGTTTTTGTATACCTTGTAGAAAACATGTGACCAGAGAGTGAGTGTTTTGCTCAAGGTTCTTCGGCATGACCTTCATAAAATTCCTCTTTACTTTTCTTATACATTTATTTTATCTGTCCTAAAAGCCAGACTCCCTTCCCAGTTTTGCCGTGGAGAATTGGGTATATACATTTTAAAGCAGCTTGTTAGAAACATAGACCTTAATGAGAATGGATGAAGGAATAAATGTTACCAGTCACCTCACTTGTGAAGAAAAATATTTTATCTGACCCAGAAGAACCATTACAGAGTTTACTGACTCCATGAAGTAACATAATGTGCTGATTCTGATTGTGCAACTGTGTGTTAAAAGGATGTGAGTGCACTGCTACAAATTCTCATGTGAGACTGGGAGAGGCCTGAAGAAATTAGAGATGAAAAAGGGTTTATTAAGTCATTTAGTTCTTGGATCATTCCCTAAAATGTTCTTTCCACTGCTGTGTCTAGTCAAGTTTTAAACACTGCAAGAAATAGGGCTTCCACGATTTCCCTGAGGGGGAGCTTGTTCCACAGTCATCTAGCTCTAACTCTTAGGATATTTTTCCTGATTAGTCAGAAAAAATTCCCACTGCTTAACTCACTATAAATTGTGCATGGTTCTTGTGACCCCCCCCATCCCCAGGCATCTCCTTTTTTCTGATGTGCACATTCTCTTTAATATTCATAATATTGCTTTCTTCTCCTGGTGCAGAGGTCGGTGCTTTCCAATGTGTATGACAAAGTGTTGGATACAATACGAATTACAATTTAACCTCCAAGAAAACTAGAATTAAATGCATTTCTGTAACAGGTAAATCAGTCTAATTGAAAATAGGGTAGTCTACTCAGATAACTGTACCTGTGTACCTGTAGACCTTGAGAGTCAGACAGATCCAGTCTAAGCTGTGAGAGATTTTGCCCTTGGTGTTCATAAGGATCAGATTTGCAAATAGGGTCCAAGACCTTAAAATCAAGCTGCTTTCTCTTCGCTTTATCCAATATCAACCAGAAAGATGATCTCGGGTCCAGAATTGTTGACAGAGCTGTTTATTATGCCCAGTCCTGAGCAAAATCTGATTTGTGTTGCTGTATCTGCAAAGGCTGTGCAGCACTAGCACAAGCAGAGAAATAAATATTTTTATGACAAGCTGTAACTCTAAATACATACAAGGAACAGATATGCTGAATAAGAAAATGTTAGTTTTATCTTTCCTTTCCTATCTTTCTTCCTTCCTAAACTGATTACATTTCAATGGATTTGTAGAAAGATGTCACAGATTTTTTACATCTGGTTTTGGGGCAAATGCAGGCTGGAGAAACAGTTAAAGAGACAAACTTCACTTACAAAAATATAAGAAAGCGAGTCAGCATGTGTAACAGCAAAAATGATCCTGGGATATTGATCACACATTAAAAATTTAAAAAAAAAATACACAAATATGTTATTAAAGCATTTAAAGTTTAATTTTCTTTTTCTCCCTGTCTCTCCTCACTGTGATCATGTTCCTCCTACCAGCATAAATCACAAGTACTAGTAATGATGCAAAAACCATTAATCCTCATTCCAAAACCATCTGCAGCTTACAGGTGTGAATAAGTTTTTGCTCTCTAAATTAGATTTTTTCTAGCCAGATTTCTTACTTAAGAAATATTTCATCCTTTGGTTTGTATCTCTTAATATATTATGCAGAAAAGAGGCAGAATCTTTTCTTTTTCTTTTATGTGAAACCCTGTATTAAGATACCTCTCCTAAGACTGAAGTGAAGCATTTTGTGATAAAGCACACACGCATTTGTTTTTCATATAGCATTACTTTAATAAACAAATCAGTGTCACATTCCTGCATGACGCAATTTCAACCCATTATTAATCATACTAAATGTTATTTCGGACCTTTACTTTTTTTTTTTTTCTCCCTAAATATTGTCAGTGGAATATTGTAGGCCTCTGCTGTTTTCTTTCAGCGAATTCGAGGTCGAAAAGCCAGTCTGGAGGAAATACAGCTGGTTCACTCTGAACATCATTCACTGCTGTATGGCACCAGCCCACTGAACAGACAGAAGCTGGACCCCAGGAAACTCCTAGGTCTGTACAGGCCTCTATTCTACTGAGAGCAGCACATTCCAGCACTGTCATTAGTCATAGCTGGTGTCAGTTTAAACCACTTGGCAAGCAGTGTGACAAAAATTCACTTTTTCCAAATGCATTGCTATGTGGAAGGAGAATGTTACAATGGAAGCCAAATATAGATTAGCAAAATACACCGGCTGGAAAGCAGCGATACGAGTTTCTCCTCATTTGCTTCAAAAATCATCAGTGTTAACCTTTTGCTGTAACTTGTTCTCCATTGGAGGTCAGTGGCAATTTTGAACACAGTTGGTTTTCTACCTCCTTGTATTCTTTGATTCGAAACCAGGAATTTAAGATACACTTGCTTGTCAGAATTGCTTGTTTGCTGTTCTCATTTTGCTTTATTTCAACTATTTCAGCCACTCTGACTGCAGATACTATGCCTAAGTTTTCTAATAAGTGAGCTTTATTTTAATGCCTTCTCATTATGCAGGACATGATATCTTTCTGAATAACAGGGGGAAAAACACATTAACATATTAAATGCACCTATGGTTATACAGAATAGTACAAAATGGTCAGGTTTTTCACGTAAAATATCTTCGTGCACAGCCAGTGCTCAGCGTATGCCTTTTATAATACAAAAGTAGGGTTAAATTGAGCTCTGCCATTAGCATGATGTAGTGTAGCATGAAGCAAGTCTACTTGTCAGAAACACACAAAAAACTAGTACATTTTGGAAATAATCTGTGACTGAAATCCTGCCTTTATGTCCCAGCACACTGGATGCAACACTCTAATTCTCAGTTATTTTCATAACTCTTCTTCTAAGAAGTGGAGCTTTTCCTAAACGTAATCAAATCCAGCCCAAACAAAAATAACAGTAGCCATCAAAAGAAATTGCTGCCACAATTCTAGTCATACATAGAAATTATTTTGCCTTGGCAACTTATGATGTTTCTTCTGTAAGGCAGACTGTTGCTTCAGGAAGTCCTAAGATCATAATGTTATATACGTCTATACATTTTCTTAGCCAAGGCAACATGAAAACTGAAAAATATTTACGGTATAATAGATTCTTAGGAGCTTGAATTTCTAAGTAGGAAATCCTCCTTTAAAAAAAAGGTGTTTCCAAGAAAAAGTTCTAAATTCCTGCATAATTAAAATTTGGAAACATTTTTATTTGATCTCATCAACATTATTAAATTGTTCCTTTTTGATACAGTCAAGCATTTCATTTAAATTTTGTTGGGTTTAATTAATTTTATTTTATTTTTCACATTATTTAATATAACAAACATTGATATAAAATATCGTTGCAATTTTGGATCTCAGTGGTTGAGCAGCCTCTGGGATGCAGTGCGCAGTTGCAGATACAAGGTTAAGAGGGAATGGACCTAACTGTGTTTCTGCTGATGTACACAAAATGCAGAAAGCTTTGTTTATCCTATCTTAGAAAACCATTTCTTGGCCCACGGTTCCTTACTGGACATTCTTTGCCTTTTTTATTAGACACTTAGTCCAAAACATTTACTCTCTAAGTTTATATCAAGATCACACTCTTAGAATATATTCTTGGCTCAATGCCCTTTTCTGTCTCTGTTTCTAGGATATTTTCTTGTTGCATCTCACATGGCCTTTTACCAAGACATAAGTCAGTAAAACACCCTTCCCAAATGCTTTTGCATGTGCCTGTTTTCTGGCTGGAAGCTCTAACCATTTGGGCTGCCAGACATTTTTCCAAAATGTAGTGTGACTGCTCCTGATTTTGTTGTCCCCGTTTCAGTGAGATTGAACCTAACCAATCTTGACACTAAAATTAACGTCTTTGTATATTACACGAATTCAAATTATGTGTACTAAGGGAGAAAAATCTAAAGAAAACGTTTCTCACAAAAACTGACATCAATAACAACATTTTCTCAGCAAATACTTATTTCAATGCAAGTGTATTATTTTTTCTACAGAAATAATTCCATCAAACGATGGCTTTGCATCCTAGTGAAAAGTAGGACCTACTTCCTTTCTTTACTCGTCTACCCATCCAAAAATGCAGAATCACCATTTGTTCTCCACTTATGCTCCAGAATAGTGTTTGTGTTTCCTGTTCCTCTTCTGAAGAGTGCATCTGCTTTGCCTGAAGCTCTTTCTTTTTTTTTTTTTTTTTGCTAACGAGTAGCTTCTGTATCTTTCAAACAGAAAAGAAACACCTGAAGGAATTAAATTTAGTATGACTAGGGCTGGTAACGTGCTACTTGTCAATAAATGCTTATTTCAGTTTCCCTGTTCAAGAAAAAAATCCTCCTCTGGAAGACTGCAAAACAACATGGCTGGAAACTACTGAAATCAATGAGACTTACGCACATACTCGTCTATTCCTAATGGTTTACAAGTACTAACTTGCTTGAACTCTTGGCTTTATTTTCCCTGCATTGGGGTCTACAAGTGCAGCTATTCCAAATGACCGCTTCAACTTCTACACTATTGTGTAGTTAAGCTTTGGACTGATGTATTTTACTGTGTGTTAAGCAACTTGTTACGTTGCACTACCGTTGTCTTGACACAAAGGAAACTAATACGCAGACTATGTGTCACATCGCATTATGGTTTCATGTACCAGCATCCAACCTTACAAATCTCCTCATATAAATTCGAGGGCAGAACAGCAAACATTTCTTACAAATATTTTTCCTTTTTCTCATTCCAACTGTCATTAAGAATCTGTCACTCTAAGTCAAGTTTCCTACTATAAAGTTTGTAAAAGTGCGAAACACACTGTCAACACATCCCTGACACTGAGTCAGTAATTAGAGTGCAACTAAAAGATGCATCAGAAAGCGTCCGTGCAATTCCAATTTCATATTAATGAAGAAATAAACACTTAGCTGAAATGGCTTTGCTCCTGAGAGATGATACTGAGAATAATCAGGTTAAAAAGTGAACACAATTTTTAGTTTGGGTTTTTTTTGGTTTTCTTTTGAAAGTGAGTTTTTGCTCATGATTTTTCCTCATTTCATCAGACTCTAGGTCCCCAGTCATCAACCTCCTAAGCAGCCTCCTTGACATCTGTAGGGGCCTGACCTCAGTCAGTGATGGGTGCCTCAGCACCTAATTTGACACACTAGCTTCTACTGCCTTTGTGCATTGATATTCTAGAATACAAATCTTGGAACGTTTCTAGCTCTATCTGTAAATGGCTATACCGAATCTAAAGCGCTGGTGACTACAACCTCTGCCCTAGTGCAAAGTCAGAAATATTTGATTATTCAGAATTTGTCTTCTACCTTACTTGAAGTATCCCAATATCTTCTGGGACATAAACTTCAAACATCATGGGAAATTCTCATTTCAATTCATTTTCAGAGTAGCTTTTTGCTATTGATTTTCATTTATGGCAAAGTATTGTGAGCCTTCCTTTTTTGTGAGGCTAGCTAAGTGATGGTCTCAATTTCTCTTAGTCCAACATTTCCCCACTGTTCTTTTCATGAAATCTCAACGTTTTTCTTGTTCTTCAGAGTTTGGCAACTACTATTTTTTAAACCATGACGCAATAAGAAGCGAGTATTCCTGCAAGCTTCTTGACACACTGAAAAGGCTTACGTGCTTGTTTTCCCCAGTTTTAGTACTATCTTCTGATTGCTTTTAGTGTCCTTCCTCACCATCTGCTTTTCTGGTTTTACTTTGTGTTTATTGTTTTTAATAGTGTTTACCAGGAATGTGCCAGGCTGCAGGGAGATAAATGAGAATTCATCTGTTCTCTCTTATGTCCTAACTCTGCCATGGAATTTAAGAAAAAATGTCTAGTCATTCAATAATCTATTAATGCCTTCTTTTATCTCAAATTACACCTTATATTTCCCTTAATGTCTCCTGGCACTTTAACAGCACTAATTTTTTAGTTATCTGCTCAAGACTTTTTCATCTTCCCCATAGTAAAAAGTGAAAAATTGGTCCCTGGATCCACTTAGCAAGAAATCTGGAAACTCCTACTTGCACCTCTACTCTGACAATCTCCTGCAGCCAACATTTCCTTGCATGTCTGGGGCCATTAGGACTCACAGTATGAGAATACTCTGCATAGCTGCTGCACCTGCATTTCCCCTGGTAGCTCCACAGGAGGTTTTGTTTGGCTTCTCTCGCACACTGTGCAAACTGATCAAAGGCCTCTAGTCGGGTAAAAATGCATCTTGGATTTTACTCAAAGTGTAAAGCACTTTCTTCATCCCAGACCTTGCAGTCTGGTGTCTCGTACTTCAAAGATGATGGCTTATAATTGTCTTTGTGCATTTCACTGGCACCTGCTAAACATGAGTAACTGCAGCATTCGCCCCTTCCATAACAATGGGTGACTCCTCTAGGTAACTCGAGTGATTCACTATCTAATGTTTCCTCCAGATGGCAAAGTTACAAAGCCAGTTCTGTGATATGGCAGGGGAAAAGCTTATGTTCTCTTCCCCAGCTGCCTTAGGATCAGATTACACACTGGGATAGGAACTGCATCAAATCCTGAGATCCTTACCCGGTTTTCATATTGTTGTTATCAAGACAAACAGTGCGTTTAGTGGTACCAGAAAAAAAAAAAAAGAAAAAAAAAAGAGAAAAAAGAAAATATGAATTAATAAAATTTGAGTATAAGTCTTTAGATAAATCCTATCATATTAGCTAATGTATAGAGTAGAATTAGCTAGAAATTAAATTCTAAAGCCTATTAAGGTTTTGTTTCCTTTACTATAATGTATTTACTGAATAATACTGAAAAAAATAGTATTTCAAGTTATGTTTTCAAAATATTAATACAATCACTGATGTAAATGAAGAAAACAGCATTTTTACATAGAAAGACTAAGGCTGCAATTTTCAAAGGAGAAACTCTTTTGAAGGGAAAAAGCTAAGAAATTAGTTATCAGTTTCATGTAAACTTAATGTGGTTCCCTCTGTTGTCAGTGAAAAGAAACAGGTACTTCTCAAGCATAATTCATCCCATCAGTCATCTAGGCTGGGTGGAGGTGCCTGCCTCACTCCTCTGGCTGGAGAAGAAGCTGAGATGAAGCTTAGACTAGCTGCTTATCAGCTACAGATATCAGGATGATTAGTCACCCTAGTTCAGAGTGATTTTCTGTGGAATTTTGATCATTATATTCCTTTGAAACTACCGCTTAGCAGTCTTAAGATTTGTCACTGTTGCATAACAGTACCTTAAATGTCCCAAGGCTGATTTGATTTCTAGGTATTACAATTATTTTTTGTACTAGTATCTGGCATTTTCATAGTGATAATAATACTGAAATCTGAATTACTGTAAAGATTAAGGAAATACTTTTCCAGTATATAAATGTCTTTTTGATGAATGATGCTTATTGTTTCTTTTTTTCTTTAATATATAGGAAATGTGTCTCAAAAACTCTTTTCCTTGTTGCCTTGTGGGGGACTTGGGGTAAGTAGATGTTTGCTTTTTCACAAAAGGGACAGCACACAACATATGTGTTCACTGGTTAATTCTCTAGCACTATCAGTTCAAAGTCTTCAGAAGCTGATAAAAAATGTAGAGATGAAACATGAGCCGTTATCGCACTGTGTTTTCACAGACATGGAAAACAGCACATTACAAGAGGCATATGGAACAGTTAGGAATAAATTTTGTGGAAATGTGCCCATTTCCAGCTATTCCACTTTGGGTTTTTACATGAGGTCTTTCCTTGAGGAAAGTAACATGGGCACAATTGTTATAGCACAATAAGCTTTGGAGGAGCTGTTTTGTGTACTGTTGAAAAGTAAATATGGCTCCACACTTCTCTGAAAGGACAAAAAAGTTGCCAAAGCTAATATTTAGCATGAAAAGGGCTCACTAGCTGCTGGCCAATAACTTGGGTATTGTTAAAGTAATAAATTATGTGAGCATTTTTATGTCCTGATTTGAAATGGATTCATCCTGAAAGACAAGCTCGTATTGGGACACAGTAGACAAAAAACTGCAGAAAGAAATATGTTGCAACACTAGGTAAAAGAATAAAGCTAAATTATTCAAAACCATGTAGAATTTCTGATACTGGTATCACGCTCCTATTAAATTGTAGTGAAGATAATGCCAAGGAGAAATAATTTTTCACATATATGAATTTTTCACACAAAAGTATTTCATGCTTTTGGTCCAGCTGGGTCCATTATTTACTGATGTCATCAATGTCAAAGTGAAATAATAATATTCTAGATATCAATAGGCTGGATGGTTGATGTATATTTTACTTCCCTTTTACTGTTTCTCAGTGAATTCCCTGAGTATCTCTCTGAATAGTCTGAGCAGACATAAAGGCATCATCTCTGGAGGCTAACTTTCAGTGCAACCTTATTCAGTTTTACTTACTTTTATTCTTCACAAAGGATAAACTCCATACCATACTAGCATGTTTATATGACAGAAGAAATACTCATTTTGTAAGGTTTTAACACACACACAAAAAGAAAAGAAAAAAATGCATTTTAACCTTCAGCATTTTGTGATTTTTTTGTGGATTTCTGAACTATGACTTCAGAAAAAAAGAATCAGGAAGTTGTAGTTGTTCCAGCTCCTTCACTGTGGCCTTAGCTTGCTGAACATTCTGCCTAAAATTTGGAAGTTGGTGCCTAGCAACTTGTGTGCGCCTCTGTAAACTACTGTATGCACACATGCACACATATATGCACACACTGGTGTATGAAGAAGGTAGTTTTTCACACTGCTGATGCAGAGAAAATTGAACAAAAATTTAATAAAGTTGAGAAAGGATGTTCAGGCTTCTGAGTAAAAAGGAGATTATGTAAAATTGCTTGAAAAAAATCTATTTGAGGGCTTTGGATAGTAAACAGGACTATGGCATTCTTTGAAAATTGAAGGATACAATTTTTCTATGAAAGAGGTTATTGTGGTATTAAAAAATCATGACCAGAGATGTGCTTTGAAATCCTTCTACTAATGACAGTATGTTTTCCATTCTAAAGACAACACAAGTCAGAATTGCTCAGTATAACCTCATTTTTTAAAGCATTTAAATTAATCTACACTTTTTTTTTTCAGTCTGTGTGCTTTATTTCTTATTTAAATTCATGGAAATTGGATTAAAGAACATGTTGTAGAAATGGATCTTTTATTTATTTATTTTCTAGTTGGTTTCCCTTCCTATACATTATTACTGTCAGGCTTGCTGTGGGGCTCTTTTAAAGGAATGGGTTATGACCTTTTTCAAGGTAAATAATCAGATTAGGAGCTTTCTTTCAGCGATATTTAGCTGTCGATTGGTTAAGATGAGCTTTGGGAAAGGGAGCTGCTTCAAAGTACGTGAAAAGCAATTCTTGAGCTTACTTCCAGAAATAATGGTGGAAAGAAACAAGAAATATTGCTACTCAGTAACTCTTAACTTAATTGAGAGGTATAAAGCAGTAATCAGTGTAAAGCAGGAAGAGTAGTTCATGCAAAGATTTTAGGGAGGGATGGAAGAATTTTAGGGTTTTTTATGTTTGTTGTATATTTTTTCTTCCTTGCTTGCACCATTACTTGTTTGCTACAGAATATAATAAGACAGTATTAAGAAAAAAAATTCCATTCTTGCAGGAGACTTTATGACTGTCTTTTGAACGAGGGTTTTCAGAGCTCTTTGATCCTATTGTCTTCTAACCATACGGGGACCTTGCTGGCTGTTATTATGCAGCTCTATTATTAAATAGATTTGTGGTTAGACTCCTCATACAGGGGATGGGAAACCTAGGCTCAGTTCTCTCCACTCCCAGGCTGGATTTAATATCAGAGACCCCACGTCTTAGTGGGTGTTGCTACCACACAAAAGAGCAAATATTATTTCTGGTTGGGGACCCCCACACCATGCACTGAAGCGGTGCCACTGTTGGAAAGAGAACTGGACAAGTAAGGCTTTATCCATAAGTAGGATAAAGCCCATGTACCTAAGGCTGTGATCTACCTAGTACATATAATTATAAATACTGCCAAGTCCTAGTTCTGACGCCCTGTTCCACAAACAGCTTATAAATTTGATGTGAAAGAATCAACAAACAGAATGCTCTTGGATCAGGAATGGAAGCTAGGACTTCCCAAACACTGAAGACATGATCACTTGATGGGCTTGTACTGTCCACAAACAAAAGTCCAACTAACCTCTGTAACCCTGAATTCTACTCTATTATTGATTTTGTTATCTCTGTTCTAAAACTGCAGTTAACATCAGGGATCCTCTTCTTTGGACATTACTTACAGTTACAATGAAAGAAAGTTTGTTTCAAGAATTTTGAAAAGCAAACAAGAGGCAGTCTGTGTCCATAACCAACATTTTCTGATCCTTTTCCATCATGGCACTAAATCTTCTGTAGCAGTGAAAAAATTGCATGTAAAACTACTGTCTACTCATTTTGTAAACTTTTCATCCATATCAATCTTCTTTTGAGTACTGCTAGGGATTGATTATGTCAGTCATTGGCGAATATGGCTTAGAATATGTTAGTTTTTCAGAAGAAATCAAAAAATAAACTTTTTAGTTTTATAAGGAACTATATAAGTAATAATTAGCTCTCTTATCTAGGAGCAGAAATCTGTTTCACCTGTACAGCTAAACTGAACAGATCTCACAAAGAGAGAAAAAAATTGTCTAAACTAGCATCTTAAATTTGCCCATAACAGGTTTCCTTTAAATGATGGTTGATTTTTTATCAGAGGACTATCCAGGGTCAGGAGTATAAAATCCACTGAAGTATGGGATCTCCCTCCTGCAATAATGCTTTTTATTGGTTTTTTTTTCAAGCTTAACCTTGTTCCAGAACCAACTGTTGTTAAAGAATTCTAATACCAGGGGGATGAAATTCTTTGTGTTGGAGAGAGACTAGCAGCTCTATGGCCAGCAGTTTTAATAAAAAGAGATGGTTTCTTGCAGCTGGTCAGACGTTTGGAATGTGAAAAGTTTTCCAGGAGAGGTGGGTAGATTGCAGGTGAAGTGGCCAAATGGGGAGAATAATCAAAAATTACATTTTGGTTCTGTGGATTGTCAGACTGTTCCACAATTTTTCATCTGTAAATAGCCACTAGAGCTATAACTGATCATTTGACCAATGTATCCATCTATTGCAATTCTCTCCTGTTGTGCTGTGAAAATGACAATAAGAGAAGCAGAAATCCACTTTTAATGGGAGTAAGTTTCATCTCCTTGTCTCAGTCTGTCACTAAAAATAGTGATTGTTTTCTTGCCTGCTTGACCTGCTGCTGTGTGAAGAAATCTTGAAGTCATTTCTCAGCCATATTTTTTTGTCTAGTTGATAGGCAAAAAACCCCACAAAAGCAAAGAAGAGCAGGCTTTTATGATAATGTCATCATCGGCTCCCAGCTTCAAACACTTCTGCGGCTTTTGAATTGTCATTTATAACTTGGAACTGAACCGACCCATAATTCCCTTGATGCATTTAGAGAAATTGATAACAGACTGCTTCTTTTATGGCTCAGAGGAGGCAACTCCAATCACATCACTATTGGCAGTCAATATTATTTTCTGACATGGTTGTAAAAGTATAAAGGGGCTTATGGCATTTGTTTAGATGAGGAATGGGCTCTCAAGCTGTGCTGGGGTTTATGGGTCCAGATTACTGAGAAGCAAAGGGAATATGATGTTTGCAAACAGGATATGATTTTATTTAAGTTTGGGTTTCATACGTTGCTCCCTGGGGATTGTCCTGCAGACAGAAGAGAATTTCACTTTTATCATATGAAATTGGGCAGTTATCCAAACCCCCCTGCTCTCCCCCCATCCTCCCCACCAAAGACACTGCTCCAAACCTGTAATGTGTAAAGTCGGACCTTTAAATTGCAAGAGCTGGAGGAGAACACCACCCTGCAAGAAATCACACTTCAGAAGAATTAATGTTTAGTGAGCTGAACAGAGTGGCTCCTGGGCTAAATATTGAGCCATCTGAATGGGTGAGTATGGCTTGTACATATTATGGAATGTCCATTGCATTTCCTCAAATTTTGCTGTTACAGCAGTAAAACAGAGATGATGTTTCCGCTGGGATAAGCTGGTTTTGTTTCAAAAACTGAAGTGTAACTTAGATCTTTCATATCAGAAAACAATTTGGCCTGTAATTACCAAGAGAATAAATTTATGGCTATACAATCTCTCAACATATTTACAAAACTTAAAAAACATTCTTATTTTCTGAATCTTAAATTTCTTCCTGCCATTCCTTGCTGTGGCAGCTGACAGTGCTACTTTCTGTCCTGACCACACAGGAAGAAAAGCAATAAGAAAGGCAAGATTTTACTAGTACGCAAGTTTAGCAAGTCATCCAGGAAACAAATTGGTTTTTGCTGCTTCTCATTCTTCCCTTGATCTTCTCAGTCTCTGCCCAGGAAGAATTTTCAGCCTTTACACATTATGACTCTTCATTCCTCTAATTAGAGCTAATGGTACCAAACTGGTCCCATTACCAGGGTACAACAGCGTAAAAATCCAGAAAATATTGGCAGTAGCACTGCCTTCTTGTAGCAAGTTTAGATTCCAGGCTGCTTAGGTGTCTCCCCTTACATCTGCACACAAATGTGTCTGCAAAGAAATTAGGCTGCCTACAGTCTGGGCACTCAAATGAACCACCACCTCCACACAGACGTTAGAATTAACTTGTGTCTTCCCCCTATATTCCAGGCTGTACCAAAATAGGTATAGTCTTCTCAACAAAAAGTATGTCTGTTTCCTTAGGTTTGGGAAAGCAATCTGTAATTCCTAGAAGCTCATTTACTCAATATTAAGTCTTCCACTGTGAAATCATTAATATACCATGCTGCCGATATATTCACCTAATACTTTAAATGACTTACCTGACTCATTAACCTACTGAAATTTGCCAGTTACATAATTTTGTAACACACTGCAGAAGGCTTCTAGGAATTAAGGACTTGTTTACCTCCTAAGCCTGTCAGCTACACCATCCTTAAAGAAATACCAAGATTTATTCAAAACAACAAGCGTATTATACTTTAATTGACATATTTTGCAGACTATTTAGGACTCACATGTTGTTGACTGTGATATTTTTGGCAGAGGTCTACAAAATGTGTGATCAATAAGGCCACCCTGGTACCACCCCAAGGCAATTTAAGGCCACTGGGAGTGGAACCAGAGTCAGAGTCGGAGGTTAGTCTGAAGAAAAAATAGTGAATTAAGATAAAATCTGCACATTTAATTAACTTGCAGTCCAGAACAACAGCTCTCTGAAGACTCCTTGTCCAACTTTATGTACTGGCATTAGAAAGCCACATGCATC
Organism: Lycocorax pyrrhopterus obiensis; assembly: GCA_014706295.1. Lineage (NCBI taxonomy): Eukaryota > Metazoa > Chordata > Aves > Passeriformes > Paradisaeidae > Lycocorax > Lycocorax pyrrhopterus. The sequence continues at coordinate 30,962,942 of JACSVZ010000002.1, forward strand.
ACTAGAGCAGGAGTGGTACTACCTAAGATCAGAAGAACTGACTGGAGGCACTTGATTTCCTTTATTGACAGAGACTTGAAACAACTAAGTTTCAAATTTTAGGCACATTGATTTTAGAGAAAAAACCAAGTGTGATAAGGTGAATCTTGATGATCACAGCAGGAAACAGCCAGCCTTCCATTACTGAGGTACACAGACTTCTTCTCTGGTTCTGTAAAGTGCCAGTGTTTCATCTTTGGGCAGGGAGGGAATGCCACATTCAGCGTATCAACACCACGGCCACAAAAAAAGGAAAAAAAAAATCCTTCACATTACAGGGCAGATATTTTGTCCCATTCTTGGCCTTTCATGGCACTGAGGTGGCCCTGTGCCATCTACCACAGAACTTGATGTTTCGGTGAGAGGTGAAACTGTTCAGAGAGACACAGTTCTTTGGTATTGCTGCAGGCACAAGACAATGTTCTAGAGTAGTCCCAGACTGCTTTTACTTGCAGCAGGCAAGGATAGATAGCTCAGGCATGGCAATCTGACAACTTGCCAAACACACAATTTGGTGCCTCAGACAATTTTTTTCCCCTTTTAACAAAGGACCTTTTTCCCTTGCTACTCAACCAGATTAAATTTTTAAACAAAGATACAGTGCATGGATCATAGAAAATTACTGAGAAGTTAATGAACTACTGTGAAGTCAAATCTTTAAAGGTCTTACCTAATTTTCTGCATTTCCTAAAAACTATCGTGTTGCCAAAGACAAACATTATGCAAAGAAGCCTTCTTATTTGACAGAATAGGACACATTTTATATTTATATTTATATATACACCCATATAAGTATATATATAAAAACATGCACAGGCGTGTTAAACGTAAATAGTGGAAGAGTACCACATCCAATCTACTACTACTATTCACTCTGCCCAGACTTAATCACACACACACATATGGATTTGACGGTAATTCTGTAATTAAAGAAGAATTCACATTCACACTTTAAAAACATATCATGTGCTTATTGACTGAATTTAACCCCAGGATGGACAGAAGAGCTCTGTGAAGAGGAAATGTTCATGTGTTGTTTATCTGAATAAACACCAGGTTCTAGTGTAGTCCCACAGTGGCCTCTAACATAAAGATAATTCACATCCAGGCAGAAAGCTGAAATACTATGTTTTAATGTCTTCAGCAGTAAATGATGAAACTTTTTAAAAATAAGGCTTGAATTTTGCCCGAAGTTGCATTTTCTGTAATTGTATGCATTACAACCAACTATACATTGTATCTCCTTGTCTACAAACTCCTGGAAGCTGCAAGATCAAACATAAGAAGGCAGTTGCACAAGCATTTTCACACACTAACCCATTAAATACTAAAACAAATGTCAAGTTAAATTAATAGAGTACTTAGGGCTAGGCCTGAAAGTGCAGTAACATTTTTTACAAGCATCTGGTGATACACGCCACATATCTGAGCCTTGAATCTGGGCCTAAGTGTTTTATTTATGAGTTTTTTCTAAAAACAAGTACTAATCCACATCTAATCCATGCTATCCTCCCTCCATTCCCCCTACCAATGATCCACACATCACTGTTTCACTAAGGTTTTGAGATCCTTTATGGTGTCTAATGTATGCTTTATGAGACCTTCAGATTCTTTCATAAAAGTTAGTTTAAGAGAAACCAAGTAAAACTATTTCTTTTTGAGATATTTTTCTGTTCAGGATTCAGCTTGACTTAGACTGATTTTTTAATGCTTCTCATTTTGAAGACGAAGCTATTTATTTTTCAATACAGGCCTCACATATTTACTTGTTTTTTTTACAAACTTTAAGACGAATTTTGTTTTTACAGACGGGCTGCTGCATTTAAATCAAGGGATGACTAGCAACATCAGTAACTGTGCTAGGCATTCAATAATTAATTAATAATTAAATTTTTCCTGAATATTTTTTGAAAATTGGCTTTGATTGGCTTTTCATGTTACTTCACTATCAGCAGGTAAAACTTGAAAGAAATTAAGTATTCTACATACAATTGGTTTGTGTATTACCCACATTCCTTGTCCTTGAAGAAAGCCTGGAAAGAGGCTTTTGGAGTCAGAATTAATAGCCTTTAAAACTATTTTTAGAAGTCTTTTTCCATAAATATTATTACTGCTAAGTTCTCCTCCTGGAACGATTCAAACACAGAAGTCAATGCAAGACTAAGGGAATACCATGGTTTTTGTTTAAGCAATGATTTGTGATGATCCTTTGAATTATTCATCCTGCTGGAGCTTAAAGATCCCATGCCCTTCACAATTTATTTGTAAACCACACTGGTAGGCAAGAAAATATGAAAAGCTGATATTATGGGTACTGCTTACGGTAGGCATTTCAGATCAAAACAGCTGGAAATGCCTTTGACAGAAAAAATCTTTGATACAGCTGCAATAGCAGTAAAAATAAAGGAAGCTCACTGTACATATTTTTCCTAAAGTAGTTCACTTTTACACACTTCCTGTATCTGGGATTTATGGAAAAGGCGTCAGCCATGCAAACCTTTTCTCCTTTGTTCCTTAACGAGTGACATGGCTGACAGGCCATTCATTAGAAGTTGTTCCTTGGAGATGATGTGCACACCTTCGCTTCTTTAGTCATGGTGAGATGAAACAGCAGCTGAGAAGCACGTTGAGGACCTTTTGCTTCCTAGTGGAAATCACAGAGGTGATGAATGATCACCAGGACATCTGTAAGAGTGCGAGGTGAGAGCTACGAGCGTGACACCTGGGAAGCTGCACTGCTCATGGTCAGGAGCAAAATATTACAAACTTACGCGGTAGCATAAGCTGGCACCAACTGTGTCTAAGAATGACAGACTCCTTGCTGGAAGTGATACTGAAATGCCACACAATTTTTAGAAGTTGGAACAATTCAGAAAAATATTTAATTTCTGCTTTCACACCAGGAAATTAAAAAAAAACCCAGTGATAGAAACATATTTGCTCTGGCATAAGTGAAAGAGTGTGAGACTCTGAATGCTTTTAAAGCTAAAACACAAGAATTTGCTCTGCAATACATAAGTTTTATTAAATTTCAATATCACCGAGGATGCCAGTACTCTCCAGTATTATTTGTCACAGATTCTTAATCAGTTTGTTTACTGCATATAGCTACACTGTTGTTAGCTGACCAGATTTTACTTACTTCTCAGCATTATAACCACTTATATCAAAAGACAGAATTTTTTTAACGTAGTTGTTTTTCTAGATTCGTGTTGAAATGTATCCATCTGAATTGCATACTTAATTAACTTCCATCCAAGAAGATGCCTTTAAAGAAAGGGCAAAGAATCCTTTCAAACTACTGTAATGAACTGCTTGTTGTCCAGGATATTGGACACATAGAATACAAGGACTGCCATCAAAGGAGCATCACAGGTCAAAGTTTCCATGAACAAGTAGATGACAGACTGCATTTTTTGACCTGTAGTCAGAAAATAAGGAGAGTATCTCTTGTGGGGACGTGTGGTAACTCTAAGAGGACTGCTTTTGATTTTAATGATGGCAGTAATTGTGCAGAGAATCCAGAGCAGGATGAGCAATTCAGTGTATTTTTAATTCCTCTTAGGAGTAAAATCAGAATTCCACTGCATAAAATGGATTTACATTAAATCACAAGTTGTGTGTTTGTGGGTGGGAGGAGGGGTGGGCAGGGAAATTTCTAGGATGCTTTCAGCTCATCCCAAAGCAGCAGCTTGGGCTCTATTTTATATTGTCATATAGTTATCAGTGGGTATGTATTACAATAATTTAAGAAAGAGAAATAACTCGCACAGATGAATATATCATGCAGGGTGTAAAAAATTGAAATGTTTGTCAGACTGTGAGCAGCATCTCTGGTCAGTAGAACTGTGATACAATGACCACTTGGCAGATCCTAGGAGGTTTCTGGAGAGAAGAGGACTGAAATAGAAGACGAGAAATGAAGAGGTTTTGCAGCAGGGAAAGGGACAGGTAAAACAAAAAGCAGTTATTATCTTAGAAATGCTTTAGCATTATTACTCACACTCCTTTTTTTGCCCCTCTGAGGTAGGTTTGAGATAAATTCAAATAGCAGGAGAAGGAACATTTCCAGTTTTGTCAACTGCAGAGATTTCAGAAAGATCTTTAAGTAAGCAATCTCTCCCTCAGGTGTGTTGCCATATCCTTCCTCACCACTTTCACACACGCCACAACCTGAGTACACCATAAGGAGCTGGTAACTTTCAAACTTTATAGTCAGTCTTCCTTAAAATGAACATTTCCAGCCCAAAAGGGGTTACAGTAAAAGCTTTCTGTCTGTCGAAGTGTCTCTGCTGTAAGGCTTCTTCTTTCTTAGCTTGTTCTGAGTACGCTTAAAGTCTTCCTTGTGGAAGTGGCTTTATCACATAGATACTTCTTACAGGAAGCATTCATATCAAGTTTTTTTGTAGTGCAAAGCAGAAAATTTCTGGACATGGGGCTTGAAATATTAGTTGCATTCAGTCAGGAGAAGTTACCCACATTTCTTTTCACTTAAGTCATTCCCTTCCTCTTTAATGCCTCCACATCCACTTCAGGGACAGGTAGCTTAATTTCTATCATCTGTAGCTTTGCAGAGTATTAGCTTTGCTACACATGCCAATGATTGAGCTATACTAGATGTGCTTGAAAAAGCCTGCAACCTACAGCGCTCATTCAGGAAACTGGGAGTGAAGTAAATCCATATGTGTGTTAGAAAGTCAGTGTTCGGATAGGGCTCGCGCTCTCTGGCTCTTGGCGCTATCATGCACATGTCTTCTTTGAAGAGCTGTAGCAGTGACAAGATTTTTGAGAACAAAATGTGTAGTATTCTCATAGTTCAACACTGACATTTTGATGCTGTAAATTTTTTTTTTGTTTGTTTCAATTCAGGACATTCTTCTATCTTGACAATTTTTAAAGGACTCCTAAACAGAAGTAACATACATAATTAAGCAGAAAAAAAGGCTAAGATTCTGTGTTAGAATTCAGCTACAAATGCTGTATTTTCTGTAAATTTTGTTTAACATTGTCTGAAAAACAATCCTAATCCAGATAGGTTTTTCACTGAATTCTTTGGCTGCTCCAAAGCACTTGAACAAAAATAACCTCTTATAAAATTCCATCTGACTTCGTCATAGTCTGTGATTCAGAAAGCATCACATTTGTCACAAATTCATGCAGAGTCAGCATATAAATAGGCTGTCAGATACATGTGATATATACATGCACTAGAACCAGAAACCACAGTGTCTAATCCTATTCCCTTTACTTGTATAAAATCCAACCATTTCATCTCACAGGAATAAAGAAAAGCATATCAGCAGGATTTTAGAGCTGCATTTCATAGACAGCCTGACAACTGGGCCAACTAGTAGCTGTAATTTTAATGGGTTTGCCATTTATACTACTGTATTTCAACAGCAATTTACAAAGTAAACGTTAAGTAACACTAAAAGAAAATCTCTGTTTAAACACCTGAAACATGTAAGGAAATACATAGAATTAATAGAGATATAAAATGGAGTGGGATGGCATTTTCTAGTTGTTACAGCTAAAGCGTTGGCTGTGTGATGCAGGTTCTTCTAGGTTGTTCTTCATAAGATGTTCCTCAGAAATTCAGTCTTAATTTTGCAAGAATATGAAATAGTATTTGATACCAAAGTTTGTAATACTGTGCCTTTTCAGGGTAATTATTCATATATTTATGTTACTTTTCTTGTATTATAGTAACTACGCATTAAAGTATGCAGCTTCAGTTAGCTACCCCTAGTTTTAAGAATTTACCACTCATTAGATGTGCCGTGCCCAAGAGATTAGCAAAAATATCCTGGATTTCCTGCATTCATTCAGGTGGTCATTTTTGAAAATTTCTCAGGAAACACTGTTCTGTTTCCTGATTGCCCATTTTTTCTACCAGTCCAGGTAAATTAAGGTTACAGTCATTCAAATGGTCTAAGGGAAATTTTTCAGTGGAAGATACTTAGTCTTATTGTCCCAGTTCAGTCTCCTCACACTCAGCTGAAAGCAGAAAATGATAAATGCTGTACCCTGGCCAATGCTCAGCATTCAGCAGATGGAGAGACTGCAGTCTCATGTGTCAGAGCAGACAACTGTCTTAAGGGTGGGTACTCTCAAGCTGTGGTTACAATTTTAACTTAATCAGCCTTCCTGCAAATGAATCATAGTCCCTTTGAGGATGCAGGTTGCTCCTGCTCATGCCCTGGTGTACGGAGCAGCTGCCATTGAATCATTTTCATCAGCCACTCCTTCACGTTAACCTTAATTTGCTAGCCATAAAAATGGTAAGAAGTACTCCCTCCCAGCCCTCTTGCTGATACTTCTTTATTTAAAATACTGCACAGTATTTTTCAAACTTTATTATGGTTTGATTAAATTGATTTAACCAATGACCTCTACTTATTTATCTCCTGATTACCTTTAAAAATGAACTTTTTTTCACAGTTCCTTTAAAGCAATAGAGAGATAACTTGAAGGTCTGCCTAATGTTATATACGTCACTATGTTTTTACTACTTGGTTTCTTTCTTGTTTCTTGTTAACTATTGATTAGTGTGCATCTTTTGGAAACCTACTTAATTTCTTTAAATCACAAGTTATCAATCTACAAAACAAATATAATAAATCATCCCGTATCAAGCTGATGACGCTTAATTGTGTTTGTACAACATTTTGAGTTTCTCAGATGAAAACACAGTGTGCTGTCATTACTGTTATTCTAAACTTTGCAAGCAAAATCCAGTTTTCTTATTCAGGTCTACTGCAAATACTAACTATTTTCATTAGTTCTGCTGCATGCATGCAAAACTGATCAAAATGGTAGAAAAATCAGGTCCAGGACACTGAAAAATAAGATCATTTTAGTAGCTTGAAATATAATATTATTGTAACAGTAATGGCGAAGACATTTGACAGGTGTAGAGAAGATCAAGCTTAGATCAAGCTTCTTTCTGTTTCAAATGACTAATCAGAGAAATTCCTCAGAACTTCCAGAGTCGAGTAGCAGTTGCATCCATTTTCAATTACTTGATTTCTTTCTTTCCTTTTTTTTTTTTTTTTCCCAATGAATTAGGAACAGAAGCTTCTGGTTCAAACTGAAAACATGTCTCAGTGTGCTTGGAAGTCATCCAAATAGCATCTGCCACAGTATTTTGTCTATTTCTAAACGTTTTTCTTTTCATGATAAATTTGTACGGTATGATACAATTAAATGCACTTCCCATGGAGCATCAAGGAAGTCTGGCTGTCTCTCTGGATAACTTTTTCAGACTATTTAACATCATCATGTCCGCTTCACATAATAGAAAATATATATAGGAATATACAACATTTCACCTCTATGTTTTGGTATGTTTCTGCAAATAAGGAGGCATTAACAGATTTCAAAAGTAAAATTTTAGCATACTGATTGAAGCTGTAAAGCAGTGCTGCTTAGCCACCTTTATAGTATACTCTTAAAATGTTTTACATGTCATGCTTGCTCATTTAGAAGGTGCAAAAGATAACTTTCTCTGCTTTAAAAACCCTCATTCATCTGTTACAAAGTAAAGCCTTCCAGCCAAAACTTACTAGTTCATCAAAACTGGAGATAGAGCAAGGGTCTTGCTTTACGTAATTCCATTTTCTGTCTATGGCAAGAGTGACAGCCGAAATTACTCGTAACAATTAATTGTACCAATTTGTTACTTATAAACAACTCCTGCCTGGGAAGAAAAAACGAGTGGTTACTATTCTTTTGTTCTTACGAAAGGGGCCACTGATGTGCCACTGATGAGCTTTGGTGGCACGGGCTGCCCATGAGCTGCTGGGGCAGCGGTGGCTGTTCCCGATGGACGTTCCCGATGGACATTCCCCATGGACATTCCCCATGGTCCCGGCCCTGGCAGGTCCCCGTCACCTCGCCAGCCAGCCTGAGGAGCGTCTGGCGAGCAGGCCCGGCCCGGCCGATGTAACACTGTTTGTAATGAGAAATCTAAACAGGGAATGGCAGCGAGGCATGACAGGAATGTGTTTCCATTGGAGAAGCCCGTGCAGAGAAAAAGCATAAGCAAAGCCATGTCCAGAAGGCCTTTCAGCTGGCCAGCACGGAAGACTGATGTTATTGTACACGGGCTGTCACGCTGCCAGCCCTCCCTCACGGGTTTGTTTTCTCTCATGCTCTCCCTCTCCCTCTCCCTCTCCCCTCTCCCCTGCCTTCCTCCCGGGGCCGGCTGTTTGCTCAGGTGGACAGTGACACCGTTTGGAACGAGCTGCACTCGGCCGGGGCGGCACGCATGGCGGTGGGCTGTGTCATCGAGCTGGCGGCCCGCGTGGCCTCCCGGGAGCTGAAGGTGAGGTCCGGGCCGCGCCGTGGGTGGGAGCGCCGGGCGGGCCGGGAGCGCGGGGGGCTGAAGGGCGGCGTTGTTCCAGCGCTCGGCTCCGGGGAGGGCGGCGGGACGAGAGCCGGGAGCGCGTCCGCGAAGGTGTGGCAGTGCATGAGCTGCAGCGGCCGTGGGCAGTGCCAGCGCGGAGGTGCTGCAGCCCCAGGTGAAGTCCGTGCGCATCTCTGCCCAGTGGCTGCGGTACTGCCTTTGAAGGAAAGTTTTAATTTTTTTTTTTTTTTAATGTGGTTGTTTAGTCACGTGCGTAGCCTCAGGATACCACCCAGCAAGAGAGGAGGCAGCCGCCGGGTTAAGAGGGCGCGGCTGGCGAGGAGGGCGATGGGCAGGCGGTGCCCGGCTGCCAGCCCGTGTCCCCCTGCTTCTGCCGGGCCCCTTCCCGCTCCTATCTCCGTGCCGCGGGATCCGCAAGGCATGATGTACAGAACCCAAATTATCCCCAGTCTAAACAATTTATAAAAGCTCCAGACCTGACAGACTTTGACATTTTATTTGGTATTTTAACGGCCCCATTTAAAGGTACACCATATGCAGCCGGAGTGCAGGCTTGCCCCAATAAACATTGTTGGAGCTAACATGTCTCCTTAATGAAACTGTTTATTCACTTTCCAGTCCACATACTAATGGATTCAGTCGTATTTCCAGAATCAAGATGGAAATAAATATTTTAAAATTAGCACTGCATGATGATTTTTAAAATTCCAAATTCTGTTTGGAGAATTTTCTTCCTGTCTCTCTCTCTCTTATTTCAATCAAAATATGTTAGCTACCTGTTTGGGAATGGGGACATACATTTATGTATATATGTAGATAGATATAGAACATATCCGTGTATCAATGACAGCATAGTCAGGTGAAATGCAGTACTATAGCTCTGACATAATCAAATGTAGTTACTAAACTTTTGTGTTCAGACACTGAAATGATTATCCAGGTACGATATAAAATGTACAAATTTTGAAATCTCAGATCAAGGACGGGGTGCATTGTATGGGATCCTGTTATGTATCCTTTCTGATGGGTTCTTCATCCCCTTTAAGATCTTTTGGGCACAGTAGAATATGTAACTCACTGTGCATTGTTCCGCACACAAGACTAATGAAAGTGAAGAAGGATTTTTTATCTAGTTTTTGTCTTTGGCAACTGTAGGGCACACACCAGTCTCTAAGGCAATTTAAAAGCAAGTTTTGATAATAATAATGAAGTATGTCTTGTGTGTACTTGACATGAGCAGGGGCCGCTACAGAATCTTTACCACTTACCTCTGTATATTTGTGGTGTGACTCTCAGAGTGTGAATGCTCTTGCTTGTTTATGTGTGTGATAGACAGCTAAAAAGAATCAGCAGCTATTGTGAGATTTCTCTTGCTACTGGTGTTGCAGCAGTCTGTAAACAAATGTTTTATATTCAGTACTACATATTTTGTATTTAGAACTATTTTGTAGTTTACTGTAACATTATTGTTGATCCTAAATAGAATCTTTTTCTACAATGCAGAGAATTGAACCAGTCTCATGCCACTCGCAGTTGAGACATAGGAAAGGCAGTTGTTCATTAGATATACCCAGTAGCTGGTTTAGAACAAATCATCAGAAAAACAGAAATGGAAAGGATTTGCTGTGAAAGAGAACTGTGAATATTCCTACCATTCCTGATAGGTGTTTATCTAACCTGCTCCTAGACTTCCAGCATGAAGCCCAGCGATTTACATCCCACTATGGCATCTGTATGAACTATCAATCTGCATGTGGTATTTTTAATCTAAGGTTATGGAAAGGTTATTAATGCCTGACTGTCAGTAGAAAAGCATGTTAGCAGAAGTTCTGTAAATGCAACAATCCTGACATTAGCTGTTTCGTCAGGGTCTTCCTATGTTTGTTTTGTCACTGCATCCATTCAAACCCAGGGTTTGCTAGCAAGTTGCTCTCAATACTCTCATACCGTAAATTACATTAGGGAGATTTTTGCAGTGTTTTCTGGAGTCCTCTATAATCTCCACAAGATTTTAGACCCATAGATCTGTATGTTCCAGTCTACCTTTATGCCTTTACGTGTTCCTTTTTCATCTTGCTGCCATTTTATCTGTAGCAAAGTAAGTTGATGAGCTGTTCCTGTTAGGGAAAATACCAGTTTTGTAATGTACTTGTGAAAATCTAAGGGGAAGAAGATGAAGTTGACCACTTTCATGTGTATTCATTGAGCAAATACGCATGCAAAGGAACCATTTAGGGCCTGTACTGACTGTGAGCACTGAGTGGGGAGGATTAAGCTCTGATGGGGATCTGGAATGATCTGCTACAGCCTCAGAATTTTTGGAGGATTCCAAGAATTGCATGCAAGCTATAACAGCTCTGCAACATGTTAACAGCTAGGTGAGAGCAGTGGAGAAGCACACCCTAGTTGTTCCCTGGACATTTACCACTGTGGATTGCTATCAGATGGTGTACTGTCATTGGTGTCAGCTTAAGAAAAGAAGATAAATTATGAGAAAGGGCATACTGATTTGACCAAAATCTCACAGTTCTCTGAGAAGAGCTGTATGTCCTGAAGTTCACGGTGGCAGACCCACAATACACAGAAATGAGTAACCACAGGACAGTGCTCCAGATTGGAGCAGAGAAGGCAGTGGAATATCTACCCACTGCACTGCAGAATCACAGATGCCTTTTTTTTTGAAACAGCCATGGTGACATTAGGATAATCTCAGAGTAGAACCGTCTAGTGTAGACAAAATCATGTGACAAAAAACCTCAAAAATGAGAAGCTGAAGTAATTAATTTAACAAGTGCTTTTCTGACATAAGGATTATCAAATTTGTAAGTGTAGTTAGGTATAGGCAGCCCAAAATTTATTATATCTTGATGAATTAATATGTGTGTTCAAAAAAGTGTAACATGGTTTTCCTAACATAAGTTGAATATAATAGTTTATTTTATGGACATGAATTCAATCAATTTAAACCCCATTTTTTTTATAACTGTGCCTAGCTAGAATGTGGAAACAAACATCAAGTACCTTGTTTTGACTGGGATTTGACATATAAAGTTAATTTTAGGAAGGACAGGACATTTCAATTTCTATGCTTATTCCATGGTCTTAATTGATATAATTTGCTATTGCACAAAGTGATAGTAGTAGTTTGGAGCTATAGGTACATGTTGCTAAGAAAAGAGACTGCAAAATAAACCATGACAGTCTGCAAAACAATTGGGAGATTCATTACAGAGTTGGGCATGAGTCAAACTCATATACAAGGCAAAAAATTCTTTATTCTGAATTTCCTGAGACTATCAGTCCCATTGCACACAAGTCTCATTGAGAACAGCAACATGTTGTTCATCTGATTTGGACAGTGTTCAAAAACCGACCAGGAATGAAGAGGAATTCTCTTTGCTGTAGTTCAAACCCCTTGTGAGACATCAGATTTCTTTGATCTCCTTGATCACTGGGAAAAGTATCAGTATGAAAGTACTAGAGATGTAAAACAATAGCTGCAATAGTAATTAACAGTGGTGAGTTTTTTGGGGGCAGGGAGTTTTGGTGTGGGGTTTTCTGGGGCGGGGGTTTGGTGGTTTTTTTGTTGGGGTTTTTTGTTTGAGTTTTTTTTTAATCAGGACAAATTGTCCCTTCTCTGGGGTGTCTTAATCTGGATGTTTTTTATTTAATTATATACAACAGTTAAAATTAAGCATTCTGTGGGGCTGCTTAGTAATATAATGACCAGTCATTAATATCCATTTGATACACTTTTGAGGTAATATTTAATAGAGAATAAAGAATCACATGTGATGTTATACTGAGTCAAAGGCCATGCTTTTCCTTTTTTCATTAATTTATTTACATGTCTGATGAATGTCATCTTGCTAATATTACAATAGGAGATGAGCATAATTATTACATGAAGTTTACCTTTTTTTGAGCTGTTTATATTAGGAAAGCTGCTGATGCACAATGAGGCATTTATGTTATGTGGAATCAGAGCCACACCTCTCTTGTCTGTGTGTTTTTGTGTATCTGTGTTTGGTCATTTCTCATTTCCCCAACAGATTTATGTAGAAAGCTTCTCATACTCTGCTGCCTGACTACAGATTTTTAGAAGTGAAGAGTATGTGGATCTGGGTGAATAGAATTCCACCACAGTCATTAGCTATATCCAATAAATAATTTTATCAGATAGGAGAAGTCTTATGATATATTCCTTAGTGCTTGGGGAAGAAATAGAGGTAGTGCCCAGCATATGATTTCTTGCATGCAGTATGGCTCATGAACTTGGAAATTATTGTCTCTAGCCTCTACTTAATGACCTTGCCTTCAGAAAGAGGGACCAGAAGGATGCAGAGAGAGAGCATTTCTTTCCTGGAAGTGTCTCCTATGGCTCTCATTCCTCTCTTTCATTGCCACAGGATGTGGCACTGGGAGGTGCTGTCCTGCCCTCCCTTCTCATTTATTGCCCAGCTCGGCTGCTTCTCTTACACTGATTGTGATGCTCAGCTCAGTTCACCTCCCTCCCTGCTGTTGTGCTACTTCACTCACAGGCAGCTAGGCACCAGGAGACTCTTCCCTTGCCTCTGCATCTGTCCTACACAGCAGGCACATCCCTCCTGCTGCCCAGCTGGGCAAGTACAGAGGTTGTACAAACCCCACATTAGACAAGCCTCAGAGAAAAATAAGGAAAATTTCTGCATCTGTGGTTTTTTGAGCTTCAGATTTCATTTGTAACTGTTAGAACTTGCAAAGAATCTTATCTTCAGGACTTAGCTTGCCAAATTGTTGTTTTTCTTTTTCCTGAAAGAGCTTAGGCTGCTGTTATTTTCATTTTGTTAACCAAGTTATTCATGTTTATGCTGCCACCTGTTTTGTTGCCATACGTTAGGTGTTTATGAAATGGTTAATACTACATTTAAAATGCTGGAATTCAGTTCAGTTAAGTTAGTGTGATAATTTTGCAATAATGATACTTCCTTGAATAATGTCTTCCAAAATGTTATTTGTTATACCAGTAATAGTTGTTTCATTGTGTGTTGTTTTGTGAACATTAAATGTGTCTTCATTTATTTTCTGGTAACAATTTGTACATTTCTCTGCCTGTCCCTCAATATCTTTAAATTGACTGCAAGGAATAAAAACCACACAGGTGAAAAATATGATTAAAAAAGAGCGTACCTAGTAAGATCTTCTTTTTGAGAGGGGTTCCCAAAGGGGAGATGGGAGTAATTCTCCCAATGGGAGATGACTTTCCATCATCCGAGATAACTCACTGCCAGAGCAGACCATGTAACCATGGAAAATACAAAGGAAGATTGCTGAAACATTCTTCTTCAGCCTCAGATGACCCCTTCAGTACTACTATAAGCTAGGATTAATTATTTTAAGTACAGAACCTACAATAAGGATTATGGTCTAGTTTACTTTGCATATCCTTTAAATATGTAAATCTTGGTGACGGTAGCAGTGCTTTCTGAGATAGAAACACGTAGTGCCATATATTTTTAATTTGACAAACTTGAAACAGAAGAGACCTACACAAAAAACTGTCAAGAGCTGGTAGGATTTGTATGATTATTCCCTGCTTTAAAAAAAAAAAAAGTTTGAATGAATTAAGTTGAAAGCATGGTCTGAGACTGTCTTAAATATCCACTTCAGCTGAATCAAGTGAAGCACAAGCTCTTTTTCTACCTTATCATATGTGTATGCACACACACACACACTCAAACACACACGTGTAAAGTTGCCCTGTTGGTAGTTAAGGGTCATTTAACAGAGTGAAAGCAATTGAAATGAGTTTCCCCTGAACCAGAATCTGATACGTTCCTGGGATGGTTCTTTCTGATACGTCAGGTTGAATCAATACCAAAGTAAACCTCCTGAGTTTGGTCATTGCTGCTCTGGTGTCTTTGTATAATCCATAGATGACTTAAATTGAACTTGAAACTCTCATTCCAAATGAGCTTGGGTTTTACTCTTCTCAAGGCCTTTGTCAAACAGGGCTATGGAAGAATCATCGTGTGGTAAGTAGTACTAATCTAGAGAATAAACAGAATTAGCTTAATCAACCTCCTCTTTCCCCTAAGTTCTTAGTGTTCTGGTTTTAAAATTATTCTGAATAAAAAGCTTTCAGCCATATTTCACAGCTCTACTGCTATGTTTTCTTGCAACAAAAACCTGAAATGAATTGTCATTCTAAAGACAAAATACGCAAAAAGAGCTGAAAACAATTGTCTCCCTAGTCCCACAGTGTCCTTCCTCTGGAAAAGCTTCAGGCCAGCAAATTTCCATGGCTGCCTGAACAGCAGAAAACCCCACACAGCTCCTCCGGTTGCCTACAAAAATCTCCTTTCCTAGAATGTGCTCTGTGCTCAGGTGCCTCCTGGACAGTATTTCTCCTGCAGCCTCTGCCCTACCCTTGTTTCTACCTTCTCACCCTCTGCCCTATAAAAATCTCCTTTTACTTGAAAAAAAATTCCAAGTGATGTGTGACAGCCACAAAAAGAGGCATTTTTGCCAGACCCAGCCACAGCATTTTGAACAATGCATATGTGTAAGAAACAGTAACAAATGAATACTTACTTTACTACTGCTAAAGATACGATTGATAAAAGCCATCAATCAAAGTTACCAATGCAGTCTTTTAGGTAGTAGTTTGTATTCTTTGCTTTTAAAAAGTTAAAAAAATTGCGAAATTTCATATTAAACCATCTCTTAGATACTCTGTCCCAGCAATTATGGTTATATTTATAGCTGAATGACTGTTATTATTTCATATAATCAGACAACTTTAATTATATGTGTGGTACATAGCTTATCTCCATGACCACTCTGTACTTAAAACTCTTTTGTCTGCTTTCTTCCCCAATGTAGTTAACATTAATTGTGGCTAAACAGGCCATCATGGTTGTATATAAGTCAGCCTGCAAGCACCAACTTTTCGTGTGTGTTTTCTGGTGCTATCCACTTAGACCTTCAGGAAAGCAGACAGGGAACTCTTTGTTTCCATCAGAGTTAAGTGTTTAATGTCCATTTCTATGTACTAGCTTCCTCTGCCAGACAAAATGGTATTCCCTCATGTCCATTACTGTTTTCTTAATCTACATGCTGTTAATACTGCTCTGTTAAATCACAGTTCTTGTTCACTGCACTCGTAGACCCCCAGGGCCAAATGCTGTCTCCTGCTCTGGCTGTATGAGTAGCTTGTAAAATTGTCCCAAACAGGTGCCCAAGGATTGCCTCAGCCTTACCACCACTCATTCTCATGCTCACCCTCCCTGACGGATGGCATAGCTTAGGATTGTGTTACACCATAAGGCACTGGTAAGAATATGGTTATCTTCTTCCTGCTACCACTTGCAAGGGGATTCTTGTAGGCAGCCAAGACTTAAAGCAGCCCTGATGTTTGTTATTGTAGGAGTTGACTACACCAGAGATAGCAGAGTTAAAGATGGCACTAAGGCCACTTTAGGGATTAGACCTGTCAGATACAGTGTATGGACTGCCTTTTAAATAAAAAGAAATTGGGGTTTTACATGACTTTATAAGGATAAAAGTATATACAAGTATATATATATGTATATATATAGATATATATATCTCAAGGAATATAAATTCTGACAGGAGAAATGGATAAATTTCTGTATAATGATATATTACACATTTCTGTATAATTCTCATTCTGAAATGTGTGCACATTGAAGCAAAAATAGAATCTTTCTATTAAAAACAAGTGCATGTCCAAGACTGCCTTGTTTAAGCACCGGTAATCTTAAGAGTTAATTGCTAGATAGGTTAAGGGATTTAGACAAGTAGAAATTAAAATCTTCCCACACCTAACCTTAGGAGCAAGTTGAGCATCAAGTGTGGAATTCAGACCCCCAGTTAGTTACCCGGTCTCCATCTGAAATACAGAGAACAGGTGAGGTTGGAAATGGCCTCAGAATGTCATTGTATCCTCTTCCCTTGCTCAAATAGAGCTGCCTAGAGCTAGTTGCCCAGGACTATATCCAGATGGTTTTTGTATATCTCCGGGAATGGAGACTCTACAACCTCTCTGGGCAGCCTGTTCTATTGCTCAGTCACCCATACAGTAAAAGGGTTTCTTCATATGAAGCCTCTGCTCTTTCAGTGCCCATTCCCTCTTGAATAGTTGGCATAGATGCCATTGCTCATTCATTCAGGGGTTTACAGCTTAAAATACAAGAAGACCTTCAATTTCTAATAGTAATTAAAGATTTTTACGTTTGAATAAAAGCTGAGGAAGAGCTCCAGACCTATTGTTAGAAACTTAGACTGAAAAGATGTCTCAATATGTATTTTATGGACCACATAATCTAAATACACAGAGTGGTGTGGTAAACAAATTTACAAACTCATCCCCATGTTCAAGAAGGAATTGATCCTTCTTGATTCTTCTGCTGCTTTAATAAGTGCTCTTGGAGTGCCTGCTCTGTGGTTTATTGCTATTTTTTGCATGGCACTGACTTTTCTTGAAGTCAACAAAAAGCCAGATGATTTTACTAGGGTAGTACCAGGCTGAAACTAGTATGCACTGCTTCTCAGTGAGGCTTCTCACCATACCTGGAGTACCTGACTGCTAGGTCACTCTTGGTTCACTTGAAATCAAGGCAGAGCAAGCTCCTCACTGTCATATGAATGGAAGAGTCATTCACACCTTGCCACAATGACCACATCTTGCTCTAGAGAAAAATTGTCTACATCTTGTTTTGCCTTCTATATAGAGGTAATGTAATAGAAACACCAGTGGAACTCTGCAATAGATGGTCACTTCCAAGCCCTGGACTATCCACCCAAGTTATGGTATTGTCTTGAGTACTTGTCTTGGAAAGGTTTGTGGAGAGGCACAATAGATGCCCAAGCATGATGCAGACCAACAGTGTAAGCCAGCACACTACAGAGCGGGATTAACTGGACCACCAAAGACAAGAAGGTCACAGTAGGATGTACACCTCTGTTCTTTGGAAATGAAGCATCCAACTACCTATTTAGAGTCATGAAAGAAGAGAATACTTAGCTTACTGTGGGAAAAGACTAACATTTTTCTTAGTTTTCATTAAAGGTCCAACTCAGCGGGTTTATCTGCAGTCGATCTTCTGTGTAAACTGAGCCTGGGCAGACTTCTCTTCCTTTGTTGTTCATATATGCACAGATTTTAGAATATCTCTATTCAGGCTTTACTCTTTATCCTCAAATTTAAATAAAGGTAATCACATAATGGCGCAGACATGAATCGTTTTTCTAATGTTCATGTCTGTCAGTCAGTTTAATGTTCTGTCTACTTATAAAGGTGTCTGTATCCTAGTATAAATAAGGCTCTGTACAAAAGCGTTTTGAATTTATGTGTGTTGGCTTCATTTTCAACATACTGCTGTGTGTTAGTCTTTCTATCTTTAAAGCAGATTTTTGCCTTTCTGTCTACTGTGCTACTGTCTACTGAGCTCTCTGTCTGGTATTTAAAAATTGCCTAAATAAAAAAAAAATCACGTTCCATTGTGCTAATGTATGCTGTGTTCATGCAAAGTTTGAAAGTAGTAGAAATTAAGTGTTTTATCAATTGCACAAAAGTTGCCGATAATTCTGTGTGGTAACTAGTTTTCAGTGTTTGGTATAATTCAACTATATATTTTATCATCAGTGTAACATATGCACTGTATTTTTTAAAAAGAAAATTTCCCCTGTGAATACTGAACTTTTTGTGATGTAAGAACTCATAAAAAGTGGTCACAACCCTGTTGTGAATATCCCGTGTGCTGGTGGAGAACTGTAATAGTTAAGCTCTGCTTTCAGAAATTACCTAGATGTAATGAACCAGGGTTTCCAAAGAGTCTTGTCAAAGTAAGGGAACAGAAGAGAAGCCTATACTGTAACTGTCATATTGTCAAAAACAGCAGTGCTGATATTTTCTGTCTCTATACTGCCCCATGAAATCCTCCTAGAGATAATCATCTTAATTATATTGATCTTTTGGGAATACTGATAAAGTTAGATGATAATTAGCTGTTAGCTGAGCAGGGGCAGCTGTAAGCCTTTCATGGACTTTGTCCAAATTCTTAAAAATATCGAGAGAACAAAATACAGGTAGCATCATGCTCTTTCTCTAGTAATACCCTCTTTGCTGAGTCTTTTTTCACCTCATTATCCCAACATTCATCAGCATAAATATACTTTGTTTTTTCATAAAGAGTTCTTTGCCAAATTCTTTTCTAAGTCATATTTCGTGTGAGAAGGAAATGTTAAAATACCCTCAGAAGGATAGAGAATACAGTTTTAGCTGAGAGTCTAAAGCTGGTTTAGTTCTGCAAATTAATGCAGTCCACAATGCCTTTTTTTTTTTTTCCTCTGGTGTGCTTGATCTGTAGGCAATTTATATCCCATCTCCAGGAATGCCTACCTGAATACAAACATGTATAATTTTTGTACCTTTAATTTTTGGGTTGTTGTATTTTGTTTGTTTGGGTTTGTTTTTTTTAATGTGGACAGTTAATGCAAAATAAGTCATGATGTCAAATCCCTCAGATTTGTTAAATGGTGGCCAGAAGAACCACTGTTACAGATGTACTCCCTTGGTATTGTAATTTAAGTTTACTCTGATAGAACTTTGGCCATGCTCCACAAAACTTTGCAGCTGTCTGCTTGGATTACATCTAGCAGCAAATTAAATAAGACAACCTGGTAGTATTTGTTTATAAATTAATGCCAGTGAAGCAACACAGGTAGACAATTTCACTGGTGCACACAAAACACACATTCATATGATTGTAAATAAACAGATTTCACAGGAACCAATGTAAATATTAGCTGCTATGTTCTTCTGTATTTACACCAATGTAAGTGAAAGTTTAATGTTTCTTTAGTAGAAGTTTTTATGTTTCTTTCAGGTAAGAGAAGGCTGAAACATTTACATTTATCAAGTTTTAGTATATCGAACTGGAATACTTTAATACTGATTATTAAAATACAGAAGTATTCCAGCCTTTTTCTTCCTGTTCCCTCTTGTTTGAAAATACAATGCTTGGTTGGTCGTGCAGCCATACATACACACCAAGTGTTTGTGTGAGGCTGTGTGAAAATACAAGTTGGGCCAACATCTCATGTACAGATTTTAATTTCTTATTTTTATGTATATGGTAATTGTCATTAATTTGATGGCAAATATATAGCTGAATAGAAGGATCATCTTGGGTAGTTGAAATAAAGAGGAAATACAATGAAGCAGTGGTGTTTCTCCTGAATCTAACTCTGGTAAGAGAAATTTGATATGATACACAACCTTGTGAGACACTGCTTCTTGAATATATAATTTGACTTTGTGAACAGAGCTACCTTGCCAGCAGTTCTACATTTTTTCTTTACCATACCCATACTAGAAGGATGGAAAGTCCATTTTTCTTTTATCTTCAGTGACTCCAGAGGCAAAAAATTCCTTGGTCATCACTGATCCTCGTGCTGTCCTGTATGAAATTTATATACAGTTCCAGAAAGTGTGTTAGAAATTGACTTCAGGGAATCTATTAACTTGCAAGCATGGCAGGTTCCCAAGTGTAATTTATGGTTTGCAGAAATATGGGATATTCATTGTCATCCTTTTTCTACTGTTAGAAATTATGTGTGTGTGTGGGTCTGAATTTATCATTTAGTCCATACAGAGGTAAGGTCAACAATGGCTAACCATGGCAAATATATACCTCAAGCTACTTTTATTTTGAAGCATCTCAAATTGAAGCAAATTAAGTTTACGTGATCTTAGATGACCTTCTTTTTAAATGTGAATTCTAAACAGCAGAATTGATAACAGGGCTTTCTCACCCTGCCTTTTTCCTCCTCTTTAGATCACGTTGCGTGTGTATGTATGTATGTGCATGTGTGTATTTATATAAGTTTATATGCCACTGTTCTCAACTGTATTATTTCTGGCAGTGCTATGAAAGGGTGATTGGATAGAAAAAGTTCTCAAGAGCCTCTAATAGATTTCAATCCCATCTGCCTGCTGCTCTGTTTTGCTCTGAGTCAAGTATTTTTTTAAGCTGATAATTGAAAACCTATCTTGTTCTTACAGAATGGCTTTGCTGTTGTAAGGCCCCCAGGCCATCATGCTGAAGAATCAACAGCCATGTAAGTACCAGGGAATATTGCCCATCTTGGAGCACTAAGGTTACTGGCAATCACCTGCATTGTGCATGTCTCTGAAGAACTGTAATTGTTAGCAGATGACTGAAAAGGCTTTCTAGGTACTCCCAGAAGCAGATTTATGGCCTCAGAGATCATATAGCATTTTTTAAAATGCTCTGAACATTATTTATAGCTGTTTTCCTGACTGATTCGCTTTCTTATTTCTGTTCTTCTCTATTCCACAGGGGGTTCTGCTTTTTTAATTCGATTGCAATTACTGCCAAATACTTGAGAGACAAGCTAAATATAGGCAAGATATTGATTGTAGATCTGGTATGTATTCTTGGCAAGCATCACACTCGCAGTGCATCTAGGTAAAAGATAATGAATTTGTATTTATATGTCAGACTTTCCTGCTTTTAATACCTACAAGCAATAAAGGTGTGCATTTCCTCTGATTTTGGGAACTCATTAAAGCCAGGATGGCAGTACTGAAGCTATAAACATCTATGTTTCACTTTAATGGTGTTAACTGCAATTTAATGAGAAGAAGGCACAGATCAGGGCAACTTTTATGATCCTTAAATGAATTGATACTTCCACTGTTAAAATAACCCTACAGAACCCAAGTTTACGTTTCCCTACAGAATAGAAACTTTGAGTTGACAGATATTCTTTAAAGAATGTTGTTGCATCGGTAACGAAATTTCCCCAGTTCACAATGATTCGACTTGTTGTGTAACTTTGATATTATTAAACAGATCAACAGGTCATTCTCTCCAAGAAGTTTTCTAGTCATGTATGCCAGGTTTTGGTGGTTCCCTGAAGGAAAGCCATGTGATTAAAAATCCACTTCATTGGATTAGTCTTGTATTTTAATAGAAGGCATTCTTACACAATACTTAATACATTTAACAAATGGATTATTTAAATGCAGATGACATTTGGCATGTTGGCTATATTATTTTCATGAATAATGAATTGGAGCTCTGCCTTGCACTTAAAGGATCAGCCCAATACACAGCCCAAGGAAAGTTGAATGCTGATTTATGAGCACCATTTTTGTTTTCCTACAGTTCATGACGAGGTGTAATAGGGTGTCTGACAAAGCATAGACAGGAAATGAACCCTGGCATCAAAACCTAACCTGTTACATCTGCACTTAATTAATTTTTGCAGGTGATAAAAGATTTAAAGACGAAATATGTTAAAGGGTTTTTGAAGTGCAGGGCTTAATAGTCTAAATCTTGTTCATATCTGCACTCATAATTAAATCTTATTGTGGAGTCATGGCCTTACCATCTAGCACTTTTGTTCAGTTAAACATGCGTACTGACTGTTGAAGAGAAGCAGAGAAAGGGGGAGTGTGGGAGAAGGAATGGCAAGTGAAAAATGAGTGGTAGAATAGGTATATGGGTAGGTTAAATATTCTTAGAATGTTTTTCAAATATTTCTCAGATTGTTCTTTTGTCATTTAGAAACATAATTATAAACTGCCAGAAACTATTACTTTTGAAAAATTCACTTCTACTGTATGTTATGTCTGTTTGCTGACTTGAATCTTTCAGTTCACTGCTGTAAATTCTGGCCAAAAGTGAACTCTCTTTATTCTCATTTTTTTAATAGGAGAAGCCTACTCAAAGTTCCTGAATGTTTTTAAGTCTTTTTGTCTGTAAATGTTACATTTGCCTTGTTGGGAAAACACTTCCCTTTGACGTACTTAGCCAATAAGCACTTAGAAATTCAGCTTCAGTTTTTCAAGGCAGGGTTAAATGTACAAATCATTACCTGTGCAAATGATTACCTGTGAAGCTGCCTATCCTTACCCAGGAAAGTAGATAGGGAATTTTCAGCCTTTCTCCAACTGTCCCCTTGACCAGAATAACTCAGCTGGTGAAAAAGAAGAAATATATGGCTGACATAGAGTATTTCATTCCTGGAGCAGTTGCAGTCCAGTCCCTACTCTGCTCCACGGTCAGAGTAATGATGTACAAAAAATCATATGAATAATTTCTTACTCATGCAAACTATGGATAAATCATAGGCCAAACTGAATGAATGAACAAGTTAATAGTGAAGTCTTTATTCCCACCAACAGAGTTTGGAGCATCTGAAGGAAAGAATGGAATTACAGATGTTAGACTTGAAATTAACCTTTAAGACTATATTTTGATAGTGACTATCACAGCAGGACCCCATGCAAGTTGGCAGCTATACATGTTACTACAATATAAATATTAAAAAGTAATATCCAATCCCACACACTAAAGTGTACTCTAGTTACAAATTAAGTGTAGTCTTCATAGCTGCTACATGTCTTCATGTATCTTCCCTTCATCTATTTCTACACTAAAATAAAAGACCTATCTGACAGGGTTTTTTTCCTCATTCCACCATTTGGAAAAATCTCTCTTTTTGAACTGACTTATATACCCTGAATACATTTGATCTGAGGGCAGAATATGAACTCATTTCCCACATGCTAACATTGCAGTCTTAAAGAACACATTCCTTTGTCTAATCAGAGAAGTTACTGCTCTTCAAAACAGAGCCCGTAGTGGAATTAAAGTTTACACAACAAAGCTAGCTTTGAGATTTGAATAATAAAAAAAAAAAAAAAAAAAAGATCTCTCTATGCCCCTTTAACATAAACTGTTCCAGCAAGAATATATCTAAAGCCCCAAATATGTATGGAAAATAAAGAGTAATTAAAATTACAAAATGAAGTCCTACTGTGTCCTGGCAGATCCATCTATGTGCCCAGCATAGCTTGTCAGGTTGTTGAAATCCTCATTCCAAGATCATCCATACTTGCATTTGTGCTAGGAGGATTTGAGTCTGTTTTGGAGTAAACCAATTAATTCTGTCTCAGCTGAAGACTGAATGGGATTCTGGGATTAGTCTGCATGCCAGATTTTGCTTCATTTGCCAGTCAGAACCATCTAACACTACACTGGCTGCCTTGAAATCTCCAACACCCTCATACCAGTGTGTTCGCCTTTGCACATCTGTAACATAACATGTTACATTTAACCTTGGCATTAAGTCACAGTTGGGCTGTAACTCCATCCTCATATTGTTTCAAGTACTTTCAACACAGAAAAGAAAAACTCTTATAATATAATAAACCCTACAGAGGTCCCAGAGGAGATCCAAGTCAAGCACAATGCAGTACAAGTAGGACTCAATCAATGTAGAGAGTTCTCAACAATGTGGGTGAAACTCATGGGCTGCATCGGCTGGCAAGGAGGGCAAGCAATGGTCAGTGCTTGCTGTGCTATTGGCAGTGCACACCTTGAGGTACAACTTGAGCGTTCCTGGAGTCTAGGCATTTTGAGGAAAATGTGACCTTTGTTTCTTGGACACTAAATTTGATTCAGACCTCATAACGTTTATAAAATAAACACAGACTGGGTGACAGTGACAGTGTTGCCATTCAGTGTAATTTGTATGTCCCCCTTAATTCTCTAAATCAGAAATTTCAAAGGGAGGGCTTTTTTTTACTTTTCTTTTACTGAAAAGCAAGTGGATTTTCCATTTTCACTTGTAAAATTCTTGTGTGTCTAACCACACAGAATAGTAGTGAAAACAAACCAAAAAAAAGGAAAAGTCTGCATCATCAGCCTTTGTTATAGATATACTGTCAGCATTTCTTTGTCAGCATTTTATTTAATGACAGAATTTTATTCACTGTCGTTATATAATGTTTGAAATATGGAGACTGGCCAAGGTCACTCCTTGATTGTGGAAGGCACCATCCTATCTGCCAGATGATTTAATAGCTAATGAGATCATATTCCTATGTCTTCAACTGTTGCCGTCATGATTTTGCAAAAATGAAGTATGAAGTCCTTTCCGCATCTGGCATCTCTTTTGATGTGGATCTAACTGCTGAGGGACTGAACTGAACTGAATGTTTCAAGAAAGCCAATTTACTCAGCTGGTCGCAGAGCCTTTGACCTCAATAGTGGAACTTGGCAAATCAATGAATACTCTTATGTTTAGTGTTCTGTCAAGAATTGTGAAAAAGCTCTGTAAACCATAGATCCTTCTGCAAAATACTAGTTTGTAGTTTAAACATTAGTCTTTCTTCAGAGGCCAATGAGGCTAGTTAATTAAGCCTGAGGGGTTATGAACTGTTGGCAGTTAATAAGTCATAAAATTCCTCCATAAAACAGGATGCTAGATTCCATCACTGAGGCAAGGAGTACAAAGAGCTGGTGTATAAATATCTAATTGTACAAAAGGACTGGGATTTCTCAATGACTGCTCATCTGGAGTCTCCAGGGCACGCTCACTATGGTTTCCTGATTTTTAGAAGCCAGTTTAAAAAATGAGTGCATTAAAGAGTAATTTGCCTGAAAGTTCAGGAAGTATGGGGTGGTGAAGGGAGGGGGAAAGGGAAAGACAAAAGGAGGGCAAGGGAGAGGGAGAGAAACTGAGAGAGAGAGAGAGAGAGAGAGAGGAGGGGGGTGTAAAAGAAAGCAGAACTGAGCTCTCTACACTGAGTTGGACATTATTACATTTGTCATCTGTTTTCTTTCTCCTTTAGGATGTTCACCATGGCAACGGTACACAGCAGGCTTTTTATGCTGACCCCAGCATCCTGTATGTTTCCCTCCATCGCTATGATGAAGGCAACTTCTTCCCCGGCAGTGGAGCCCCAAATGAGGTTAGGTTTATTTCTTTAGAGCCCCATTTTTATTTGTATCTTTCAGGTAATTGCGTTGCATGATTACCCTTAATTTTCTTGTCCTTCTCTGGTTCTTTAAATTACACCAGATTACCAAATTGTCCACTGGGAGCAGGGGACCAGTGGAGAACAAGTGCATAACCCAGAGCAGTCCTTGTCAAACAAGGCTGATCTGACATGTTGTTTGATGTTTGTTTCTAAAGCACATTTGAGGAAATTTTTTTCTCCCCTTTCCGTCTCTCTTTTCCTCCTCCTTTTTCCTCTTTTTCACTCCTTTTGGCATTTTATTTCTATTTTTCAGGTTGGAAGTGGCCCTGGTGAAGGGTATAACATAAATATTGCTTGGACAGGTGGCTTGGATCCTCCTATGGGTGATGTTGAGTATCTCACAGCATTCAGGTTGGTACCATTTAGAGTTTTGAAAACTGTTTGTAGAACAAAAGCACATGAATAAGAGCTAATATAATATTGAAAGTCAGGAGAATAATCCATGGTGAAACTAACTTAATCTTGGTATCCCAGTATCTGAGAGTTTAGTAAATTTAAAAAATGGGTAATTTAATTGTTGTGATCATCCATGCAGAATGAACAAAAAAAATTTCTAATTATTTAATTGGTCACCAGTATTTTTATTATTATGCCATGCCATTAAAATTGAGTGAGCTTGATTACTTTTCTACCTATAAAATTTAAATTTAAGTATTTATACCAGGTGGAAGAAAATTACTGTTCACGTTCACTTTGCAGTTACATGCCAGCAGAGCAGACAGAAAGCAGTATAAAGTATGGTCCAAATCCAGTGTTCCTCATTCACTTAAAAGACTCATTATGATGCTCACAGATCTGACCATTAGTTTTTTTTCTACAAATTGCAGTAAAGTGTTATTTCATTAAAAGTAAATAATTTTAAAATACAGCAATAAGAATGATAGGAAATGTTGCATGCTGTATTTCTCTTTGCTCACTCATAATGAATATTCTCAATAGCTCATTCATAAATGAAATTTTATTCCTTCATAGGTGATGCATCATAATCTATTTAGTCTTATTTTCATGGGACCAGAAGAGATAAGAACGGTCTAAACCACTATCTTTTAGTGTTTCAGTGTCCTGTCTTACATACACCATTTCATTTCACTGTAAAGCAGTCCAGTGGAAGGGTTTAGTGGAGTTTAGGGAAGGTGAAGGGTTCGTCTTTCAAGTCTGGGCAAATGCTACACCTTTGAAAAGGGGTTTCATTTAGAGGAGAATGATATGCAAGAAAGGCAATGAGGAACCCAACGTGTATGTCTAATCTCTTGCAAGACATTTAGTTTGAAGTAGTCAAACCTTACACAGTTTTTGACTGTATTCTATTGAAAATACACCTCATAAACCCACAGAACTCTTGTTTTGTTTGTTGGGGTTTTTGGGTGTGTGTTTTTTGGATTTTTTTCCAAAGAACTTCTGTGCAGCCCATGAAATAATATGCAGAGTTTCTGATAAACAACACCTGGAATCAGAGTCTAAGCCGTAGTCAGAGAAATAGCCTTAGATATTCACAATATCTCACTGTTATTGTGGAAAAGGTTGTAATTTTATTTACATTTGTCTGTATTTAAAAAGAGTCTAAACAAATGGTAAGTGGCGGGCTCCAAATTTTCTACACTCAGTAGTGCCTCACGCTCTTTCCAAGATGTTTCCTCTACTTTTGTGAGATTTTTACCTAAGTTAAGGAACTGGATGGTTCAAAACACTGGTATTAGTGTCTGATATTAATATATCTGGTATTTCCACCCCAACATTCTTGGTTTGGATCCAAACCGTCCCACTAATGATATAGGTAATGTGGCCACCTAATGATGCAGAGAACGGTGGTCCCAGTTCATTCAACAGAAGACTCACATATTGAGCCTGTAACCGCAATTGGTACCCCTGCTATCCTGATGACAAATACCTGGGCTTAATAGTGCTTTTACAAATATGTACTTCACAGTTCTATTTTAAGGCACTCACTAGTAAGTCGTTGGGAGCAGCTAGTATTGCTGCTATGTCTATTACTCTGCTTCAGAGTTAGAGGGAATTTCAGTCTCTGTTCCTAAGCAAAGCAGCACTATTCAGGAAAATAAAATTCATGTAACTTATTACACTCTGACTAATCACGTGCAGACGTAAACTTAACTGTATTTTTTTTTAAGTCAAATAAATTCAAATTTCAGGTTAGAATCTCCTTTTGAAAAATTTCTGATGGTGAAAAATTCAATGTTGCTATTTTAAATACATCCATTTAACTTTGTGATCAATGTTGTAATGAATGTGAATGTTTTTCTCCAAGCAACAACAGGAAATGTTTCCCTACACTCTCAACCCCTTTTGACCTGATCACAGTCTTTGTGCCCTCTGTAGGTCGTGCTGACATGGGTTTAGTATGACTGGTATGACAGTTTTGAATGGGGATCATTGAAGCAAACAGCATGGGACTTTGAAGGGTGGATACAAAATACTTAGGATAGACCAGGTAGCTGTTTTCTGTAGATCTGGTCTGAGTGGTAGGTAAATTTATAGCTCCTAGTAAAGAGACACTTTATCCATGGGCCAGAATCTACCCTTGCTATTATCCAAAATGTCACACATGATGTAGCCTAAGTCCTCAGTTTGGCCAGAACAGAATTGTGAGACAGTAGACTGACAAGTGAGATCCACAGTCCAGAAAATCAATAGAAGAGTTGCCAGGCTCTCCCAACAAGTCAGCTGTTGTTCTGGAGTTTCTGTCTGCAACAAGTCAGTTTTTAAGAAAATAAGGGAGTTTCAGAGATAGAAAAATGTTATTTGGTTTTTTATGTTAGATTACATGCTTTTATAGACAGACTTACAGAGAATATCCAAACTAAGGTGTGGAGAAAATTTTGAACATCTTCAATTTTGTGAGAAAACTAAGGGACAAATGGAGAGATCTTCTCTTTATACCTACCAGTAGACAGAGAGGTTGGGCAGTATTCGGTCCCTAGTGAAGGCAGGAGTGGATACTGGTGAAGGTCTTCTCCACCATAACCAAGGTGTGAGTAAGTTTGCAGGTGGGTGGAGCCTGTTTGGAGAGAAGCCAAGGCTTCCTGCTTACTGGCTGGCACCGGAGTCTAATCCTTTGAGATCTTAGGAACTGAGAAATTTGCATTAAAATAATATAAAACTCCCCAGGGGGTGTACACAGCTTTCACTTTCTCACTAGCAGAGCCCTAATTTCATCCTAGAATTGCGCCAAGCATGTATTTGAAGTGTCAGCAGCCTTGACACTAGGTAGCTCGTTATTGCCTGATTGACTGTCAAATTTCACAGCAGAGATCCTCCTGAATGATAATGTCCACAGAAAAAGAGACCAAAGCTTTTTTTTCTGTCTCTAGAGTTTAGCTCATAACCAGGTATTATTTATGACGATGTACTTGATATCAGGTACATTGTTTTTAGGTCAGAATATATTTGTAGAAGCACTTACACACACACACATACATATATACATGCAGGTAGAAGAATACTAGTTATTTTCCACTGCATAAATAACCAGATAAATCTATTTTATGTAAATCTATTTTATGTAAATCTTTTTAGGACTGGATAATGTTCCACCTCACTCTTCCTCCAAACTGTTAGAGAAAATATTTCTATTTCTTCAGGAAAAAACAACTTTCATGTGTAAAAATGCAGAAAAAAATTGAAAGCATAACACAGAGTAATCACTTCAAAGGCATGCTTAGTGAGTGGCTGCACTGAGACTATATTGGGAAACAGGAAAAATTACGGTGCTGGTTTGTGTCTGCCATTTTGATTTCAGTGTTACAGGAAGAGTTTATTGTATTTTTGAACTATTTCTCTTGCAAAATCAAATTTAAGTGTCTGTAGCCAGTTTGAAGACTGCTTATTTATTTATAAAAGAATGTTTTCATTTCTTTCCTGCTTCTACTAAGAAAATAAGTTTGCGCATGTTAACTACAAGGAGGTAGTAGCAAATGTAGGAGAGAGAAATTTCTGTAGAATGGAAAATAATTGCAGTAATCAAATCACTATACCATTTAATTTTGCCAGAAAAGTGTTGTTTGATGTTCACCATAGTTAAGGAAGTGGCCTAGATACAAAAATCCTTGAAATAATGACATTTTTCTAAAGGGCAGGCATCTCTTCTTTCCTCCTAAGATAACAAAAATGCACATCTCTTTTCCATTATTTTCAAGGTCTGAAGTATCCCTCTAGAGAATTTGTTTCATCATTTACTTCCACCTATTCAGGTTAAATTTGCTTTAATCTCTTTCAAAGCAAAAGGAGATGGTGGCTGTTTTCTAAGAGGATGATTTTACACTCGAGTTTATGAGGATGTAATCCACTCTCTTCTGCCAACAGTTCTAGAAAAAAAATAAGAGCAATGGTTGACTAGTAATGTTCAAATAATTATTTTCATAAGCTCCACATTTCACCAGATGTGCTCAGTAACACAGCAGAAAGAGGCTCAGGTCTGTGTTGTACATGCACATATGCGTGTACTTGGAGTTTGCAGGGGACGGGAGAGATGTGTTCCCATAGAGTGAAATACAGAATATGCAGGAGGCAGTGGAAACAAATGAGCGTTCAGAAGAGTGAAGGAGAAGCAAGAGACAGAAGGAAACTGGGCTGTGCCTTCCAACTGCTTTGCACAGCTTTTATTCAACAAAGGAGTTGTAAATTTAGCTTAACCAGCCAGTATGCTCTGGCTGCTTTGCACTACTCCAGAGTAGCATAAAACAGCTACAGCATATTAATGAACCTGTCCATAAAAGCTTGCATAAAATGAAACATATATGTGTGTGTGATTCTTGGAATGATTAGAAATAGCTCATGATAATATTATCTTTTAGCAGTCACATGTTTGATTTTAATTTAAGAAGGGGAGCAAATTCAAAAGATAGGTGGCAGTAAGGCAGAGTTAAGGATGAACTATATCCATGATTAAATTTAAAATATAGCATGTTTGTAATTACCCCGAAATATAATTTAAGTTCAAAATTAGAATCATGCTTGAATTTACATGTGTTAAAATGTGAAAATGAAAAAAAACAAAGGTGTGCAGAAAATCTTCATCCTGTCTTGCAGTTCTTAGTGCTTGTTTTGGGAGAAAATAAATATGTTTAGAACTGTCTATATTCTAGTCTGTGCTCAAAAATATTAACAAAAAATATTCATTGTCATCTTGTGGCCATACTGGGCATAGTTAAGTTCATTTGAAACATTGTATTGACGTATAACCTTTGTTTTTTTCCGTAGTTTTGCATTTCCAGGTCTGATGACATTTAATTTTGACATTTCAAATGAAAAACTTTGTAAATGTACTTTTGAGGTTTTCATATATATTGTCCTTGTTAACCCTGTTTCAGCATAGGTATTGGCTGTAATTTTTCTTTCCTATTTACGTTAGAATTTAATACATGAACTCTAAGAACACAATATTGCTATATTTGCCTTATAGTTTTTTTAATAGAAGTGTACATAGCATGTATTTTTATTTATTAATTTAATCTTCTTGTAAATTTTACTCTTGAAGCTTTTTGTTCACTAAGGAATTTGAGATAACTTTAAGAAGTTTCATGTATCCTGTTGGTATTGAATTTCATGGCCTTAACTATGTGTGTCTGAAAAACAAAAATTCTTTGTTTTAGCTCAAATCACTAGTCTTCCACTTTCATTAAATGTCCATTTGTTTATGTATTGCATGTGTAGATGAAACCCATGTTCTTGCCTATCCACATTTATTATTTTAAATACATTTGTATGATCTGTGTCATGTCCTTTCCTATTTTTCTTCTCTCAAAATGCAATATTTCTGGTCTTTTTCAATCTCTCTTCATATAGAAATGCATCCAGTTGCCAAATCACTTTAATTGCTCATTGCTGAGGCTTGGCTATTTTCTGGAAATGAGCTAAATGCACCACATGAGGGCGAACCATAGATTTATATTATTTTGAATATTATTGTGGCTGTCTTTGGCATCACTGCTCTGCAATGTTGTATAACTCTCTGAGTAGAAACCTTGGTTTCTGATAAACATAACAAAAGAATGTAGAAGACAAAAATCAACATTTTTTCCTAACTGTACCTAACTATTTAAAGTGAGTCATGGTACAGTGCTGTATTGTGATGTTTAATGAATTCCACCAAGAGTAGCGTTTGAGTATAAAGTTCTTTTAAACAATGATTCCTAATGCCCATAACTTAATGCTATTAATTTTTTATGACTGTAATGTCCAGAGGCTGCTGCTGAGGCAATATCATAGTAGATGAGGTCTAAAAGCTATGATAAGACTAAGTTTCTGATTCAAATGTTTGATAATGTTTGATATCTCTTCAAAGAGATAAAAGGAAAAAAGTATGGGAGGGGTTAAAAACCCCCAAGTTAGTTACTCAGCCTCATGAGTCAATAAAAGAGCTAGAAGTAGACTCCAGTAACATCTTAAGAACTTTAATCTATTGTGTTATCAGTGAACTCTATTCACAACAGCCTCAGACTAGCCAAATGCCATGCTTATCCTTACTAATGGAAACTAATTATTTATTTCTCAGTATATTGCTTTGTAATAACTGCTAAAAGTTATCTCAACTATAGCTAATTCTCTTGTCTATTTCTTGGCAGAAAAACATTCAGCATTTCACTGTGTATAAAGGAAGGTAGAATCTCTGAGTCATGTATGACAAGGAGACAATTATTTACCCAAATGGAGGTGGACATTATTGAGACTGCTGGTTATCCACAGTCCTTCTGCATTGTCAAGGGCAATGCATTTAGGAAGAAAAATGTGGCTGAAAAGAACACAGTCATGGAGGCTCTAGGAAATCTAAACAATAGTTTGTGTATGGATTTATATAGTTTGCTTTCAGACACCCATAGCATTCTGCAGTTATGTTACAGTTTCAATCAGTTTTTAATTTCTGACCTTGTCACTTCTACCAGGTGTCATTACATGATGAGCATTTCAACCAGAGATGTCTCTCTTTTCTCTTCTGCCACAGAAAATGTTTTAGGAGAATTCAAATAAAGATGTACCAAACAGCTGCAGAAAGAGAACTTAGGATTGCCTGAGCAGTTTCTTTTGAAGAAGTTTGAAGAAGGTAGAAGTCTGCGTGGAGTAATTTTTAAATCTGCTTTAAGTTTCATATGTGAACATTCAATAGTCCTGATGATTTGTGACTTCAGAATATTTTTTGAGTGTGGTAAGGAAGGTTTTGTAACAATGGTAAATTTTCCTCCTTTTTTTTTTTTTCTTGACAAATGTTTTGAGCATTGAGTCCTTAGGAAATGGAGAAGCAGAGTTAAAAGCATTTGAAACAGTGGTATAAACAGCTTTTTCAGCATTTTGTTATACTTCAAAGTTCACCGTAAAACTAAAACTGGCAACAGTGTTTATAACCTGCAACCTCTTGTTCTTCCTACTTCTTTATTTTTATTTGGAAAATCTAACTTCTTCTGACTGAAACACCCTAAATTTTCACCTTTACTGTACCAGGATTTTTAAAACTGTATATGGTGTTCCTTTAATTCACTGGAACTACAAAAGTGAAGCCATTCATTACAGAAATTAATTAGTGTTGGCTTACTTTTCTACAGATGCACAGTTTCTTTTATTGACATGGCAGAGTAGGGGGTGGAGGAGAAAGGATAATAAAATATGGTATGTGTCAGGTTTATGTGCTTCAGGTTAAAAACTATTTGATTAAAACCTCAAGCCATACATGGTCTGTAGTTTGAAAGTACTGAAAAGTATCTGAACTCTTTTCCAATATAACCATTTTCCAATTTTTATTAAGCCAGAAAGATGAAAGAATTGAGGTGTAGGGATAAAGAACTGCCATATTGTCAAATACTTTGATGGAAAAGTTGAGAAATATCACCAAAAACATCCTGGAAGAAACTAAAGAACAACAAGAGTGGAGAAGATACTTTTATCCTAAAAGTCAAAATATCTGTGGTCTTTACATGGAGATAAATTTCAGGTCAGAATTAAAAGTCCTACAGTAACACTGAGTGATTGTATAGATGTCCAGTCCCAATTTAAATTTTGTTGCTTTATAATAACTTTTGAGAACTACATTGCAGCCTGTAAAAAATATCCACATGTTCTCTGCTGGAACAGCTCCAGACTGTAACAGAACCACTAGATTGCACCCTGGTGCTTTATGTATTGTTTAATTGTTTTCCTTTGGTGGATATTTTTATTAAAAGCCCATTATCCAGAATCAGACAGAAGTGTTGTTTCAAGAACAGCAGAAACAGAGGCCTTTCAGATACACAGTTCTTATTCATGCTTTCTTTAGCTGGCTTAGCTAATGAGTCCTCCACTATTCTTCTTTTAATACTTAGAGAAGAAAACGAAATGGGAGTTTTTATTTTGTTGCTTTCAAATCTTAGCAGGATTGCAAAGAAGTATTGTGAGGTTCTGGTGTGCTCACGCACCTGTGTCTCAGTGTTAGTTTGTGTGGGTACCTCCAGGGCATGTCTGTGCTTATAGATGTTCTCGTGCCTTTGCAAAAATAATTCCTTGGAGATATTTTTTTATCCTAACCATTTTTCCTGTGCTACACTTTGCCTATACAATAATTGCATGAAAGGAATAAGCATTTTTCATAGAAAAAATATTATAGAAAATAAAGCTTCAGTAATTCTGAGGAAAAATAGAAAAATCTGGCAAGAGTTCAGATTTTAAAATCGTGACTTATGCTGAACAGCACTGTGCTCAGTGCTGCAAGATCTTTTGAGGATTCTTGTTACTGGATATTGTTGGAGCCCTAACTCCAAGTATTTCATTACTTTTTGAAGTCAGCCTTTAGTCCTGTGGAGAGATGTTTGAAACTATGAAAACATAAATGTCTCAAAAGTAGATGTCTAATGAATAAGTTCAGGGAGGTCTATGACTCTTCACTATGTGGTATTAGCAGTACTACTTGGGCCATCGGTAATCCCATTAAATCAGTGCAGCTTCTTGGATAGTAAGTCATTACCCAGTGTGAGGGAATCCGTCAGACTTCAAACTCTGAGACATTAATTTTACAGGCAGTATAAGAAAAATGTTCAGTTGTAGAGTGACTTACTATTGTGTATATTTTTTTTTCACACAAAGTGGGGTCTTTGTCCTGTGATCACATATACTAGGGTTAGGATTTAGAAGCAAATTCATAATTTGTGTTATTAGTTTATGCAAGTCTCCGTTGTGCACAACACCATAATTCATAGCTAAGATACTGAGTTGTTACTTATACAAAATAGTAGCTTCTTGCAAAAATCATTGTTAAAAGAGTTTGTGAAATCAGAGGCTTTTGACTGAGTAAATGTGGCAGGCTTTTATCTTAGATACTGTGACTACATTTATCCTAATTAAGCAGTCAAATATTTAAGATTATATACAAGCAGTTTCATGAGTTGTTATGCCTTGAAACAAAGTAAGCTTTTGAAGGATCTTATTAGCTGATTCATATGCTTACCTACCACAAGCCTTCCAGTGATATTTATATCAGCTGTTAAAATAAAGTTACCAAAATTATTAATTTATAAAAAAATAATGGAAAATGAAAGCAAACAAATTACAGCATAGGATAAGCCAGGTTGAAAATAGCTATGTCTGGGATGCATTTCTTCTGTGTCATGCATATAGGAGTGTACATGCTTATCAGAAGATAGAAGGTGGAGGGCTGAAGGGAAGATGCAGCTTATTTGGTTCTTTTTCTCCCTGTCAGTTGACTGGATTCTGGTGCTGTGTCCCTCCTGTGCAGGGAGTGCATTACTAAAGTAGAGATGACTAAAGGCAGCACTTCCAGTAAGCACCAACTGTCCGTGGTTATGACATGTGATTTTCTTCTACACTGGAACAAAACCAAAACTATTGAAATTTTCCAAGAAAACAACTAAGTGTTTGTGTTTCAAACCGTTTTATGACAGTGTTCATGTCTAACCTCTTGGTAAGGACATCACTCTAGGAAGCTAGAAAACTTTAAGTGAAAAATCCCAACCCTCTGAGATTGGATTTGGCCTTAAATTGCCCCAGGGGAGGTTCAGATTAGAGATTAGGGGGACAAAAATCACTTAATGAGTGGTTTGACATTGGAATAAGTTGCCCAGGGAGGTGGTAGAGTCACTGTCTGTGGAAGTGTTCAGGAGGTGTCTGGATGTGGCACTTGGGGATATGGTTTAAGGGTGATTATGGTGGTGTGGGGCAGATAGTTCGACAAGCTGCTCTTGACGGTCTCTTCCAACCTGATAATTCTGTGATACTGTGAAAGAATGAAGACAGTTTCTTGTCCCCCATTCTCATCACATCTAAAATTAATGCCTTTGCTGTCAGATTATTTGGAATGTTTTGGGGTTTTCTTTTCCCCATGCTTAAAAGAAGTCTCTGAAAAAATATCGAGGAGATGCTAATATACAAAAAGATTATGTTTTAGTAAAATGGTACATTTCTTGAAAAAGTTAGTGTTCTAGTTCTGGATTATTAGGCTAACAGGAGAGTGGGGGCTAATTACCACCCTAGGCAGTCTGACCATCCTACTTCTTCAATCAAGATGTTTACAGATTAAGAACCTATTGCTAAGAATATATTGTTGAACCTCAGCAAGTGCTTCAATTCCTGTCACGGGGATTTCTTGTTCCTCATGCTTCATTAACATGTGCTTCACTTTCTGTGTGATGAACTCTATATGGAAACTGATTCCCTCTGGATATGAAAATGACAGTTTATTGTCTGATCATTTGCCTCATTTTTTTTTCAACAAAGAAAAAATATTTCAAAAAGTTGCCCATCATTTTCAGAGTAATTCTTGTTAGAAACTGCAAACAGGCAGCAAAAAGAAATACAGAGTTTGTAATAGTTTGAAGACCCTTTAATTTCCTAACTAATCAAGAATGCAGTGATTTCATTCTCATTCTGTACCATCAAATGGGCCACTGCTGAGTATTAACTGCCCCTGAAACTAAAACCATGACACAGATGAGTGTTCTTCAGTTAGTTTTGATTTGCTCTGTATTAAGTTCAGTCATTGGCCACTGTGTAAAACCTTGCTGAACAAACAGAATTTTTTGTGCTGTCTTTTGTGGTCTTGCAAAGCAAATTTTGGATTGGAAGTACTTGGACTGTAGTAGATTTGAAGAGATTGGAAAGACCCAAAGATTGGAAATACATTTCTAATAGTACCAAGCAGTATAAATAATTTTCCAAGATTGCTAATACTCCCTGCTCCTCTCCTCCACCCTTCCTCCCACTTTCACATTTCTCTCCTGGAGTCATAATTTGATCACTCATCAAGTTCTCTATAGCATCTGTAACATCCCTTTTCTTCCCACAGTTCTGTCATATGCCTCTGATCACAAAGTTGCTCCTCATCTGTTTTTCTCAGATGCTCAAAAGCATCTGAGTTTTCTCAAAAGTCTTTTGCTTGTTACCAGGCCCTCATGCTCTTTCATCTGCTGATCTACCTGGGACATAAGCTTTTCTCTTCCCTTATTTGTCTATTTAACCTCTCATTCCCCTGACAAGAGGCTCTTGTCCCTTGTAATACAATCATGATTCATTGTAAAGAAAAAGTACTGCTAAGCTCTCCATCTTCCTCTCTCCTCTCTCCCTCTCTATCCCTAAGACCATTGAGTATACATATTGCTGTTTGTCCTCTGATTCTAGACCTCCTCCAAAAAACATCTCAGCCTTCCTCTGAAACCATTCTTAACATAAATCCCACCTAGCCGAAGCTCAGGGTCTACCTTTTACCCTCATTTTTCCTAGCCTGTGTGTCATCCACTTTTATTTATCCTGATGATCTTTTTCTTGAAAATTCATTTTTCCCTGACTTCCGTGCTTGATAGTCCCTGGCCTTCACCCAGACTTGAACATAGAACATCTCCTTTAACTTGTCTTTTGGAAGAATCAACATTTTCCTCCTTGATCTTTCTTCAGGGATTCCATGACATTCTGCTTTTGGTCTTGGTATCTTCTCCTACTTTGTGGTTTTCTGCAGGGCAGTTTGTCCACAATTCAAATTGAATTATTGTTTATCGACCAGTGGTTTCTCTGTTCTAGGTATGGCTCCTCTGTACATCATGAAATTTTATAGTAACTTTGTTATATACTAATTGAGGAAATCTGCTTTTAGTTGAAGCTCAGCTTTACCAAACTTTTATCCCCAAGCCACTACTACTGCCACTCTCTAAAGGCAAAACCATTTTTCTGCCTGTCAGTCAGGCAAGTTCTTTTGTAACCTTTGACCTTCTCTGTTGGAAGTCACAACACAGCAATGTCTAAATTTTGCAAATTCTTTCTGTAGCATGTCTTTGAAATACAGAATATATTACCATTCCAACCACCTAAAGTGATTTCTAAGTTTCAGCCATTTTGTTTATTATTGCAATGTCATTCTCAGAATGCTCTTATGAATTTCATTTTCCATATGATACCAGGTACAGGTTTTCTGATGTTTTGTGTGATAAAATTCATACTTGTAGGGTATTCTCATAAACAGCTACAAGACTGGTTCATTAGCTTCCTTGAAATCTTTTATTACATTTCTGTTTTGCTATATTGCCTCACACAAAACTGGACAGTAGTTAAATTCCTGTGCTGCTAAGATTGCTTCTGTTTTTCTGGCATGTACAGCTTCTGCCTGTAGTTCCCCAAGTCTCCATAGGTGCATAGACGTGAGCCATCTTTTTATTCATTCTGTGCAGTGTTTTCTGCAATTGGTTTTGGTTTGTGACAGTACCTCCAATGCACTTTACTAATATAAATGTGTTTGTTGTTGCTGTTGAGAATAACAGTAAGATGTAAGGAGTTAAGGGGCTAGTTTAGGAGATACAAGTTGTTCCTCTCCCCATCACGTTGCGTGAGAGATCCACACCCTCAGTAGTGGTGACGGTGGCTGCATGTGAGACATGGGATGACTTGAGGTGGAGCACTGTGTGGTACCAATGCTAGAACCAGGCAAGAATCAGGTCCTCTGATCTCATGCAAAAGGCGGTGTCTTCCCAGGGTTTGAGAAAGGGAGATGGAGGGATTAAGTCCTCTAGCCCAGATGTCTTTCATGCAAATTTTAACTACTAGAATTTATTTGGGACATGGTGACATGGATCTGTATTCTGGAGCTGTTCTTCAGGTCCAAAAGTAAGCTACTGGTAGGATTCAGTCCTTCCCAAACAGGCTTTTGAAGTGTGATCCAGCCTCTCAGAAGAGTCCATCCATCTCAGAAGCACAGGTACCTCTCAGCATCACATATGCAGCATCTCCAATCTCATGAAGCCCATGAGCATACATATCTTGTTGACATCTGAGGAAACATGATGACTATCAACAAAATGTAGGGCCTGTTATACACTGTATTGCTTCAAACACAATGAGGTTATTAAGGCTTAATTACATAAGAAACAGTACATGTGTTGTGCAAGCTTGTAGAATGTCACTTGCAGAAGTTAGGCAAGATATAAGAGTTTCCTAAGTTTCTATTATAGTTTTATTTCCAGCAGTATTCTTTGACAAACTAAATAAATTACTGCATGTATTGGACCTCTGAGGCTTGGGGCAAAGAATGGAAAAATTATTTACAAAAGCTTGAAAATATTTAATCACTAGAGGCAGGGGGCAACTGTGTTTTAATTAGCGGTACCTCAGGCCATTGGCTGGCTGGAGGCTTTCTCAAACAACCACACAAATGCACTGAATAGCTGTTTGCCAGCCTTAGGGTCAGGCCTGAGATGAAACAGATAAGATAATTGGCTCTAATGAAATCCAGAAGGCCTTGGCTTTCTTGTTTGAGCTTGGATTTGAAAAGTGCGTGTGGAAGTGAGGCTTAATTCAAACCAGTCCTGAACTAGGCCCGTTTTTCAGTGACTTTGATATTGTTTGAAGTTCTGAAAGTGTTCGCCACACCACTAGCCTGCTGGGCTGGGCCTCCCCGGTCACCTTAATTACTGAGCTTTATTGCTGACTTTACTACACAGGAAAGGAGCCATTATATGTTCCATCAACATCAGCTCTCCTCAGATTGGAGGAAAGGGCAGGGTGAAAGGCCACTGTAGGAAGGCAAAAACTTCACTTTGAGGTAGTCAGATCATTTACCCGTGTTAAATTTCACTGTGCTATGTGTGTACATTCCTCACAACACAGAAGCCCAATTTCCATTTTTTTTAGCAAGTGATTACTTTTCAAAACATTTTGTTTGTGTGTGATTAGCAGAAGGGTACATTTATTCTTAGAGGTGGAAAGAAAGCAAATTGTAACAAACGCCTAATTAATCATCACAGGGGAAAGAAATCTAGTTAAAAACTGTAATAAAGAGAAATTGTTCTTTATGCTTCTTTGAAGTGGGAATAAGTGAGGAAACCCCTATGGTGTGTTTGCAGACCTGACACCCTACAGAACTGTGTCCTTACAGCCCGCCTGATATCTTCAGGGTAACTTGTAACGGGCTTTCCAAAATCAGAAGAGCTTCTGTGAAGTACTGTTAGGGCAAGCAACAATTGAGGTATTTTAGCAATGTTGGTTCTGAATTATTCTCTTCAGGACAATTGCTTTCAGAATTTGGTCCTAATCTTTTTAGCTGTTCCAGCTGGTGGTGCTACTGGAAAAAGAAGAAGCTGAACTTTGGTGCATGAATTGGTTTTCAGATCTAGACGCCCTGTAGCAGGAGAGGTGTCTCTCAGGCTTCAAACTCCACAGTCTGGGGCCACTGAGGTCCCTGGGAAGACTGCTGCCAGGAAACCTGGGACAGATCCTGCAACTGCTTAAAGGAATGTATTTACATATTAACTCATTAATAAGTCAATTAGGCTACTAGCCAGAGTAAAGTTACACGTGTGCATTCATGTTTGCAGGATTGGGCCTCCTGAGACTAATGAAAGTGTATAATATTGGCCGATTTGTGCCAGATCCCATATTACCAACACTAGCACTTAATAAAAGAAATATTGATGAAAATTAGTTTCTAGTGGGACAGTAGTTCAGATCAAGATAAGGAGCATTTTTTTTCAATGAGTTCAGGAGACAAAGGACTGAAAAATCTGTCCTGCTAGTGTCTACTCTGTGAGATTTTATTTTGGATTTTTGTTTGTACATTTTTTGTGAAATTTTTCTTGGTTTTTTTTGTTTATTTTCATGGAAATAATGTTTCTGTTTTTCTTAAATCTTGAAAATGTCTGGGATTTCTTCATGAAAATTAGAATCATACATTCCACAGGGTATTGAGCCCTTTCCTTAAGGCAACACTGTTTCATAAAGAAGGCTTCTGTAGATTGAGATAGTTCCACCTTGTGTTACTTTATAAAGAATCTAAATATATTATTTAGATTTATAAATATATTTATAAATTATATAAGTATTTAATATTTGTTAAAACACAAATTTTATGTATGTGTAGCTGAATTTTTTTTTACACAAAGAACTCATATTTAAGAACCCTGAAGGCTTCTTGTTTTCCTTCTCTTTCATATGGCCTGTCACTTTAACATGTTTTATGTTAGTAGAATGGCAAATTGGTCATGTGCTTTAAAGAGAAGCAGCAGGTTTTAATATTTTTATCATCATTTTGTGAAATTTTAACCTGTTAAACTCATAGCCAGCATCACAGGGATCTGGTTATATCTCGATGTGTATTTTATTAGCACTAATGAATCTCTCTCTGAGCTGAGAAAATAACTTTTCAAATCATCATAATTCATCACAATTATTGGAAAACAATAATTTCCCTTCTAATACAAAAGGTTGTTTTGTGAGAAAACAGTGGTGTAAGTATCATAGTGGGAGAGTATGAGGGTTCCTATAAGCAATATTTCCAGACGGGCAGACATTCTGATCTTTATTAAACATAAGCTTTTGTTTGCTCTCATTTTTTATAATGAAAAAAACAAGACACAAATGTCCTTTTTGATACCATGCTTCCTAAGAGGTAGTTTGGACTATTAATCATAGCCCATCATTATAAATCATGATCCTTGTCTGACTGTACTTTCAGCTGCATTCACATTTTAGGGAGGCTAATGTGATTGAGAGGAGCATATCTGATGGTATAATAATATTATAGTATATTGGAAAAGATTTTTTGACTGGCAGAAGTGAGATTAGGTGATCTAGTAGTGATTTAGGGGATACCTTGCACGTATGCCTAATGATCTTTTCAACAGAAGGAATAAAATTATGAAATCTACTGGTGATTTGATTTGACCTTGGCACATCTGCCTACAACTTTGTAAAGTTAAGCTTACATGGATGGTGTAAATCAAGCAGGGGATAGTGACTGAGGAAGCATTTTGTTGCAGGAAATAATTCCCCAGATGCTTAAATCACTTATTTCCAAGGTTTCAAACAATGTTTTTAAGGTAGTACAATGCTCATTAGTAAAAAGGGTCTTTTTTTCTTATGTGGCGAACTGGGGACTACACAGTTTTGTAATTTCCACCTTGCTTACAATTGCTTCTAAGTCTGCAGTTTAATAAAAGGAAGCTTAACAAAAATATTCACGAAGTAGCCATTATCTGATGTAATGGTGTTGTGTTGTGTATTTTTAAAACACTATATAGGCCACACAGGAAATCCCTGGCTGAGCAAAGAGTAGATGTTGGGTTTCACTACTTTCACTAATTCTGTGACTTTGCTGCCTCTTTAAAATGACAGATCTTAAAAAAATGACTGTTAAATGTCATCCTTGTATGTACCCATTTGCTCTCCTGTAAATGTTTTCAGATAGAAAATCCATCTGCTTTCCTTCTAAAGTTTAAAAGTAGATTTTGATTCTGCTTTTCATTATGCTTCCTTTGTATCATTTTAGAATGTGTGAAGAAGAGGTAAATTGAACCACTTGGGTTCAGTAAGTCACTTTTGGATGCAACGACCACGACATACATTTTGGCAGGACTACGTTCTGTTGTTCATTACCTGGTTTGTTCCACTCTTTGATAACAAGAGGGTAACTTAAAGATAAATGCCATAAAGAACATTTAATTGGCCGCTGGCTGCTTTAACTGCTTCTAAAATTATAAATGGCTTTCAGATATCTTTTACCCTGGTAAAGAATAGAGAAAGAGTTAATAAGGACATTACCTACCGGAGGGATATACACGTGGCTCTTTGGCTGTGCCTTTTCATTGCTGTACTCAGTAACAACAGTAGGAATAATTCACTGCAGAGAACTTTCACAGAGGATGCCATAGATACATAATTCTTTTGACTAAGGAATTCAGCTGGGATACATTTCTCATACTGTGGCATATGCTATATTCTCATAGATTACTTTTGTGTGATGTGAGAGATCAAAGGATTGTACTCCTATTTCCATGACTACAATAAACTTTAAAAGAACAAAAGGTAATACTAGTGAATATTGCGTAAAACCAATGGGAACTAATATGATTTGGAGAAAAGGACAATTAGAGGAAAAATGAGGACAGCATGCTTCTTTATTGTTCTTGGTTATAGTGTGAAGTCTTGCACCTGCTTGTTAACAAGGTCAGATTTAGGATTAAGAAAAATGGAATGCTTTTAGTTACATATTTTCTCCTAATAGCTCTGTTTCCTTAATTTGATTCATATGTACAGTATTCTGAAATAACTACGTTGCTTGATAGTGCTGTAATAAAACACAAGAAAATACACGCAAATTCAATGTTTCTTAAAAGATTTAAAAGAGTTCCATTGTATTCTCTTTATTATTGTGCTCAATATATTTTTGTCAGAAGTGAAATTCAGTTCTAACAGTAACATGAATCGTTATTTTCTATTTGTAGTCAATCCTATCCTAGATGTCTTAAAAAATGAACTAATA
Organism: Lycocorax pyrrhopterus obiensis; assembly: GCA_014706295.1. Classification (NCBI taxonomy): domain Eukaryota; kingdom Metazoa; phylum Chordata; class Aves; order Passeriformes; family Paradisaeidae; genus Lycocorax; species Lycocorax pyrrhopterus. The sequence goes on from JACSVZ010000002.1 coordinate 31,005,944, forward strand.
ATTTACAAAACTTAAATTTAAAACGACTTTTTTTTTTTAATGGAGTCTATTGTGTACCTACAATTTTTGGCATTTTTGGTTGTGTAAAGATTGTGGAATTAACAAAGTGCTAAGTCCTGTATTGCCCATGCTGCTTGTGAATACTATTATTCTTAGTAAACTCTAGATAATTGTTGTTATAAGTTAGTAAAATAGTATTAGCTGCCAGCATCAGACTGTGACTTTTGCATTGAAAAAGTAGCAATGTACAAGCTGTTGAGAGGAAACAGAGGATTCAGCCTGCTGTGTAGAAATAATTTACATTAGTACCCTAAAGGAAAATGTGGAACGCAGCCATATATTTTCAGTTCTTATTTCAAAAATTTGATTATACAGATGTGATTCACTTCCCTATGTCCTTTCTGCTCTGAACATGAAGAGAGATGGTTTTCTATTTGAAAAAAAGAAGCTTGTGTTCCTCTGCTCTCTACCCAGGACACCTTCTCTGCCCCAGTACCCTGAGACTGGATGGAGAACAGTGTTAATGGAAGGCTTCCTAGAATGGTTTCTCTGTGGGAGCTTTTAGCTTGAATGACTGAATAATATTGAAGAAATTGTGATTTTTGGCTTCTCATTTCACACTGGGATATGGCTGAAAGCTACTATATAAACAGAGAGAAATTCAGGATCAAATTCAGAAATCCAGCCGCATCCCTGCAATGTAGGCGTCTGCATGTCAGCAAGGTGTCTGCTTTCCCACTGTGCAGCTCTGGGTGATGCAGCTCGGTTGGGTCAGCCCAACTGAGACAGCTGGGTGGCTCATCCTTAGCCAGGGGTATGCACTGGTTGTCTGAATAACTTCCTAGATTTGACTGTCTCTACTGACTGGGACCTTGATTCAGTTCTCAAGACCTCACAAGTCATGCCACAGGAGATGCACTGGAGGAGCTGAGGTTTATTGCTGTGACTGACAGCTATAGCAGAGGATCTCTGGGAGATTGTACCATTTTGAAGAGTCAGCAGGTGGCCAGGAAGGGTTCTCCAAATTCCCAAAAGCCGCTAGATATCTTCCTGTAGGTAACTGAACTGAATCCTTTGCCTCCATGCGACACAATGAGAGTTTAGACCCTCGGCTCCCATAGAGACTCCTACAGTATATTGTTAGCTGTCGGCATCTGGAATTGCATGCTGTTCCTGGTTAAATGTATCTCTGTTCTAGATAGTATTTATTTACATACTTGAGGGAAAAATCAGTTAGTCATGGTTTCATCTATATATGGTTAGGGATATTCTAAGCCAGTGTTTCAGAGCATGCTTATACTTCTATACCTGCAAAGAAAGTGTAAACATGTCCAATCCAGCTTTAAGCTACCTATGCAATGTCTGAAGAATTCTCATGAGCTACCCATGCTAATTGATTTTGTGTTTACTGAACAGTGTCAAAACAAATACACACACAGAGTAAGTAGCTTATGTCTGTCCCCAAACTAATCTTTCAGGCTGGAAGAAGCTTTATAGAGGCTAATATACTGTGCTGACATAAACTACCTTTTCTTAGCAGTTTGAAATAGCCTGTAAAAAACTGAGTCCCTCTGACAAAAGTTTTTCAGTATCCACATTGACTCATTTCGAAGCTACATGTCTTTGCATCTAGCTGCAATATGGATTGTAGTCATATCCCTAGGCAAGGTCTCTCCTTCAGTTTATTGATGAAGTGGGAGGTTTACCACTTCAGTTGTACACTTTCTGTTATATCCTTGTGTTGCACCTTCTGTAGACAGGATTGTTGGCTGCACTTAGACCAAAATACATGAGAACAAGAACCTGGGATGAGGCTGTGTTTTAGTCAGGTTGTACTGTATACTCCTGAAGGGACTACCTCTCAACAGGGACTCTTTCCGGAAATTTAGAGCTGATAATATTTATGAGATTTCAGAGCAGTTGAAACACTGGCTAGAGATCTTTTAAATGGCTAAATTTCAACACACTCCCTAAGGAACTGGGATGGAGATCATTTCAGACCTGTCAGAGGAAGATCATGCCTTAATTGTACTTCATTGTACTATAAAAAATGAGACCTCTCCACTAGATTTAAGAGCCTGTGGTATTGTGATCTGTGTGAAATCTTCAGGGAACTCATCTGGGACCTTACAGAGTGTGTGAAATAAGCTTGTGTCACTAACAAAGGTAGGAATAGTCACATAAATGTGATGGTTTCTGTAACTGATCTTTTCTAAAAGTATCTCCAACTTGACAGGGAGCATCTTTTCAGTGTGATTTATTCTGTAATGTAGTACACTCCAGTGGCTGCCTTCCAAAAATGCTGTCTTAAGTATCTACTTATGAACAGAGCAGCCCCAAATCACTCAGCTTCATGACTCCAGCATTTCACTGAAAGATGAACACTGCTTTGGCTGTGGCACAGATGCCAGCTTTTAGAACAGAGCGTCTCTGAAAGCATGAAGGACAAGTTACATCTTTCAGTAGCAACTCTTAGTGTGACAGAGGTCCACATTAAGCATCTCAGTTTTAAACATTGTTGTAGTCTTCAAAAACAAGTTTGAAATGTCATGGAATGACATGGAATAACACTGCTACTTTTATTTGTTAAAATTAAAATCAGCCAAATTCTGTCAGAGGGATGGTCCTTTCCCCAGTCTCTGATTCAAACCTTTCACAGTTTTCACAATCATAGGGAAAAGATAGAAGCTGTATAATTTAGGCAACATGCAAGCTACATCTCTAAACCTCCTTTCTAACCTCTGGGAAGTTGTAGAAGTCTCTGGAGTTTCCAGAAATTTCCTCCACAGCAGGGCACTGATTTGTAGTGAGTTTTCTCTTCTACTTACACTGGGAAGAGCAAGAACATTGCTCTTTGTCCCTGCTTGGGGGAGTGCTCGAAAATATTCCCTTGGACGGCGTGAGGAGAAAGGCAGAGTTTGAGGAATGAAAGCTTTGACTGATGCAGTTCTCTGTTGGCTCAAGGGCAGAGGTGTTAAGATAAACAGGGTTTTCCTACTTCAGGGATGTTTACTTGGAGGACATGCCTTTAACTGGAACCTGTCCCAAGGGAAAAGGACATAGCATAGGGGGCTTCACTGGAGTTGGTAGTTCAGTTAAGTGTCCAGCCAATGTTCCCAAGCCTGAGAGATAGAAACGTGCAAGTAATTCTGTGAATTATGCCAAATGCACCCTTTAAATTATGGACCTGATGCTGAGGCGATGGTCTTGTGTAAGTGTCTTTGGCATTGTGTCTCCAGATGGGTCACAGAGATGGCAAGGTAAAATGCACAAATGTGAGAAATGATGAAGGCCCAGGAAGTGAGACCATATGCTCCCTTCTGGAAGATCAGTAAGTTGCTCTACTGTTACGGAGAATTGTGGAGAATTTTTCTTTATTAAGCAGGAAAACAAATAGCTTCAAGCTAGAAGTTTCTGACTGAATTCAGTTTAAGGATTAATGGTTATCGCTGATCATCAGTGGCTAGATTTCTGCTGTAGGGAGAACAACAGGGAGTTGTGACATTCATGTTGTCACAAAGATAGCTGTAGGGTATTAAGCCTCCATGTTAAGCCATTTTCAGTGATGGAATTATGTATATATTTGGCTCGAGATTCTAAAAGGTTTTAAATGCATGTCTAACTTTTTTTCAGGAGTGCTCTTCAACAGATACAATAACATGCAAAAATAAAATATTTGGAGTTTCCCTTAAGAGGTTAGTAAAGGAGGTAATATGATATTGTGCTAGCCTGTGTGCAGGTAGGACTCTAGGGAGTTACAGTTTTCTATGAGAAGCACAAATGGGTCCTGTAGAAATTTATGCTTCCAGGAATAACAGCACAAAGTACCTTAGACAACATACAGAGAAGTAAGATGCTGAGGACAGTGAAGACATCAGGATGGTCTTAAAACTACATTAAAAGGAAAGCAATTAAAGTTTGCAGGTCAAAAAAAGAAATTAAAGTGGTCAGCATCTCTCAGAATGAAGCTCTTGGGTCTCATACATTCTCTCCTCTTTGAGATAACTGGGAAGTAAAGGGGATAATAGAAGGCTGGACTAATAGTAATGAGCAAGCAGATGAGAGAAACCAGAGTAGAAAGAGAATGTAGATGAGACAGAGTAGAAGAAAAGATGAGAGAAAACAGATGGAAGCCAAAAAAGCCAATGAAGTGAGAGAGACAAGACTATAATGATTTACACAAGACATAGTGGAACTACTCTGGATAAAACACTGAAAGAAACTTAAAGCCTCAGTCCAACTCTGGAATGAAAAAAAACAACCCAACCTTTAACAGGATTTTAAATGGGTTAAGGCAGAACTTTGTGAAACTTTTCATCCTGGAATTAGAAACAGAGATTCTATAACAGGATATTCTGATAGTATTGGTGACCTTGCATAGATTAGATTGAAATAAACGTTAAAAAATTCACATTTATATGAACAAAACTTCAAATACCTTGAGGTCTGTTCTTTGCTAATATATATTTCCTTTTTGAATCTGTACAAAGCCTACAATTGAATCTATACTAAGTATGCATGTATAACATGAATTGATAACAAGAATGCATGTAAAACAAGTTAAATGAAAGCCAAGGCTGGAACACCACTTTTTTTTCTCACATTAACATGATCTAATAATAATCTTCTTTTCCTCAATAGTAAATAATTATTTACAATTATTTGCAATTGTGAATTAAAAAAAATAATTCGAATTGAATTTTTAACTTATGGAAGGAGAATGTAGGAACTGTTCAAGGGAGCAAAAATCTGAAGAAACTGCCTATCAGGAGTTTGCTTCATTTGCAATTAGAAACAGAGCCAAATTGGAAGTTGCATGTGTACCCTGTAGCTGTTGAAACAACAGTGATTTTCAATTCTAAATGCTCTTTAACTGTACAATATCTGCTTGTATTATTGAAATACTGAGTATTCTAGAATTGCAGAAGCTTCTTTAAACATTCTTGCACTATATTAATCAATAATTAGCAATCCTGCTTAAAGGAGATCTTAGATTACAAGCTAGAGTACTCCTATTTGTTGATTTAGTCACAGCTTTTTTTTTTTTTCTCATAATCAGACTAGGGTTCTTCTTTGGTGATTCAATGGAATTTAAAGAGAATGAAGTACAGCCAGAGGGAGATGAAAATATCAGCCTTGGCAGGATGAGCTTATTTTTAAGCACTCTTTTATCTTTGATACTCCTCATCTCTATCATTGCTTTTCCTGGTGAAGAAAGCACTGCAACGAGGTGATGGGAAAGATGGCTTACTTTTTGTTGTAGCAAGTAAGATTTACCAGTTCTCATTCCACAGTCAAGTCTCTTCAACCATAACTATTTCCTTCCTGACTGGGTTTTCACTTGGACTGACAGGTTGCCAGTATTCCCAATGTCAGAGCACCAATGGATGTTTGAGGTTGGAATTAATTTTAAAGATTTCCAATTCAAAGCTCAGATTTTTTAGAATTCAAGGTGTAAAATAAAATAAAGAAATTGTTAACAATATAACAACCATGACATGAAATTTAAAATCATATTTTTGCTACTTTAGTATATTTTTAAATGTAACTTGGGTAAATAATACAAAAAATACAAATAATTTTTTTGACCCTAGAGGAAACTCATTGCAAAACTACTTGACTGATGGTGTCCATCAAGTGTGCAGAGATGGATAAAATAAAGGAAAAAGACATGAATTATCCCATAAGTGAGAAGACAAAAATTAAACTTTAGATAATATTTGATTGATCTTATGAGTTCAAAAAAGTCAGAAAGTGTTGAAATTAGAACTGCAGCTTGGGTGATTATATGTACACCCATTCTGTACATACCCTTGACATTATACTAACATAGGATTCTCTTTTTTCTTCCAAAGACTGAACTATCTTACAGCAACACAGTACAAAAAATACAGATTTTAATAAGTAATTTTTTCCTTAGCTGTTCATGCTGAAAGGCTGACAAATGCTTTTTGCTTAGGTGCCAAGAGTCTTCTGACCTTTCTTGAGGGGTCACAACTTAAAAATCTACTGGATCACCTCCCATGTATTAGCAATGATAAAAACTTCCTCCTATTCACTCACTGTAATTGCACAACTCCCTATGACAGGTTTGGCAATTTCATGTTGGAAGAGTTATTTTAATGAAGAGTAGATGAGAATAGTATGCCAAATTTCTCAGCTGGTGTAAAATTCCATGTACTTAAATCTAGATTGGCAGTTGGAATTGAAGAACAGACTGCCAAAAGGTTATTGTTCAGTGTTTTGGAGACTGTTGGTAATCCAAAGGTAGCAGCATGAAAAGTGCTGCTTTTAACTACTCCCTTGAACAGTTTACAAGATCTGTTTTTTAAGTAAATTTTAAGTAATTTTAATTTTAAGTTTTAATTTTAAGTAAAGAAATGACAAAAGTATTTAATAAATTAATGGTAACTTAATTGCAGTAAGTACACTAAAGCTGACTAAAGTCAGATCCTTAGGAGAGAAATGATTGTGAAGTCCTCACGGGGTCTCTGAAATAGCTGGAAAATTAATGTTTTATTAAATATATCTTGGCCTCAGTAAGAGGTCCAGTTTTTGGACAGAGTGAAGAATTTGAATTACGACGCATTATTGACACAACCTGTATGTTGTGTCATCCAGATTTCAAACCCGGAAGAACTATTTTATTTCATTTTTAAGTGAGGTTGATTCGAATGTACATTTTGCTTACATTCATTTCAATGTTTTCTGAAACTTCACTATTATTTTACTGATGTGTCCAGTGTAAGTTATTATATTATTTTGACTGTCACTCTGAGAGAGAAGTGCAACAAAAATAAATCTAGAACTGGAAATCATGCTTAGGGATGTTTTTATTGCTAGATCCAACACTTTAAATTGAGACGGACATTGAAAGAAGGAACTCTGTGATTCAGTTCATTCTTACATTTTCTTGAAATTATCATCAATATCGGTTTCCAAGACAAGTAACTATATGAGGATGGACCAGCCAATAATGAGAAACAGCTTTCTTTTTTATTGCTGTAGCATATGGTAGAAAAAGTCTTTTTTGTTTCATGCTGTTGAGGAGACTAGCCAATTTATCACTCTAAAGAGGATCCAAAAATTATTAAAGGAGGTGTGAGCACTTCAGTTTTTTAAGAGGAGGACAGGGACATAAGTTCATTGGGGAAAGGCAAATTCAGAAACATCAAAATGTAATTTTTAAATGCTTTTAACTTAAATCCCAAACTTCACCTTGATTTTTTCTCAATCATTCTTCAGGGGTCCTGACAACATGACCAGTTGGTGCTTGTGATTGTATTGGCAAATGGAATAGCAATGTGTCAATATGACTCTCTTGGGGTGAGTGGGATTGCCTTTCTGCTGTAAAATACCTGGCACAGATAAAAGGCTTCGTCCGTATACACCGCTGAAAGAGTTATGATTGATCTAGGACCACAAGACTCTACAATTCTTTTGCAGATGTCAAATAAAATCTGTTAGGAGAAACACTGGTTCCATGAAGTCAATGGAAGCCTAAGTAAAATATTAAATCACATTGCAATATATCTGCATTTTCATATTTTGTTTTTCAGTCTGAAATTCCAAGTGCTTTGCTGTTCACTATTCCTTCCTTCCAAAAAAAAAAAAAAAAAAAAGAAAAGAAGGACAGTGAAACATTTATGCAGGAGTCATGTTATTCCTGAACTCTGTGGTGTTGTGTTCAGTCCTTATTTTTCAGAGCTTTTTATTTTTCCTTTTTTCCCTTTTCTTTTTTTCCTCATTGTGCCCATGAATGGAATATGTATCCTTTTTGTACTATTATTACTTGAGTTTCTCTGAAGCTGATACAGTATCTTCTGATCCTCTTGGGTTTTGTTTCAGATATTGTGTTAATGCAGATTCTTTTGCTATTTTTGTATTTTATTAAACTTCTCATTTGTGACATTGATTCCGTAATATTTAAAGTTCTTTCTAGATGAAAATGCTTGCCTTTGGATTTCATGTATAAAACTATTTTTTTTCATACTACTGAAACCAGAAAAAAATTCCCATTACCCTCAACATATCATATTTGGCTTTATATTTCCCTATGCCTTAGTTCTCTCCAACCGTTTCTTTGGCTTCAGTCTTTAATTTATAGGTGTAACCTTCTTGCAGGAGAGTGTTTCTCGTTTTAAAACATTGGCCTACCTGATGATACTCCCTGAACAAGTCTGGTACTTTTATTTGTGAATTGAGTCCTTCCAGTCATGTTCAATTCAGTTGATTTCTAAGTGCTGCCATCCAATTTTCTCTGTCTTCAAAGTCTATCAAATTTCCTCTGTTTTGTTGAGTGCAATGAGTGTAAAGCAAGAACAGGGATAAGGTAATATAAGAGACAGGATTCCTCCAAGCTACACAGAGCCAACACCAGATCACATTTCTAACCAAACAGTAGCTGAAACTGCACCAGAAAAAGCTGTAGTTTCTAACACCATGTGGTACCTTGGGATTAGTGCATTAGTGAGAGTGTTCCCCCAGGTCTCACAAATATCTCCTCTCTTTCTTTCTGAGAATTTTCTGTGAGTGCAGGAGGGAAGAGGGAGGAGGAAAGGGCAAGGATTGAAAAGTGCTTTTCTGGGTTACCTTACATTATCTGTAAATATTTCTTCTAAAGCCCCAGTAAAATTATATCAGTATGGGTTCCATTATGGCATTCAATTTAGGTAAAGCGAGAAGACTTGAAGTTTTTGTACTGTATAAGCCTTGTTGTATGAGGGAAACTGTATTTTTGGCTATCTTTGGAAAGAAGGCCAGCTGGTCGGTTTAAATGCATGCTAGAGTAATGAAGTGGTCCAAAGTGGCCCCAGCTCCAATGGCAAGGCTCTGCCAAGCATGAAGCAGACAAACATGTCCGTGTTTACTCATACAGAAGTGTCGGATGCTGTTGCTGCCTAAAGGATCAGTATCCTGCCTGTAGCATCAATTAAGATCAGAGGCACTTCCTTCTGGTTAATTTGATGTGGGTGTAAGAAAATGTCTATATGTTCCTTGTCCACCAGTGTATCTTGTTCTTCAGCAAGAAACAGGAGGAAATGACATATGTCGGCAACTCCCCTTCGGAACTTCAGAAAAATATTATTCATGTGAGCAATTTTCTGAATAACATTACTTCAAAGGAACAGTGACAATATAGACTAAAATGGCAGTTTCTATCCAGAAAATTGTGAAATTTCTGTTTAATGATAAGCCAGAAAACCAGAGAGAACATATCCTTAAAAGTAGTTATGAGTATATGGAAGAAAATGTAAGACCGAGCAAGAAAGCATCTGTAAGAGAAAATATGTAGAGACCTCTGAGAAAAAAGACAAGCTCATGTACTTTGTATTCACAACCATGTTGATGAATACAGCATGTGGAAAATTATGGTTTTGCAAATGGCTATGACCTTGATAAATAATTTGATTTCTAGAAAATGTTTTTTTCTTTTCATTTAAAAGGGGAAAAAATCCCCTTCTGGGCAAAATGCATTTTTCAAAAATGTAACATATTTAGTGGCAAAAGTGCTTTTTCCAAGGTATCTCTGTGTCTTTTACCCACTCAACCTATTGCTCCCATGAAAAAGACAACCACTTCAATTCATTTCTCTGGGCATTTTTAAATCAGATTTACCTTCCCTTCTTCCCCACATCTCACTTTTGCAAGAACTGAGAACGACTTTACACTTCTTGTGTAATCATTTGTGGTGACATAAGCAGATTGCTGACATTGCAAACTAAGCTGTTGTATAATCAATAAATTAAATTATTATAAATAAATTAAATGTATTTTCTACATTCCTGCTGTGTATCAAAGTGTATGCTGTATCACTAATCTGAAAAGCTTTTCTAAAGGTTTTTTCATAAACAAGGAGTGTTGATTTTGGACCTAGAGATAAACTCATACTCTAGAGTCCTCTTCTTTTAATTTATTCAAAACACCAGTATTTCCTTCTTTTCCCCAGTTGCACCATTCCTGTGGAATGTCAGTAAAATAGGTACTAGGCTTTCCTTTCTCTTGTACTATTCTTAGAGGGCTAAGTAATTTTAAAAATTTCAAGTACCTTAAAATACACTGAAATGTAGAATATGCTCAAAATAATGCGCTTTTTTGTAGTTGTAAGAAATTCCTTGGAGACTATGTCGTGCTATCATTGATTTTGTGGGTTAAATAAATGTGACACATTGAGGCAAGTTTTTATCTCTGTATTTAAGTATTTCTGATACTAAACACTTACTTTTGTTTTCTTATGAGCGATCTTACTACTATATAATAAGATTACTGGGAGCAGTGAACTGTTTTAGTAGTATTATTAGTTTATTAAGTTAACATTTTAGGCCAAGTCTTTTATAATGAAATACTGCTGAAAGAAATTACTTAGCAGAAAGGCAAAACTGATAATTATTTTTTTATAGAAAATACTGTAGTATATTCAGCCTTGATAGGAATGAAATATGTTTTCTAAACAACTATACAAATTTTAAAACAGAAAACTTAAAGTACCCCCAAAAGTGATTATTATAATTATGGCAAAGAATCTTCTAATGATTTTTTTTTCCATAAAATAGAGTAATGAGCACTCAATTGATTTTTCTGGTAGAAACATGTTACCCCATGAAAGCTAAATGATATCTTAAACAATACTTGATGGTAAAATTTGGCAGTGTGTATGCATGTGCCAGTACCATTTCCCATACAAGTTACAATGGCTTTGATAGAAAAATAATTGGCTTAAAATGGTGGGATATTTATAGCATTTTGCTTTCTCAGTGTTGGAGATACTATTTTAAGTTAATCAGTGTTTTATTTTAAACTCTATCTTTGGAAATTAAACCTCTGCTTCCTCCTTCTCATATCTCATCTTCAGTTGTGCAGCTCTTGGAAGCCACATCGATCCTTTAGCTAGCAACTGGAATTTAGTAAATAAATTGTTCACAAGAATGGCATGTTACCAAGCAGTTTTACTTGAGATCTAAGAAATAACTAAAAGGTAGAAAAACAATTTTTTTTTTTATCATGTAAGTGCTTCCACAAATAAGAATCTAAGAAGACAGAGGAATATTTAATAGAAAATGCAGATTTTCTAACTCTGTTTTTCAGTGTAAAAGTGTTCTGTGTCCTGCTACTGCAGATATTATCTTGGCCTATATTTCCATAGAATGCTTTATATTTGCATACTTTCCCTTTATATTTGCAAACTTGCCGTTTAAGGTAACCTCTCCTTTAAACCTGTACTCATTTGAGAGACCCATGATTTTTGAACAAGCTTATTTACCATACTCTTTAGCCAATCCCTTTACCTATTACCACTGAACTTTGAATTTTACTGAGTTTTGAATATGGACATGAATGTGCATAGTACATGTGTATATGCTTTTGCCTGTGTTTCAAGAAGTTGGATAATTTTATTTGACTATGCTATTAAATTTTAAGTGAATTCTGGAAAACACCAAGTAATACTTCTTCGCATAGTTTTCCTGGTTGTTAACTTTTCCTTATTATGGTCCTTTTTATACTAGTTTGAAGACTCTGACTGAGGCATATTATAGATCAAATGTAGAAGAGTCCTTATAATTACATTGAAACCACCTTTCTAAATAATAAAAATAGAAGGATGAGCAGATATTTTCGACAATATTTCATATGCTTTTTGACTGCTTAAGATCTTGCAGTTCCAGCTGTAATAGAATTCAGGAAACTTACATGAAGGATGCCAAAGTAATTATTCATTTAAAAAGGAACCCACAAATAATAGCCTTAGGCTCTGAAAATGTCTTTAAAAACAAGCAAGCAAGCAAGCAGGAAAGAAAGAGAGGAAGAGAGAAAGAAAGAAAGAGAGGAAGAGAGGAAGAGAGAAAGAGAGAGACAAAGAGAGAGAGAAAGAAAGAAGAAAGAAAGAAAGAAAGAAAGAAAGAAAGAAAGAAAGAAAGAAAGAAAGAAAGAAAGAAAGAAAGAAAGAAAGAAAGAAAGAAAGAGAAAGAAGAAAGAAAGAAAGAAAGAACTGTTGGTGCTTCTGAAACTTTTCATTCAGTGGTACTTAGATACTCCTACAATTATAACACTTAAAGTTGCTAACTTTGTAAATGGTTTTTACATAGGTACATCCATGGAAGACCTTGACCCTTTAAACATTTTGGCATGTGAGTAAGTTCAAAACCATGTGGAAATCCCAGTGACATGACCATGGTTTGCAGTACTGAGGACTTTGTATTGATAAGGTACCTTTTGCCCCTTGAAGAAATAAAGAAAAATATATTTCGAATCTCCAAAAAGCAAGTAAGGTAACTATAAAATAAAAGTAAGGACAGGAATATTGACTGTGCTTAACAAAGAAATAGAGAAGAAATAAAATTACTAAAAAGATATAAAAAGAAAACCTATAAGGATAAAAGAAAATATATGAAAATAAACACTGTAAAGATAAAACTTCTGTAAAATATATGTCTTAGAAATGAATGCAGACCAAATTGGCAGAATTTAGGTGTGCCTTGGAGGATAAATCCAGGACAAAGCTGATGGTCAGATGACAGTTGTCAAGGAGTTTTGGGGGAATGTTCTCAAGTTTGGCCTGGATGAACTTGGGCTGACAGCAGAACTGGCACAAAGGAATGTCATGAAAGTAAACCAAAATATTAGTAAGAGACACTATTATAAAATCAACTGATGCGGAAGAAAGTATTATCTGAGAGTTGTACAGAAATTCTATGTAGCTTTCTGTGAGAATAGACATTACTTGATACTGTGTTACATCAAAACATATGTGCAAACAACACATAAAAATAATCGATACCGTAAGTTCCACATACCTATAGGACAATCTTTTAAATGCTTTCTGATCTGTTCTTATCAGGGAACATTCAACAACTTACTTTAACTTGTGTAATTTTAAGGTAGGACAACATAGAGATTGTTTGACACAGTATTTTATTTGCAGGAGGTGAAACTGAGAAACTGTAGGCAGACCCACATTCTTTCAAACAACGGCCTGGGTCTCCATTTGGTGGCTAAATCCCCACTATAATAGTACTAATGCATTGCATATAGCTATATTCTTGCAAAATACAAGTCTGGTATAACTGAACAGATAATAGTGCTTTTATAGTTTGTTTGGGTTTTTTTCCTACTTGTTGAAGTTATGGAATTTAGAGTCTTCTGCATTTTCTCTCAAGGTTTTTCAGGAGTTAGCTGAGTAATTTATTCAAGTCTTTTACCAGCTTTTAGTTTTAGCTGATTCATCTGTGCAGTGGGTAAAGAAATGCCTGCTTTAGGGGACTATGCAATCAGAAACAGCTACACTGATTTATACCAGCTGAAGATAGGAGCACTTTCCATTTTTCAGTGTTCTCAAAGTACTTCGAGATCACTGGATCAAAATGCTGAAGGATTTTAGGGAAAGAGCAAATAATTTATGCTACTGAGCCATTCCAATCTGCAGTTTTAGAACAGCATGGATTACTTTTCTCAGTTACATAAATTATTGTCCTGGGCTGGTATTCCTGCTTGTTTCCTTTTTAAATTACCAACGCAGCAAAAGAATTGTAGCTATTTGCATAAGTTTAGCTTTCTTTGGAGATTTCCAGCTCTGTGTGGTGGTGCTTGGAGAGTCATTTCTGCGTTGGGTACTTCTCTGCAATCTCTTCTGGGAGAACAAATGCTTGGTAGCATCCTAGCCATGTGCTTTGAATGTACAAAAATAGAATGGGAGAATAAAAGAAACAGAGTCCCTTGGTAGAATCGCTTTAATGTCTTGCATCTGATGTTCAGATTGGTGGGGAGGGGAATATCACATGCCTGATGTTTTCTCTAGAACTACACCCAACTGGAAGCCATCCCTTGGCTTCTCTGCAGACAGCAGCATACCCAAATGGAACATATTAATTCTTTGGGGAAATCTCCTTCGTCGGAGAGAAAGAAATCTTTTCAGCTTCCCAGATACATGCTCTGTTCCCAGTGCCATCACACTGAAAGAAGAATCTGCATTACGTTGGTCTGGAAGACACAGTTTCACTGTAACTGCAAGGTTTATCATGGATAAATAACTTCTGCGATGCAGCTGCTCAAGCTTTCAAGTTTTGACATGTTTATTAATGAAAATGAATGAGAAAAGAAAGAAACAGTCAGCCAGGCAAGATGCCCCTGTAACTCTGCTGTCATCATTAGGTGAATATGGTATACCAAATATTTATGCTTCTATATGATTTGAGATCACAGAAAATAAATATCACTTTTATGTGTTTTATTTTCCTTGGAGAAGGAAGCGGAGGAGAGTGTGAGTCATAGTGGAAGAATAAAATCTATTTCTTTTCTGACAAAAGCTGCTTGTTTTGTCAGAGAAGGATCCTAGCATTAACTTTGGTTTGCTGATAAGCTCTGGAGCCTGACTGGCTTCAAAAAGAAGTGATGGCCTGCCAGTCCCCAGTCTGTACCTGTCTGGTGACCCATGGCCAGAAGCCAAATCATATTTCTTACTCCTGCTGGGCATAAGATAATCAGTGTTCCTAGCAGGGTCTGAATGCAGGCTGCCGGTGCACCCTTGCAAGGATTTGTGGTGAGCAGAGTTTTGACCCTTCTCACCGTAACAAATCCTGCCAGCTGCAGCCTGACTTCTGAGCATAGGGCTGGTCTGAGGAATCTGGGAAGGTTAACGTGAATATGTATTGGTGTATGACCAGTGCTATTTGCCTGCTTCAAAAAAAAAAAACAACCCACCATATTTTCTGTTATGATCAGATTCAGAGGATTCTCTTCTTAGGCAGCTGAGAAGGAAAGTGACATGGTTATGGGAGCTCCTGAGGAGGCAGTCAGTGGATGATTTCTCCTTTTTACACCTTTCTGTGCCCTCCAGAGTGTAGATGAGATAGAAGAGGTGCAAGATACAGGGTCTGATGATTCTCTGCTCCCAAGAGATAGTGAAGGACCAGGAACTGTCGTTGCCTGTCCAACCACCCTGAGGTAGGAAAAGATTGTTTACAAGGGAGTAGTGATCTTCATGTTGCTTTGTGTGGGCTTTCTTTACAACTACCAACCTCAAAACATTTGTTGTCCCTGCCCATGGAAGGGGATGTGGACTAAATGATCTTTAAAGGTCCCTTCCAACCCAAACTATTCTATGGTTCTATGATTCTGTGATTTTCCTAAAGACAGATATTCATATGAAGGTGCTAAAGCCTGAGAGGTGACAAATGACAAAAGGTTCTATGTATGTCCTGGTGAAATTGAGACTATATTTAAAAATGTGTGTGTATATCATTCCTTATAGAACTTCATAAGACAGGAAAGTATCCATCATTTTTCTGAAAGATGTGTCATGGGTGTTTTGTGCCACAAAGCAGTTACTGCCAAGGCTAGACAAACATTAGAGATATCCTACCTACCTAAACTCCAAACCAAACTGCCATGCTGTTTTCCAGACATTAAGCTGCTCTTTTCTGAGCAGAGATCTCGTAGCATTTATTCGAAAGAGTAACCACCTAAATGCCTGTAGATTAATGTAGAATACTGGATTAGAGGTTTAGGAGCCAAAGGTCTATAGAGACTCTGAGACTTGTGGCTGTCATCTTTTTGAAAGACCAGATGGTAGTCTTGACTGCTGTAACAAGCACCACGGGCACTCTGAGATGTTTAAGAGAAGAGTCAAACTTGCTATCCCAGTAAACACATTATTTTTTTCCTATTTTTCCTTGATATCTTTCAAAAAGAAAAGTCCTTAGAGGTTCTTCAGTATTAAATCGAGAACAGTGTAAGATGGATGAGCTCTGACATTCCACTTCCCTCAATATTATGGAGGATGAGAAAGAAATGAGCAACACAGGGCATAAAGGTTAGCTCTTCTGATACACTGTATACAGAGTAGCAGCAGCAAAGTTCTGCCTTAGTTTGTGAGACAATATTATGGCAAAAGTAGGATGTTATTCTTCTGGTGAAATGTAGCAGACACTGTGTGCATTTTTAAAAGGAAAAATCCTTTCTTTCAGAAAAACCCTCTGAGCTGTTATTTTGGTAATGTGAATTCAGGTAATACTGAAAGCAGTAACAGAACACTGAATTCTAAATGCCACCTCCTTTATTAGCATTATAGCCTTCTCCTTTCTTCAGCTGAGATTCCTATATATCATTTCTGTAGAGATTTATGAATGTGCTACTATTTCCTGTTCAGCACTCTTAAAGATGGTGTTAATAGCTATTCCTGGCTTTTTGTGTCAAAAGACCTTGCTTTCAGTATTTAATAATTTTCCTATTCCTACTCAGTATGGCTGGCAGTTTTAATGTCAGACATATTTATTTGACAAAAATTTTGAATAAACTGTGTCTAAACAATTTTTTGCTGCTTCTATGAATGAGATTAAGGGTCGAATGCATTGTTTTGCCCAAGTTATTAAAAAATGTGCTGACATCTTTATGCTTTAGAGCAAGGTCTTGAAATGTGGTAAAAGTGTGGTAGATTTTCTCAATGTTCCAAATTATAAGACTCTCAAAAATTTCTTTGTGTGTTAGTCTGGTTAGGCTTGTTACTGCTCAGCAACTTGAGTTTCCAGAGCTTCTCTCTGCACTGAACACACTCCATCCTCTGACTCTTGAGCTTAGTCTGTGCTGTACTCTGTGGTACTGCCACTTTGTTTGACATGAAGAAATAAAAAAGCAGAGCCTGACTTGAATTTGAGGAAATGTGAATGAAGAGGAGGAGGGCAAAAGCTCAAGTGGCTGCAGACAGGGAGGGTTCTTCACAGGATCCCTCCTTCTTTCAGTGTATAAGATGTATGGTGCTATGGGGACAGATGAAGATTGTGCATCAGCCACAGTCCTCATCAGTAATCAGGATCCATGCCACATGTGTTGCAGACGTGGGGAAGTTTGGGAAGTATGTGTTGCTTCAGACAATGAATTTGTAATTAGAGTATCAGAAGGTATGTACATAAGATAAGACGTGGTTGCATAGGAGACCTTTATTCCTGATATTGTTCCCTAACTTTGTGGAGGTTAGCCTGCAAAAGTTCAGTCAATGTAGTGTCTAATGTAAGTATTCATATGTGTACTTTGTGTGTTATAGTACATCGTGGAATAACAGGAAAAATATCTAGAGGAGAAGTAACTGACCTCCTGCCTCCACGCCATGTCAGCTCAAACCTGTAGCAAGCTTGGTGGATATTTTGGTTGCTTTACCTATTATAAAAAACTCCAAGAGATAGAGAGTCTCCAGTGTTCTTAAACATTTTATTTATATTATTATTTATTCTTACTGTTTAAAAGCTTGTTCCAGTGTCTGAACTACAGGTTTCCTGCTGCAGCTGCTTCAGGTCCTGTCCACAGTGTAAAGAACAGGTTATTTCTTTCCTCTTGCAACAACTTATGTATTTGTGGACTTTTATCATGTTTGCTCCCATGTTATGCAAATCAAATAATTATAGCTATATTATTTATCCACTTAAATTATGTTTTTTAGAAGTTTTTTTCTTTGCTTTTGATCTCTCCAGTTGATCTAGGTCCTTCTTGAAGTGCAGTGCTCAATAATGGAATCCATATTTCAGCAGAGGCCTACTAATGACATGTAAAAAAAGGAATATTTCACAACTTTTATCACTTTGCCTGCAGATATTTGTGGTGCAATTTCAGCAAAATCATCACAAAATTTTAAAGCAGCCTCTGTACTTTTTTTTAAATGTAAAACTGTATTCATTGAAATGCTGTATGTCCTTGCTTTATCTGAATAATGTTTGCATAAGTAAAAGGAATATTTTCCTAATATTAAAATTGCCTTTGAGGAAAACAAAACAAAATAAAGTTTATAAATGCATAGATCAAAAACTAAACTAAAGAAAAAACCTAGAGAATTGTTAATATTGTTAATGTGTCCTTTTTTTTCCGCAGAAAACCTAAACCTTTCAACAAAATATGATTTCTTTGGACTAAGGTGTTTATAAAATAAATTAATGAACATTGAACTAAAACAAATACCATTACACATGCACAAAATTAATCTTCACATTCTGACCAGTGTACACCAATTGGGATTTTCTTGATTTAATTTATCTGTGATAGAGCATTCATATGTGTATTTGCCTTTTAATGTTAGCGATGTCCCCCTGATTTAGCACAGCTCAGTGTTTGCTGAACCAGTGCAAAAGCCATCCTTACACCTTCCCTTTGGAGTCAGCCTGAAAGAACACACCTGCAAATGCAGAATACAGGGGCTAATCGTCTCCTTCAATGCATCTTTTGTGCTTTGAGTCTGGAGAAGGGCGAAATCAAGGCGATAAAATATCCGCACATAAGTTTGTCAAGGAAGGGGTTAAAAAAGTGGAATCTGTGTGACTGTAAAGGGCTGAATTATCTTCCTGACACCAGCAGGGGTTGCTGTCACTAGTTTGTGGTTGTCACATTCCTGTTATGCTTGACCTTGGAAAGGCTTGACAACATAGTCTGGATTTGATTAAGGGAATTTCATGTTTTTCCTTTGCTAGAGTCACCCCCCACCTCGACAAACATTTAAAAATGTTAAGAAGTAAAAAAAAAAAGTTTGGAAAGCAAACATTTTCCCAAAAGAAATTTATAGTTCAAATTTACACCAAGTTCGCACTAACTGGAGCAGTCCGGGTTTCCAGTCAGGCTTTGAGAGCTCTCTGTAAACCATTAGTCACTTCCCTGGAAGAGGCAGCTTTTTATAGGCAGCAGGATAAAACAGACACAGATGTGTAAGTAATATTAGAGGCTTTCACATGTACCTACCTTTTCTTTCTCAGTCATAGAAAAGAAAAAAGAGTGATAATAGAAAGAAATTGATTGAAGCCTTGGACTTGAACAGCTACCATGGAGATTGGTTTAATTAAAATAAGATACCTTGTGTTGTGTTTTTTTCTGCTTGTGACAGTTTATATCATGGAGATGGAAGTTCTTTAGATTTTATCACATTGGGTTTTTTTTTCATTCCGCAGGACTGTGATTATGCCAGCTGCCAACGAGTTTGATCCAGAAATTGTCCTGGTGTCAGCAGGATTCGACGCTGTGGAAGGCCACGACCCTCCGCTGGGCGGGTACAAAGTCACAGCTAAATGTAGGTATTGCCATTGGCACACATTTCTGAGTTGGTATTTTTTCTAGTTAGGAACCTTATTATATAAGTCCAGTTCCCATCTATGTTTGTTTTGTGAGTTGACAGCTGTGTCACTTGGAGCAGGGACTGTCCAGCAGTTAATACCCAGAGAAGCCTGGAGAGCTGCAGCACTTGCCCAACTCATGGACAGGGTGGAAATGAACATGTTAGAGTTTCTGGCTCACTCCTTTCTGTTCCTCTTGGCATTTTTGTCTTGACTTTTTAAAGTATTACTTTTCTGGCATTCAAATAACATTTTAGAGGTTTCATGCTTTTCAATAGGCCCCATTTTCCAAATGCTAGAGTAAGTTACTTCTCTTTAAATATATATTGGAGATTTTAGACTTTGGAAGCCCAAATTCAATCTCATGTTGCTCTTTTGTTATTGTAATCTTTTCAGCTCCATGGCATTAATCCTGAATTACATCAGTGTTTATGAAGGCCAAATTTTTCTAAAAGACTACTCTGTTGGGTCTCAATATTTGGATGTCCATTTCAGTCTTTCAAAATGTGTGCTTATGGCAGAGATTTAATACTTTCTGAAAGACAGGTCTGTCTGACATATCTCATATGTAGCACTCCAAAATCACTAGCTCTTACAAGATATTGTGGCCAAGCTCTATTCTGAGCCTGGGACGTTAAGCAAGGCTGGGTGATGTAGTAACTCTCTGCACAGTAGTGTGCATTGTAACATTTCTGTATATCAATTGCTTTCCATGGGACAACACAAAATGGTTTCCTGATGCAATGCTCTGAAAAATTTTCTTCAGTATATCTACTTTTATTCAGTATATTCAGTATATAATATCACTTCAACAGTTACTAATTATGGATCTCTGCTGCTAATGGCAAATGCCTTGGGATTAGTCTGGAGAAGTCAATGAGACCTAGTGGCATTTAAAACACTGCACAAATGGACTCCAGTTCAGAGGATTTTGTCCTTCTGGCCTCTGCCTTTTGTTACAGATCAACAGACCAAAGTTGTTGTTTGCCTCAGGAGGTTCAGGGCAGATATGCATATTTTTATTTTAGTTTTCACTGCATGCTGAACAGGCTCCCCTGAATACCAGTGACAACGATGGAGAAACAGAGTGACTGTCCATAGTGGTGTGCTGTGGAAAGGGAGAACGCAGAGAGCAGTGCAAGGGTCTACCCAAAGACACTTACACAGGTGCTAATGCACAAATGGGCTGGAAATGGAATATCCTTCTGGCTGCAAATAAGACATACCGAGTTTTAGCACAGATTTTCAGCTTAATGCAGTGGTTACACTGGAGAGGAAAGAAACATAGCAGGCTGTGTGCTTGTTTGAGTATCATTTCCCTGTGTATTATGATTTTAAGTAAAACGTTTTGCAGGAAGAGGGGAGAGACTTACTCGCTGGTTTTTTCCATGTGTGGTTCCTGGTCAGCAGCACCGTTCCATGAGCTTGTGTGGGAGGGAGGTGAACTTTCAACTGGTACTAAATTAGACATTTTGTTGAGAAACATTGTATAACTATCTGTATTTAGCTGTTGAGAAGGTATTCTACATGTCCCTAAAGGATGCAAGATCCTTTGGCATATGTAATATTCTGGCATAGCAACTTCAACAACTTAACTAGAAATTGCAGTAAAGAAAGACTGTCTGACATTAGAATTGGTGTTAATTTTCATTCATGAGTTAATTAATTAACTCTCCATAATTTTTTTTAGAAATCTTAGTACTTTTTTTATGTAAGAGGCTGCACATCTAGTTCTGCACGTCTGTAAGCAAAAAAAGATGATTTACAGTAGGTGGCTCTTGTTTAAATTAAGAGAAAAGCCAAGATAGACCCGGATAATGATCATGCACCTGAGGGATGAATAAAGCCTTTTTTACAGAGCCAAAGGAATTTATTATTTCCCCAAAACAAAATTCTCCACATTCCACCATACTATTTTAGAACATAACATACTATATGTGGTATGTAGGAAAATGAACAGTCTATTAAAAAAAAAAAGGTCCAAAGAGAAACTTTCGTATTAGAGACTAAAAATAGATATTCGTGCAAAGTTTTAATATAATGGGTTTGTAAAAATTAGAAATTATACCCCCAACAAGTAAAGATGAACGTGTAAATATTCTTTCTTTATAAATCTTTAGCCCTTTGTGTACACTTAATACATTGGATTTTCTGATTTCTGTGATTTAATACAGGCTTTACAAATTAATGAGAGAGTGACATCAAAGGAGAGAATGTGCATCCTTAGCTACTAACCTTGCTATAAAAGAGAGTTTGGAAGCAACTAAATGCTTGATAATGAATTATTTATGTCTTTCCCTCAGACTACAGTCTAAGGGAAAAATTAAAATATATTAACCAATCGGCCATCCCAAGTTACAAAGTGAAAACCATGGATGAAGATGGCAGATTGGACTAATTACAGTCATGGAGTAACCATATAGCAGGCAATTGCATTCAGCAAAAAATGTTCTACTAAATCGGCACAATTTGAGAAATGTAAATTGTAATCTGCTTTAACCCAGAATTTTATTTTTTTTCTGTATTGTCATACAATCTTATTTACTGAGGAGTTGCCATTTCTGATTAGTAAACAAACATGTCAGCAACAAAATAATCATATATATATGTATTTGCAGCTGATTTTAAATCTGTGAGTCTGTTGTGCATGTCAGGATTTCTCACAGTGAGGTGACTCTCAGCTCCTCTAGATGGCTATGGAGTGGAGTCTGGCCAACTGAGATCAGTGATGATAGCAGAGCTTGGAGATATCTCACTTCCTGATTTATCTCTAGTTGTCTTAAGTAATGTAATCACTAATGGTCTTTTTTCCATTGAAAAAAAAAAAGAGTTAGTGTTTAAAAAATATTGGAAGGAAACTTTGAGTCTTTCCTGTCTTACTACACTTTTCAAATCACTTTCCCTATTTTTTCAAAGTGGCTTTCCAATTTGTCCTCATCTGTTGATTAGTTTTTGCTTAAATAAGGAACATTTAGCTAAGTTTTACCTGTCTGCAAAACAGATTTGTTTGGTGGGATGTAGAATTGAGAATGAACATTAACTGAAACATTTGTTTCAACCCCAACTCTGAGGATTTCACAGGCACATTTTTCTTTATGTTGGCTCTTTGTGCCAATCCTCTCTCTTAATGAAGTGCTATGATTTCAAAAGGTACTTGTATAATATACCTACGTACACATACACATCTTGAAATATGTACTCAACCCATGTGCATAAACTTTGTGATGGATTTTATATTCTTTTAAGAACAAAAAGGGCTTCAAAGATTTGATATGACTGGTGGCATATGGCAGAACTTGTTGCTGCTGGGAAGTTCTCAGTCCTTTGGTACGAGCTACATTCCTAATATCTTAGTAAGGAAAGGCAAGCTTTATTGACAACACTGATGAAAGGCCACCTAGCATAATTAGAAACAGGTATACTTTTGAATTCACAATCACTCTGCCCTGAAGAAGGTCTTCCCCCCAAAAAAGGGTTTATGTCAGAAAAAGAGTTTATTTTTCCAAACAAAAACTTTTTGTCTGCTAAAAATATTATCTTTACTCGCAGACACTGCCTTGCCTGTGGCATTATGCTATGGGAACTGCACCAAGTTTAACATCAAAAAGCAAAGAGAAGAAGGTGAGGCAAATGTCATGTTAAACTTCTCTTTTAGTCATCTTGGCCCAGGGTCTTGCTGTTAAAGGTGCCAAGTCTTGCTCAGGAGTTTTTCTAGTGTCTGGTATATTCTGTCAGGAGTATTCAGGCAACTTATCTCAGATTTTGCTTTCTGTGCCCCTTCTGTAATGACTCAAGTTTAGCTGAAATAGAGGAATACGTTTTGTAATGTCAGGCCCAGCTGTAGTACTGGCATGGCTCTTTCCCTGTTGCTTGTGGTTCCCCAAGATGTAAGCTGAGGGTGGGTGCAGCATCTGGAACTTTCATACACAACTCTTATGCAGAGTAACTATTGAAGTTTTTGGGATCTCTTTGTTTAGATCAGGGACTGTAAAAGTTCTTTGATTTTATTGTAAAATATAATCAGGTGAGAGGAAAACGTCTCAGTTCTGGACTAGCCCAATGGTTTCTTTTTATTATTAGAAATTTATTTTTTTCAAAAAGATAACACAAAATATCAGGACAATATAATATGTATTATCAAAACATATTTTTATCAAATTCACTTTTTGTGCTGGAGTAATAGAAGTTGTATTGACAATAAAATATAAGAAAAATAGTGGTAGAAGAAATAAAGGGGATAAAGGAATTTTATATTTAGAATAGTAAGGAGATGCCTAAACAGTATGAATCTGCTCCTTGCTCTTATCCTGCTGATCCTTAGATGGAATTACTGAAGATAGAACTGATACATTTTGTCCTTTATTTTACAGTTAATTTTTACATCATCTGCTAAAATACCTAGTATTATCACATGATTTGAATTTTGTGTAGTGAACAAGTCTGAAGAGGAGCTGTCAGATCTGGTCATAAATTTGCAAGTTGTTATACCTTGTAAGGGAACTGTTTTTAAATTTAGCTATGCTGACTGAAGATCTCCATGTAACGTTATCCTGAGGTGAAGTACTTTCTCTTTGTTTTATAGAACAGCCCTTAGAGTAATGCTTGCACTAAAGCCACTGAGGTCACTTTACTGTTCAAGTAAATATTTCACATAATTACTTGTTAAATCGTGACCATTCCCTAAAAAGAATAAAGTAAACAGAGAAGTGTCAAGCAAGAATGAAGACTTTTTTCAAGGTACTTAACTTCCTGAAGCACTGCGTTTGTTAAGGGGTATGATGATTTACTGGAGTTTTCCTGTTGTTTTGCTCTTCTCTTCCAAAGATGCTATTTGACACCAGAGTAAAAAATAAAATCAGCAATTAGCAGTAGGAAAGGATACCACTGTGGGCATTTAAAGAGTAAATGATATTTTGTCTGTTGGAATATTTGTCTTCTGTTATGCCAAATTTGTGATGAAAGTTTGATCCAGTGCCTAGAGTATAACTGACTCCATCTAAGCTGATTTGCAACTTTTAATGTTTTTATTTGAGAAAATTGCAATAACTCCCTCAACTTATCAAAAGCTGCATAATGCTGTAATGCACTCCATTCAAGTGGGACCAATGAAAAAAGTGCTAAAGTTATTAGCAGTTTCCGTTCTCATGAGCTGAGGTTATTTCCAAAGGATATGTCAGCATAAGTGGTAGCAATTAATGCATAAAAAAGTCTGCTGCCTTACATGTAGCCAACAGCTCTTCTGTGAGGAATCTTCTCGTGGCTGGAGGTGATACTTTGCAGAATACAAGTAAGAGCAACCAGGTTGAACTTGGGGGCCTGTCCTGTTGGTTTCTTGTTGCTTTGCCCTTCACATTTCTGTTCCAATTCCCACTGGGAAAAATGAGTTTTGATAAAAAGATCTCTGAATGTAACATAAAATGCTATAAAAAGCTCTCAGCCCAACCAAATTCAGAAGTAATGAGCACAGTTTTAATAAAGAGATGACTGATTGGTGAAACAAATGATCTAGCATGGTGTACCAGCCATGCCTGGAAGGCTTTAAAGGGGACATAAATAGATGGCATCCTTACAATTAGGTATGCCATAGCACACTCAGACACCAGAGGCCTCATGCAAAAGTTTTTCTTCAATGACTACTTTTTTCTTGAGCCTTTACAGCTGTCCTACTGTATTGAAATTCTTTTCGGTTTCCCACTGTGTTTTGTGTATAGTATATGGGTTAGAAACAGACCAAAGGCTAGTACTAGAACTACATATCACTGAATTCAAATGCAGAACTGCTCAGGGTCAAAGACTGGTACTTCAGATATGTTTCGGAGAAAAAGTTTCCCATGTGCCAGCTTCAGTATTTCTAAAACATTCTATGTGACTATTCTGAGTATTTCAAGTACTAAAAAGGCTATATATGTTCATTGCGGTTTTTTCCTGGAAAAACTTGGTTTCTAAAGGAGTCCCCAAATAATACTGTAACTCTCTACTGGATGGGACCTTGGACTGACTGTGAGTAGTTTTGGGTAGAGTGATTATAATGTCTTTGGGTAGGGACTTCACTTTCTTGGGATTGTCTGAAAATCTTCTGTGACATTTAACTCTGACAAAGAGTACTGGTTGGGACTACTGGGGCTAATGTTAAGGTATATGTTAAAGGAAGGCCGGAAAAAGGAGTCCTTGCAAATTGACAGGACTAAAGAGAATAGCACTTTTGACTTGGTAGCTGTTTTAACACAGTTGGAGTTTCTAAAAATAGCACTGCAGGCTTTTATGATGCCATGTCTGATCTCTTCACAAGTATGAAACTCTTTTTGACTCAACTACAAGAAGCTGTGATCTTGATAAGTCTGGCACTGACTGCCTTTGACTGCAGTTTCATAGCTGGCATGAGCTGCTCCAAGCAGCTCCTTGCCATACAAAAGGGTGGTTGCATACCACTTCCCCTTCTGAGTTGTCCATTATATACCTTGCACTGGGTCTGCTTCTCATCAAGCTCTCTGCAAACACATGGAGCATTAACTCATCAACCCATCAGAAAACTGAGTCAAAAAAGTGGAGAGACTTATGTTGGGTTTAGGCTGAATCAGATTATGGAAGGCCCAATGTGTGCCAGGGGCAGTGGAGAAAGGAAGAGATTGAGTGGGATACGTTATGGTAGCAGTAAACTGTTGAATTACTTCAGTTGCCGCAGCTGCCTTCTTGTCTGAATTCTTCTGAGTTCAGAGATTTTTTTTTTTTTACATAATTTGGTTATCTTTGTGGTACTTGAGGTGATAAAGTAATTATCCAGCTGGATGGATCTTCAGCTTTTGACTCAGAACTAACAGCATTAAAAATGGGTTGGGGCAATGTTCATTGATATAATTTTTCACTGGGGAGTGTCCTCATTGGTATCAGAAATTTTCTTTCTGTCCCTTTTGTCTCTTGGAAACTATATGATACCCAGTGACTGGCAGCAAGAAAATGTAGCATCAAGACTTTGCTTCCAGTTTTGCACTTCTGAAAGCAAAGTTTGGGTTTTCTCTAGGGTAATTTCTTGAATACTAATTAAGTGGTGGTTTGGTACAATACAAAAGATATCAAAATAGGTGAAAAATTAAATGGTGATGAACCCTTAGACATGATTATTTTCACAGAAGTCATTGGAAGAAATAAAACAGTTTGGTTTCTTTTTCCTTGTAGCCCACAGCAGTCATTGCTGTATCATATCCTGTGGTTTGGACATGGCCATTGGATTGCCCAGCCTCCTAAGTCAGGTTATGTTTGTTTACTCCTGCATTTGTACTGCTTAAATTTGCTCTTACAGTACAGATATCAGTGATTTATTTGTCAGTGACTCCAGGATCTGGTACGTTATTGCCTTAACACTATCTTTACATTTATAAATATGTAATGTAGAAAATTTCAGAAATCCTGTTCTCTGAAGAAGAATAGTCTGTTGGCTCATGTGGAAGAGAGATTGGAATTCACTGTATAGAATTAATGTCCTCTCTAGGACACAGCATAGTAAAAGGCAAATGTGAAGATAGAAGAGGAGAAGTCCATATTTCTTTTTTATTATTTCATTTAAAAAAGGGATTAGTGCTTGGAGAAATTCAGAAAATTTCTAATGTTTGGTTGAAGAACCTGCTTTCACATTCTGGCAAGTAAGCATATGTCAATGGCTTGGACTATGGACTTGAGCCAAGGGAAAACAGTGAACAGTTCACCTCATTTACTGAGGCTAGGGAAATCCTCGTCTTCAGACTTAGGGGCACTCATGTCTAACTGGATACATATTTAAAACTCATCTGAAGGATTCAGAAATCTTAGTACTGATTTTGTTATTGCCCAGTGTTTTCAATACTGTCTGGCTAACTGGTGTATCTTCCAGACAGGGTCTACCTAAGCAGAAAGTGAGTGGAATTAGAAATATTAGTAAATAAGCATTGTTTTGACCTGCTTTTTCACTTTCACTTGGCTTTTCTTTCTGCAAATGAGCCAGGAGAGATTTCCATTTCCACTCCCACTCCTGCCTCACAAAGAGAAGATCTGTCTGCTGGCTAGTTAACTAATTGGTACAAGTGAAAAACCACCTGTATAGCGTGTTCAGATATACAGTGTTAATCCATCTGCAGAATGCATCAGGTGCCCACTCCTTGATTTAGGACAGTTGCTGGGGACAGGGAAGAGGATAGATTACAGTGGAGAAAAAAGAGAATCTACAGAACCAGAATTATTTACCCTGTTTGGTCATCTTCCCTTATCTCTTCAGATATATCTTGATATTTTTTCTTTCATGCTACAGTAGTAACATTGGCTAATGACAATAACTTAAGTGAGGAATGCAAAAAAGGTAAAATTGGTTGTACCTTCTCTCAGTTTTGAAATGAAACTTCTGAAATCTTTTTCCTTATTGAAACAAAAAGGCTGTCATTTAGTAGAAGAAAGGAAAGAACAAAGTTTTTTTTTTTTGCTTAGGCAGTATTAATCATGTCAGATTACAATTTAAATACAGCAAATTAAATATAAGGTTTTAGGGCCATTTTGAAACTAATGGAGCTTGACACAGTGTTCAGCAACTTGCCTGTTCCTTTTGCAGGATTGGGTCCTGAGAGAACATTGTTGAAAGACATCTCCAAATGTGGATTTCTGCATAACAAAGTGTCTGATCTTTTATAGCATCGTTGCATTGGGAATTAGTCTTGTCTTTGGGAATTTGTAGTCTTTAGTAGAAGAGCATGATTTATGTCTTAGAATTTAACCATTCTCTGTAATAAATAGAAATGTGCCACAAGTATTTACTTGGTTGTGCCATGGGAAAATTTTTAACATATTGTTCACAGCTTCAAAATGCTATAAAAGAAGGCATGTAATTTGAAGACCGACTATCCTTTGTGATTTCTAACCAATAGATTGATTAATATCTTTCAAAAGAGACAGCAGCCAAAATGTTTACATCTCATTAGGAGGAGAAGAAGAGAGCACACACAATTTTGATTATGAGCTTGGATGGTTCATTTCTTTGGGCTTCACATCCCCACTACTTAAGGCAGACTGTAACTTTAAGATGTTATCTCTTGCCTGCACAAATAAACAGCCAGTTATGCTTTTTATGGCGGGTAGTTCTCAAACCAACAGGGGATTAAAAGATATTAGCTGGAGTTTGTGGTTCCCTGCTGAACTATCACGGGCTCCATGGATTCCTGTCCTGAATATTTCACAGAGCAAACACCTCTTATCTGAGGTGATATTCTCACACTGGCCTCTTGGCCATGGACTTCAAAAGCTGATCACAGGGAGGGCTAGAGAGGCAATAACCCTTAATATAACAGTCTCTCCTGATAGGGATAGACAAGGTAAAGGTAAGGCGTCTCTGAAGTTTGCTCTTGTGTGTTTAGCCCCATGGGGTGATAAGGGGCCATCTGTTTTTTCGGTCTGCAGACTCATCTTTTTCACACTATCCCAGTATCAAGTATATTTTAGGTCTGACTGGTATCAGCTCCTGCAATTCTTCACTAATCTGAAGAAATTGTCTTGGTATTTTTAGCTTTGATCCCAGCAATTGTCTTAGTTGCTGTTATGTTGGGGTTTTTTTACCCAAGCAAACGTATAAAATAAACATTAAAACATTATGTTCAAGGTACTATTGCCACAAAGAATATAAGTTACTGAAATAGGTCTTATAGAAGTTATGTTAATTACTTGTGGGCAAAGGGAAATTGTTGTGCTTACCTATGTGATTAATCTCAAAACATCAGTTCGTGGTGGTCGTTTCAAAAAGTCACATCACCACACTGGATGCTTGCACCTTTATTAATTGTTGAAATTGCATATCAGTACTACCGGTTCTAGAAGTTAAAAAAACACTGCTTCAGGCCTCAAAAATATTGTAAGAGTTAGTAAAATGCTACTCAGATTTCTTTATTGTGGAGCTCCCAGAACACCTCCCTTCATCTTTTAAGGTTTTCCCTCAGACATTTTTTTTATCAATGGAACATTCAGATTCAATTGCAATCTCCTGATCATAATATCTTTATATGAAAACACTGAATACTATGAAATCTGCAATAAAATCATGCAAATTGCCAAGACTGGTACACAAAAAAAATCCCTAATTTTTTTTCAGCATTTTATTACCTTTGTTTGTTGTTTTGTGGGGTGGGGGTGGTGACTGTGTTTAAAAAAATTGTTCTTGCTTACACCAACTAATTGCTATAAAATTTCTGGAAATGCAAGAATGTAGATCCTAATCCCACAAGCTTTTACTTGCTTTGGGCAGTCCTCATGATCAAGACTACTCCACCAACATGATTAAGATTTACTAAAATAAGTAATGTTTACAGGGACAAATATTCTAAATATTAATATGTACAAAAACATGCTAAAAACTCTTTAAAAGCATATTCACGTGAGAACACTGTTATTTAAATACTTCCTGAAGTCCTATAGAATTAAATTGAAATAGGAGTTGTTCTATTGTAAAATAAGTCCATTTGAATGAATTTAGCAATAACTTATTTACTTCAGATTCATTCTTTTCTCCCAATCATCAATTATGATTCATATATGCTAAAACACACCAAGGGAAAGATCTTCTTTGGGAGAAGAAACTAAAATTAGGTAACTATCCAGAACAATGAAGTATTGTTAGTTAATAAAAATTCACTTACGTAGTGGTTTATGAGGGTAAATTAATCAAATATTTGGTTCCTTTGATCCATAGTCTTTTCCTTTTTCCTTAAATTCCTCTAGGTAAAAAAGAAAAAGGTTCCCTTTTTGGTATCCATTCAGAAGCAGTTTGTTTGTGAGAGCTATTTTCTAAATGTTTTTTACTTACTTAAAACAGATTAGCATTCTCTAAAAGCAAAATAAAACAAAGCTGTTTCATTTAATAGTGGAATGTATCCTTGAATGCAATGTCTGGGTTTTAAATGTGCTAGCTTTCAAAATTATTTCCTAGTATGATAATTAACATCAGATATGAATTCAGTGAATTAGTTGTATGGAAAAATGATCACTGACATTTATTGCCATAAAATTTCTGTTTTTATTTATGATTGCAGCCAGGCATAATGTGTTTGTTCTTGTGCATCATTTTCTTCCTATTAAGCAAAGTTGGTTTGCAAAGAATAACTTAAATTGCTTTGCATAGTATTTTTATGCTGTCAAGAGAAATTATCAATTTAAAATTTGAGATATATATAAACCTCAATAAAAATTGATATGTCTTCACAAGTTTGTTTTGTTTTGAAAATTTTTATTTCTTTTTAAAATAAAGATAAGCAGAATTATTATTTATGTCTGTTAAAAATTTTAATTTATCCAAAACAGTGGAAAAGATTAACAGAATATCTTTAATTGGTTTGGAGGCTTTTTTTGGTAGAGAAGAGGTAATCCTTTGTTTTCGATGAAAGTTATAGAAGCATCTTTTATGGTTCTACAGGAACAGCTTTGCAGTAAAATTGCTTTTCCATATGACTGGTATGTGTCCTAACAAATTTACGAGGAATTTCAAGAAATTTTGTCAAATCATCTTTGAAATAGTTGCATAATTATGTCCAGTGTTTCAAAGCATGTTAGCACAGAAGTAAAAGTGGCAAAGTGGAACCCAGTATTGTTGAAATTTCCAAAGCCAACATGAACAGATCAAAATAATTTTTCATTCACTCAAATATTTGCGTAAGCAACCTTTTTAAGCCTGCATCGAACCCTGGGGAAAACCGTAAAGAAAATCCATTTATCAAGTGATGCAATGCTGTTTCAAAATTGTAATTTAATTAACAAATATGTTGCATCAAAGCAATTAGTTATCCAAAAATAATTGTGGTATTTATGTCACCATGTGAATAAAACATTATTTTTCTAGTGGTGTTAAGTGCACCAATGGTAGCTTTGTGGAACACACATGAAGACAGTGCATATGTCCTGAACCATGCAATTTTTTTCTTTTGGCTCTTTTTGGGTGCATGTATTCCCACACACAGTGGACACCTCTGGGATTTTCCCAGCATGCTTTTTGAGGAAAAACATTGAGGTCACAAACGCTGAAAATCTTTAAGGGATCTTTAAGGGGAAAAAAGTAGTAGTTCTGAAATATTTTCATCCACCAGGAATTTCCTTCCAGTTCACTGAGAATCACTGAAGGTTTTTTTTCCAAATCACGTTACAAATTTGAAGATTATCTAAATGAACACTTTTTTAATAATGTTTTAGGTTACTGATAGGGAGTAAAGAAGATTACTTTAAAAAACACTTAAAAGGGTCTGTGCAGTTTAATGGCTTGAGTGAAACAAAACACCAAACAGGATGTCCTTGTCCCCTTTGAACTTGGGGCATCACATTGACATGAAGCTACTGAATTCTCTCATTAGTTATGTGGTGCTGGAATCCCAGTGGCACTTAATGAAGATAAGTTTTTATGTAGTGCTTTCAAGAAAGAATTGGAGATTGAGTCTGATCAAATTTAGTACTCTGTCACAGACATAAAGTTGGGAAATCAAGAGAAAAGAAAGGAAGAGAAAGGAAGAGAAAGGAAGAGAAAGAACAAGGAAAAGGAAAAGGAAAAGAAAAAAAGAAAAAGAAAAAGAAGAAAAAGAAAGAAAAAGAAAAAGAAAAAGAAAAAGAAAAAGAAAAAAAAAGAAAAAGAAAAAGAAAAAGAAAAAGAAAAAAGAAAAAGAAAAAGAAAAAGAAAAAGAAAGAGAAAAAGAAAAAGAAGAAAAAGAAAAGGAAAAAAGGAGAAGGAAAAAAGGAGAAGGAAAAAAAGAAGGAAAAAAAGAGAAGGAAAAAAAGAGAAGGAAAAAAGGAGAAGGAAAAAAGGAGAAGGAAAAAAGGAGAAGGAGAAGAAGGCGAAGGCGAAGGCGAAGGCGAAGGCGAAGGCGAAGGCGAAGGCAAGGAAAGGCAAGGAAAGGCAAGGAAAGGCAAGGAAAGGCAAGGAAAGGCAAGGAAAGGCAAGGAAAGGCAAGGAAAGGCAAGGAAAGGCAAGGAAAGGAAAGGAAAGGAAAGGAAAGGAAAGGAAAGGAAAGGAAAGGAAAGGAAAGGAAAGGATCAAAATCTAGAACATAAAATGAGTGTCTTTCATTCAGATGAAAGATTTTCCTTATTGCAATTTGCATTATATAGCTGAAAGAAATGAAAAGTAAGAAAGATACAACTCATTTGCATTTTTTGCATACAATTTTCAAAAAGACTTATAAATTATTTTTCAGCTTTTTTGTTATGTTTCATTATATTGGAAGAAAATTTTGTAATTTATTTTAGTGGAACTGGCCATCTTATACCATAACAAGGGTACTTATAGCATAACCACTTCATTTATACAGCTACCCCTAGCATGGTGTACCCTGACCATCAGAACTTGCCAGACCTGAACTCAGTATTTTTAGGAGAGAAAGCAGAAAAAAAATCTTCTGTTCCAAGGCAGGACATATACTTCAGGCAGAAACTGAGAGAATATATTTAGTTCAGTAAACAGTCAGCAATGTTCTAGATATATTTCATCTGAAAGACAATAGCAGGCTTTGGCTGACTACTGACAATTAGAGCATCATAAACCAGATGTCAAACATCATGTCTTGATTAACTTTTTTCTTCATAATTTGCCCATCCCTCTTGTCATCGTGACTCAACTGCCTAATTTAGTCCGTTGTATAGCACTTGCTCAGTACCTGGGGTTTTTTTTATTAAAACTAAGAAGAGAAAGAGTATCTGTAAAATACATTGATTTGCTCTGAATGTTTCCTTAACTTTTAAGAAAACTGATGCACAATTAGTAGACTCAGAAATAAACATAAAACGAAAAAAACTTCATAGAAAAGGCCTCTCACTACTAGAGGAATATTCCTTGACCTATTTTATTACAATTATATCACTATGTCACTGAACTGTTCCTTCTGTGTTAGTTTCAGCTCAGTGACTTGTACCACTTACTGCCTTTGGGAGATTGATCTGTGCAGATTTTATTCTTGAAGTATGTCTCTAGAGATTTGATTTTCATTTTCTTCAATTTATCTCTCTAAAGTAAGCAATCATTTCCCTCTTTTGAATGTCTCATTTTTGAAGCAGTATAGATATTTATGGTAGCACTGTTTAGAGATACATCAACTGCTAATCTGAAAGAAACTGCTTGAGAGCAGTGATTCATGATGGAGGAGGACAGTTTGCAGTGTTTCAGCCTGGGAAATCCCAGGTGTGAGGATGGAAAGGCTGGACATCAGACATCCAAGCTGGAAAGATTCTTTTGACCAGGTGGTTTAACTTCTGAAACACCAGGACAAATGGTCAAATTCCCTTTTTTGTCTGGGATATCTAAAAGCCACCCTGGTAAATGCATACCACTTACCACGCTTCTGTCATGTTATTAGCGGAGAAGTGCCGGTATATTCAGGGGAAGAGAACAGTGGACTAAAAGGGTGTTAGGGGAGATTGAACTAAGTACTGAGCAGAGCCTAAAAGAGCAGATGATTTATGTCTTAGACATAGAAAGAAAGGTGCATAGTGCACACAGTGATAGGACAGCAAATATATGGAGTCAGGTGTGTAGTCTGAGGAATTATTACTGGGTTTAATGGAACAAATTTGGCATAGGAATTCTCTGTGTGCATACAATTAGTTTCAAATTTTATGAATCAGGAAATGATACTAGATATTCACAGATGAATAGGCTCTAAAGCTAAGAAGATTATTATTATGACATGCTGATATGACATCCTATGTGTTATAAGAAGGGCAAACATAATTTCTACATACTTTCCATGGTTTCTGCGTAAAAATAGCCCTGTTAGCATGAAATTTGACTGATTATTAGAAATATATAACATAGTATATATTTCTAAGGAATATATACTGTATATACTAAGTTCTATATATACTAAGGAAATATTTTCTAGGCAATTTCCTAGTAACTATATAATTAATAGACTAATATTGTATGATAGTATTATAACTTGCTTAAATAATAAAAGGATTTGAAAGTAGGGCTCTATAACCTACAAAATCTCTATCAAGAGTAATTTTTATTGGGGCATTATAAGAAGCATAGATTACTTAACTAAAATGTATAATTATCTTTAATTTCATATTTACCTGAGAAGCTTCTCACTGAGCATGCTGTATTCACAATACATGACCTTGGTAGATGAAAGCATATTTTATCTGCCTGGGTGTAAATAGTCTTTTGGAGCTGTAAATGAGCTTCCTCTCTCAAAGTTTGGCTTTCTGAACGTTGTACATCTTATTAAGTCCAGATTTGTTCATGAGAGGCAATATAGAGAAGTGCTTGATTCCAAAAAGACCTTCATCTTTTCTGAAAATTGGTGCAACAGATTTTCCTAGGGATATTCCTCTCTTCCTACTGAGTAGTAAATAGACTGGAGGAATAACAGAGGCATGACAGCAAACTTTTCCTTGTTTAAAGGCAGGGAAGAAGAATCTTGACAAATATTAAAATCAAGGGGTTTTTCCCACCTAGTTTCAAAATGTAGAAAGGTCATAAACTGAATATGAAATTAAATGAAATTATAAACAAGACTTCTTTTAATACAGATCGAGTTGCTAAAATGGGTAGTTAAATTCCCTAAAAATAAAATGGACTGCAGAACCTTCAATATTAAGAAAAAAATTTACACAAGTTCTTCATATGAATTTTAAGAGTGGTATTGTGGAACTCAGACGTGTCTTTGCAGCAAGCTCACCACTACACTTCACTGGGAACAAACATTTTGACATAAGTTCAGGTGTCAGTGTTGGTGATAGGAGATTCTGTCTGTTTTGTTATTTTGCTCTAACACATGAATGATCTGTAATATAAAAAGAGCTTTCACCTCAGATGCAGTTGTCATTTCCCTGTTAGCAGTAAGCAGTAGTTTAGGAGGGGTGCAGATATGGATATGAGATGTTGAAGGTGAGGGAAGAGATACAGTGAGTGAGGAGATCCCCAGCAAACTCCCAGCATGCAGGTGTTAAGCTTCCTCAAAGTCCAGCTGCCTTGCTAGCCCCTGCTTCTCCAGCTCCTTCAGCTATCATAAATACCATGCACATACCCTTCTACACATACAGATTGGTAATGTGTACATATATATTTAGGCTGACAATTAAGAATTATGGTGGGGGGGAGGGGTTTAATATTCTTCAAACCTCTGGACGCCTTCAGGACTTGGTCCATCTAGAAATTACTTTCAATATGTTTTGTAGGCAGACTGCAATTAAAACCCTTCTTTGCAGCACCTGGTGTTGGTACTTTTAGATGACACTACTAATGCAGTAAAATTTTCCAAGGAACAGAAGACCCTAAGGAGGAGAAAGACTATAAAATTGTGGTGTTTTTGTTGTTGTTTCAACAATTTTGTCCTTGAGCTGAAAGGGAGAGAAAAAAAACAGGAAGAAGCTGGCCACAGAACAAATAAATACAGCATTAGCTCATATTCATTACAACACATTGGATAAAAATGAACAATGGCAACTATCAGCTTTCATGCACTTCCTTGGAAAAAGCCAGTGTTGTGTAATTTGGCCAAAAAGAGTATGGCATATACCACTGCACATATACAGCCCAGAAGGGCAGTCAAACGAGCACCAGAAGAAAATAGCTGTTTTGTTTGGAGGTCCTGTTTACTTGGAATATTTATTACTTTCATCGAAAAATATCAGTTTAGCATATCACTTGCACAATTTCTACTCTTGGTTTTCATAAGAATTCCAATAAACTCATTTTGCTACTGAATGGAAAAGATATTAGAAAGATTTGGAGACTTGGGGGGATAGAAAGGAGAAAAGAAAGGTCAGCATAGAAGAAAAGGCTTAGATGAAAGTATGTCAGAGCAAAGCTTCCCATGAAAGATTATTGAGAATAAAGCTTTTTTTTTTTTTTAAACAGACATAAAAAACAATATATAAATCAAGAGCACAAAAGCCCTGTTTTATGTGATTTTTTTTCTGGTGCTGTTTAATTTCTTTATATCTTTTTTTGCCATTGTTAAAAAACAGCCAAAACTTCAAAGGCACGCTGCATGTGTTCTAAATCAGGACTTCAGTGCTGATGTATGACAGCACAAAAATTAAAACTAAATAAATGTGCTGTCTAAACTACCATATTTCTCAAAAAATTACTTTAAAAGCTTTAAAAAATTAGAATTGTGGATTGATCTTACTTTGCCAACCATAATGTTTTCACCAGAGTAAAGGACAAAATATTATATTAAAAAGAGAGAAAGAAAAAAGAGCGTTGTCTGAACATATCTGAACACCTGTATTTGGCTGTCTTGCAGTTTTGTCAGACAGGCGAGGGGTAAAATGAAACTTTCCAGTGATTTGTCAGATAGTCGATATGAACTACATAATTTTTCAGTTTATTCACTGTTTTCTGGAAGGGTCCTTGACAGTCAGGCTAAATTGTTGGAAACAAGGCAGTGTATCTGTGAAGGAAAGAATAGCATTTCTGGTTTATCACATAAAAATGGTTGTAGAATGGATGCATTCTCATGAAAAAGAGTTTCTGCAAGTTTTGTGCTATTTTCTTTTCAAAATACGAACTTTGTAACATGTTGAGTTAGGATTCCATTTTAATTTACTTGCTTTGGGTAGGACCTTGCTGTTTTCTCTTAGTGAAATG
The DNA here is from genome assembly GCA_014706295.1 of Lycocorax pyrrhopterus obiensis. Classification (NCBI taxonomy): domain Eukaryota; kingdom Metazoa; phylum Chordata; class Aves; order Passeriformes; family Paradisaeidae; genus Lycocorax; species Lycocorax pyrrhopterus. The sequence continues at coordinate 31,042,598 of JACSVZ010000002.1, forward strand.
GCATGTCTGACTCTAAAGGTGTCTGGCCACAGCACACCCATTAAATCTGCTTGCAAAAAAAATTGCATGACTGGGGTCTTTGTGGCGTCCCTTTTCCTCTGGCCTCTACTTTTACAATGGCCATTTGCTGTTCCTCCACTAAGTCATCTTGATTTGCACTGACTCACTTGTTTTATCAGGTTACAAAAGGGGCAAGTGGCCCAGGCAAACAGGAGTGCAAATGCTGTTCTTTTTCATAAACATTTCTTTTACTTTTAGGACTCATTCATCCTATCCCTGCTAGTGTTCTTTTCCCAGTTCTTATTAAGAAATAGTCACTGGCTCATTTAAGTTCTCATTTAAGTTCTCATTTAAGTCTGAGGAGTGGTATTTGTTTGCAAAGGTTCCTGGATATTTCTGTGGTTAAGAGAACTGGTTATTTACTAGTTATCATTTTATCTTATTTAATCCCTGTTCTGTTCTGTTCGGTTGCTTCCTTTACACATTAAGAGAGCAGATACTATGGGATGCCATTTTATAAGCACTAATAAGAAATAGATAATTAAGTTTAGGAAGTCAAAGTATGCAGTGTGCTGGGAGTCCCTAAGCTGAGCAGAATGTCTGGTTTACAAACAGTGTTACAAGCATGAAACAGGGCTACACTACCTGACCTATTCATTTATTATTACTTTGATCACTTCTATTAATGCATAAAATATTGACCGTACTTAAAAGTAATATAAGGACAGGGATAACCTCCTAGGGAGTTTGAGGTATTCTGGGCTGCCCCAGCTTTAACCGTTTGACCCTAGTGTCTCAACTGAATGCCCAGATCCCTGAGATCATAGTGATGCCTCCAGAGGCTGACTCAAGAGTTCCAGAGCTCTGCAGAAGTGGCTAACCCCAAAAGAATCTGTCACGGTTAATTGCAGATTTTTTGGTATATACTTAGTGGTAAAGTTGCCTCTTCCACATGTGGAATTCTGAGTTTGCCAAAATTCATCTTGGAGCTGGTTAATTTGAGATTTTTAATGAGTACTGCTCATATAGATAACACATTTTTATTTTGGGTAATTTTGTAATAAAGGCTTTACAGTGTTTCATCAAGGAAAGGATTCATCACTGTTTCCATATAGACGTCACCTAGAACACATGTATGGAAGTGATACATGTGCTTTTCATATTGAACTCTCTAAGATGTGGCCTGAAATTTTGTTTGTAGAAAAAAGAAATATCAAGAATTTAAGACACTGCACAGTCGTGGGAACAAGCAGAAGTTACATTTATGATGTCTATGTTTCTGCTTCTGCCTTTTTCTTGAAGAGATCCTCAGAATTTTTTATTAGTGGCAGTCATTTGATGACTGACAAGGGAATACTCTCGGATTGGCAAAGTGTCACTACCTTCCCCTATAATACTCTCTGCTGTCCAATGAACTGCTAAAACCTGTCATTTCTCTTCTCCTCATTTCATTCCTAATTAAGATAGCAGCAGCACATAAAATTAAATAAATGAAAAATTTGAATCTGGAAGCACTGAAAGTAGCATCTATGGAGACTCTTTCCAGAACAAGTTTTCCAGTTTGGCGCGAACATTCATCCATCTGTAGGATGAATGAGTCGCTCACTTCAGTCTTGCCTGAAATTGTTTACACACTCCTTCTTTGAAACAGTGAATCTAGAAATTGCATACAAAAACTGTGCACAAAGGAACATTATTTGGGTTGTAAGGTCAATTGCTCTGAAGTTAGACCGAGAGAGATTTATGATTGCTTGCACAATGAACCCCTTTTGCATATGCTGTGAGATGCTAATTAAATGAACATCTACTATTCTGGACCTTTGCTTTTCTCTGCATAGAGAGGGCCAGGTTGAGGTTTTAACTATAAGCCAGCAGTAAATGCTAACTTCATAGTTTCTGCCTAAAGCTAAAAACTATAGGAAATAAATATTCCTCTACCTCTCCTGTGTATATCCACTGTTTTCTGTTATCCACTTCCCTATAATTAAAAGAAACCTTAAAAGCCATGCTTTCTGTGGTTGATAAAAAAAATGGCACTGTGCTGTCTTAAATTTATTGTTTCTTAAATCTTAATTTAAGATGAAATTAAAATGTTTTTATTTTTCTAGTCTTCCAATGTGTAACATCAATGATCAGGTCACTTATGCATTGAAACTGACCATGAAAAGCCACAGCCAGAAATTCAAGTCAAACTCTGATATAAATATTGACTTGCTTGCATTATATAGTGGTCCCATACAACACGTACTAGTCATGTCAAAGCAAATTTCTCTCGAGCGTTTCCAGACATAGGGAGAGTACAGGAAGACCCAGTACAGAATGTGCAAGAAGTAAAAAAATCCTAGCCTGAAGGTGTCATAAGGACTATTCCTGCCTGTTTCTTGGGCATCTGAAACAGGATAGGAAGAAAAAAAGTGTGGTTTTTTACAACCTTCTGTGCCTGCAACCACACACCTGCTCAATCACACCTGTATCAGCCCTGGTGGCTGCATGTGTTGGATTTCACACCTTTGAATAGGCAACATTCAGATCTTACTCTGATTTGTATAGATTCTAGCACTAAAGAAATATTTTTTATTAATAGCTAGCACCACCAAAAATCATCTTAAGTTTGGAAATGTCTTTTTTCTTTGCCTACCTGCATGCACTTCTCCTCAGACGTGTTTTCTACTCAGATATGAGCATTCAGTCCTTGGAAGTGTTATAATAAATACAGAGATTTACTGATTGAGTTCACATTAGGTACAAGGAAAAGAAAAAAAAAAATCTTTGTTATCTTTGTTAAAAAGACGTCTGGGCCATCTTTGGGCTGTTCCAGGTTGGACTAGGTATATGCTAAGTCTCGTCAGCTTGAGATGGAGTCATACATCACCTGCAGAAGAGACAGAAGCCACCTTTTCCACTGCTACTAAGGATTTGTGTAGATGGAAAGGTAGTTTGAATTTGTTTGTGATGACCCATTAGAAAAAGGTGTGGTCTGAGAAGATATATTAATAGCTAAAAGGTTAGAAGGAGCAATTTTTATTGGTTCCTCAAGTCCAGATAAGGTCAGGAAACTTGTGCATTCACTTAAAATTTCTGTTCTGGTTGATAAAATGTGAATCTCCAAATATGGATTTGAGCTTTAATGTGTATTTCATTCACAATTTCTAAACTTGTTTTACTATGGTTAAGAGAAGAAAAGTGTGTGATTTTTATAGGCCAAGTTTTGCTCACAGTTCCAGAAATACAAATCCATTGCAGCCATTTGATTACTTCAGATTTTGTCTCTGTGGCAGTATGGTAGGATGTCTGAATACATGGCATTGCTCCTAGGGAGACCAGCTTGTTGTCAAGTACCTGCTTATTTAAATGTTTTAATTGCTTTGAGTGTTGTCGTGAACACATTTGCCCACACATCCAAACCTGTCACCCGGCACTGTGCCAGCTGCCTGTGTTTAGACCCTTTTTTAGTTAGCAGCTTATCACTGAGGAATCCAGAGTTCACCACAGCCAAAAGCTGAATGATTTTCATGTTGATATTACTGGGGGACTGCCTCTCCTTTCTCTTCATAGAAAGGATGCAAAAGTACATCCCTGGGGAAAAATTCAGAAATGCTCTGCATCCGCTTGTAGAAAGAAGATCAAACTTGCTTTACTGTCTTTACTTTCTGACCCTTTCTGATGGTTATAAGAAAATCTGTTTCCTTGACAGTGTTTAGTTTCATACTCACATTCATTTTTTTTCCTGCTCGTCCTGCCACGCCTTCATTGTCTTTTAGTCACAAGTATATGTATTTGTCATCTTATTTAATAACAGTCTCTTTTATTAGCACAACAAACACGTCTATCTTTTTTCCCAATGCTCTTACGTCCCTTTTTTTTCTTTCATCTTTGTCTCTCATAAGTAATTAATATTAATTAATTAATTAATTCCCTCCAACATAGTTTCTAGCACTAAAATCTAGGTAAAAACAGTAGGAAGATGCTAAAATTTTAGTCCACGACCATTTATTTTATGAAATCAAATCAGCACTTTGGCAAAAACTGAGAATGACTAAAAAGTTTATCCTCTGCTGGAGTGACCACTTCATGTCCTAATGAGTGGAACTGTTCTCAATTTGGTATTTTTCTCTGTTTATCTCTATTTATTTGTAGTGAGACAGTTGAATGGCTTTCTTGTCTAGGGTTTCTATGCAGCTTTGCTGTGAAGTTTGAATAATTTTTGCCCAAACTCTCAGCTACTAGGGCTCTTCAGCTTTCATCAGAGCAAAGAATAAATGCAATCCTGATGTTGCAATTTGATATACCTTATTTGCTAAGATTCTAGAGCCACTAGAGAGCTTTGAGCCACTGCAGCAGGTTATTTTACTTCTAGCTGTTAGAACTCTGGAGGGAGAAACAGTAGCTATTCTGGTAGTAGATTTTCAGTGTCTCCAGCTAAAAAAGCTGATGTACTGTTTTCCCTTGAAGAAGAAATTACTATTGCTGCTCAAGAAATAGTATCTCAATGTGGAATGAATGGTTTTTGCCCTGTCGTGAACTTCCCACTTTTAAGGAATATGACTAAGATGACTGTTGCAGCTGCAACAACATCTGGAGTCCTCAAATTACCTTGACACTAGTTAGCTGGATTTAGGTCTGAGTGTAGCACAGAAATGCCATTGTTTGTCTTGATTTTTCTATTGTTCAATGAAGATTACAATTTATTTTAGGTTTGCCAGCTTCCCTTAATGCTGCTGTCATGCTATGGTAACTGCAGAGCTAGTGCTAATTTGCTTATATATGGATCCTGCGGAATCAGGAGTGATTCTGCTCCTCACTCTGAGAAAATCCAGAAAGCAGTACTCCTTGACTGCTCGGCCACCTGAAGGCATTTTTCACCCAGGCTTTGTGGTCATTGTTTTAAATTTCTCTAAGAAAAGGTAGAAAACCACTGAGTAAAGAACTCCATATGGCTTCTGAAGCACTAGTTCTCAAGCAGTAATTGGTGGGTCACCACTTGGCTGCAGAATCTCACAGAAAGACTCTTTCAGATAACTGTATGTTGGACGACTGGAAAGACAGGGATGAGATATTCAATATTCTACGAAAATATTTTATTTTTATATCTTATTCTAACAAATATATGTATTTCTTGGGGGATTGGGGGAGGGGCGAGGGGAGGGGTGGTGTAGTAGAATTTCTGTGGAAACAAAGAGACCAGAAAATAAAAATGTCTTCTACATATTCCCACCTGTTGTGCATGAGAGCAAAGTGGCATCAATCCTGCCTTCACCTGAGGCCCATGCAGCTCCCTGCCACCTTTTCTTGTGCTCCCAGCAGGTTAAGGCTCCTGCAAACTCTGCTGTGTAATAACATGACTGACAAGGTTCTGACATAACTTCTCTATTCATGGAGAAGGCTGGGTAGAGTCACCTATGTCATTCAAATGGTAGCTACAGTTGCTTTTACAATTCCACCATTTCAAGGCATTTGTGTGTCCTTTTAATAGTATGAAAAGGTATAAAAGGGCTGTTGTCTGGGTTGAAATCACATCCTTAATTCTTACATGTTTTTGTAATAGAACAGCATAATAGAAAGTTGCTCAATGTATTTTACTTGGAAATTGCAATTAAACAGAAGACTTTAAGGAGTCGGACCCCAAAGCTAGTTTCAATACCATTTCCTTTAGCGAGTTTTACACATTACCTTTTCAATAAGTGGTGACAGGCAGTGCATTTCTGGGTGATTATAGCATATGTCAGGTGGGGTTAACGGGCACAGGGCCAGAGAGAAAGTGGATAACTATATGAGATGTACAGTAATCCCTTGGAAACGCACTGCCTTATTCCCTTCTGATTTTATAAAATGATGTTTATTAAACAATGTGATCCAAATCCTGAGGGGCAGTAGACCTCTGGTACTAATACTGAGTTCACCAGGAAACTTGTTGCCAAATTGGTCAGGAAATAGAGTGTTTACTTCAAGTCTATCCACCTACAAGAACCTCTCCCTGATATTCTTATTGTATGTATGTCGCTAGTCTTGGAATGATGAATGGTCCACATCTGGAGGCTAGGTCTTTAGATAATGGTATATGCTGATTAACACTGGCTAAGGAACGAGCTCTTAATTTAATCTGATATGTTGATGTGGCACGGTCAGTAAATGACTGAAAATAAAGTGAGAGCCTTAATTTGTATGCTCTGAGAAACTGTATAAGTTGGAAAGATCCTGTTGATTATCTTGGCAGAATATTGTAGACCATCTTCAGAAAATGGCAGTCAGTTCTTAGCTTCTGAGTGATGGGGTTTAAATCAGATCCTTTGTGTTAGTCTCATGGGTCAATTCAACAGTAAGTGACTTGGCTTTTCATCAGTTAGAAAAAGAAATAAGGCTAGATCTTCCCATCAGATTGTTTTCAGTTACAACTCAGTGCCCACATTTCAGCTATTCCTGTATAACAGCAGAAACTTTGCCCCACATATTTTAAAAATGTGTCAAGTTGATTTTATAGGCAGTAGCATTATAATAAACTTCTCCAAACTTAATCAAGCTTACTGATTTATTTGGATAGTCAATAGTAGTATCTGATTTTCATTCCAGCGTGGATTAGAAACAAATTCCTCATACTTTGAATTATTTTTTTATCAGATGTCTTGTTTTTTAGCCAACCCCTTACTGAGTCTAGACTCAGATTTGGAGATATAATCATCTGTAACTTGTAACATCAGATGCATATATTGTATATCAGTTTAAATCAGGCAACTTGATCAGATTTGGAAGAAGTTATTATGATAACAGTAATGCCACGTGCTCTATCAGCTTGGCAGATTTCACAGTATGTGGGACAGATTTTCACATTAGCCTGATTAGTCTATCTCCATAGAATCCCTTTAGAGGGTTTTTAGTCTCCAGGAAAAAAAAAAAAAAGAAAAAGCTCTCCAAACTCCATGGAGAATCCTCTCACCTCACAGATGAAGCAACAGCCTTTTTCAGAGAGATCTGAATCCAAGATTCTGAAATACCACCTTGCTATATGAAGTCCTACAGCTCCTCTCTTCTGGCTTCTGCTTTCTGATGCAGTGCAACTACATGTTCTTGGAAAAACAGTGAAGATCTCTGTTGGACGGATCATCTCGCATCCTGTCTGGCTTCACTTAGTAGAGGATTTTCTAGATAGGAAGCAAAATGAAAAAAGAGAGGAAGGATAGCAGGGCAATGAAGAAATTATTACTTGGGCCAGCTATAAGAAGGGGCAGAGATGAAGGAAATGTAAGGAAACAGAGTAGAAAGGAAGACACAGAGCAAAAAGCTAGTAAGAACAGGGCTAAAACCGTCCAGCCAGTTTTGGGACTATCCAAAGGTTCCTGCTTTGACTTTGGCAGCTGAAATCTGTGGTTGAATATTTTCCCTCTGAATCCACATAACAGCACTGTAACAGTTCTAAAAACTTCATCATTATTTTGTACATTACCATGACCTTTCCTGGAGGGTGCAGAATCCCTACTGCTTGAGAGTACAGGTTACAAAAGACATCCCTTCCTTTTATTTTTAGCATGAATTAATTGAGAGAAGATTTTGGGGGAGTGTTTTTCCTCCATGTGTTTTCTCTGAGGAGCATTTTGTCTGGTGGTCAGTGCTGCCGTGTGTGGTGAAGGTGTGCAAGTTCCTCCTTCCTGAAGGACTAAGCAAATGCTATGGACTGTATGACACACTTGGATGCATCCATGTCTCAAGTGAGTTGAAAATACCAACTTACTGAGCATTGCAAGGTCACCTCTTCCTGAAGCAGACAGGTTTGCATTATTTGGCTTTCAAAGAGGTATCCTGTGTATCCTTAGGTATATATTAATAGAGATTTAATAAGTTATGTTCAGTGTAGCAGCTAAAGAACAGCTAATTATGAAAAATATATTACTGTAGACCTAACAGGCATGCAATAAAAACATCTATTACATAAATTGTTAATGCATAAAAATGTGTTTCTGAGACTATTGGTATTTATTTAACATACAATTACTGTCTAATTTAATCTAAATTAAATGCCTGCTTGAGACATGTAATTTGAAGTGTTACTGTGCTTCCTTCTCCCGTATTAAAAGCAAGAAATCAGCAGCTAATGCCTGGAGGCCAAATGTACCATTTAAATTCAGGTACCTCAACACTAACATTTGTAATTTCAGCCATTTGGAAAATGTTTTTCATAAGAATGTATTTGGCGTTAAAATCTCCTTTTCCCCCTCACTCAAGGCCACATCCTGCCAACTGAGTCAAGTCTCTGACTTCATCCAAATGAAGTTTTGATTCAATAAAAGGTCCTGAATTAAGAGCTGAGGATAAAATATGTTCTCTTATCACAGAACACAAGCTTTGCAAAATGTCTCAGCCACTGCTAGTGCTGGAAGGGTAAATTATCATTTGACTCCTGTATGGGCATATTTATTTAGGACATGTAGCCTGGTGACTCAGGAAGTTATGTAAAAACTGACCCAGTTAATTTTAGATGCTATTGTTGGAAGAATATCAATGAAAATTAATCAAATAGTCACAAAGGAACCACAGGGAAGGAGCACAGAACACTGGTGGGTAGAATTTTGGCAGCAATCATTGCAACAGTTTTAATGAGAGGAAAACACATTCTCAAGTAAATCAGAGAGTAATGACATGATTAAATGGTAAATAATAGTTAAATGCATGCTTGGAGGTCCAGGACAGAGACTGTGGAGGTTTTGTGTTTTGCATGTATTCCTCTCCAGGCTGCTCCAAGTATCCAGAGGAGCTCACCAGAGCTCTGCTTGTAATGTAGGGCTGGGTTGTAGCTTTTAAGGCACTGAAGCCAAAAGAGCTGTTGGGGCCCTGCTGCTGAGGCTGAGAATGCTGATGCTTTCTCCATAACTGTAAAGCTTCTCCAACCTTTTGGTTGTCGACGTGTCCTTGTTCCTTCACCAGCCGTCTCCAATGCGCAAGGGCCAGCACCAGGGCTTTGTTCAGCCTGCCGTCACCCAAAAAATGACTGCGCAGGAGACATCTGCTCTCCTTATGCACAGCGGGGGAGAGGGAAGGAGTCTCTCTTCTGCTGAGGCAGGTTTAGTCCCCACTAACTGGGTGTTTGTACATTTTCTGGCAAGCAAATTGGGTTGCATATATGACTGTTTATGAAAACAAGGAGTGCTGTGGTGCTGGCTGGAAGTGCACCCCGTCCATATGGTTCCTTGTCTGCTGGGGAAACGATGCAAAAAGAACAACATTCGCAAGTTGTCTTCAATCTCAAATGCTTCTTTGGCAAAATGGGAGGCTGTCCATATAAACTCTGACTTCTTAGCTTTACTTCAACCACACGTAACACAACACACAGTTGTGTGATGAGCCTGTCAGAGGGGAGCTGACCTGGTTAAGAGGTGTTTTACCTGCCTTCTGTTTGCTACTGTCCATTTCAGGTTATCAGAGTAAGGGTACCTCAAAAACAACAAAAGAAAACTGCAATAACTCTGGATTCTCTTTTTATATGGTTTTTATATGGTTTTTGGTTTCCAGTGATTTTGGTCAAATGAAGTTTCAGAAGCCTCACCCATGCCATTCCTTGCTGCTTAGCAAAACTACAAGGAGTGTGGGGGAAGCTTACCTGTTACAAACAGAAAAAAACAGAGTCCTTACTGGGGCATCAGTCCACCAAAAGATGGTGGAATTACTTGCTTAGATGGTAATTCAAGTGGTCAGCACCCTGTGTCCTTCAATAGCAGCCTGACAGCTTGCTCATTAGGATGATACAATAATAATTTTCTCTCTTTCTGCCTTCTTGCACTAGAATAAATTCTTACGAAGTCTGAGCATTGTATTTCCTCCAATAATAGTACTGGAGGAGGGCAAAAGGTATAATTAAAAATTATTTTTTTGTTTTGAAAGTTTATATTTTTACTTCCAAGGTCGTCAAATGACAGCTCATATAGAGCTTATGTCTCCAGTGAATAACATGGTTTATAATGGTTACTGTCTTAATCTATTCTTCTCTGCTTGGATGTACAATTGTGCACCCACAGATTTTTTGTGAAGAAAGTATAAAACACTTGGTGAGTAAGAATTTCAGAATTACTTAGCAGTATTTTGTTTCTTGTGGAAATCAAAGGTTAATCATAATATTTAAAAGGATGAGAGCAAATTAATATTAAGTGCTTTTGCAAGTTCTACCCAGCATATCCAAATGTTGGATCAGTTGATGAAACAAGTACTTTTAATGTTTAGTTTACAGGAATTATGAAAATATTAGTTGGCACAAAAGCATTCTCACGATTTCCTGGCACAATGCATGGGCCTAATTTTAAAAAATGCTGCACTTCTCTGAAAAGCAAAATCACTGAGCACGTTTACAAGAAGTTTTCAGCAGGTACAGAGTAGAAGGGCCAAGAGCTGCTGTTGATTTCTAGATATTCATGTGAGTTGGAAGACCCAGGATTCAAAATGCCTGTCGGATTCCTTCTCACCTTAAGTTGGCCAGTGTTTGATCTCCTTATATCAGGGGAGATGACAGATTCTTTTAATGGTGCTTGTTACTATTTTCTTCTTGTTTTCATTAATTATTTGGCATGAACTACAGCCCATCTTAAAACTATTACTTGACTGGGATTCCTTTCTTTCCATTTTCTTACTTCTGCACTCCAGGGGATTTCCTTAAGGAAGCTAACATCTTTCCTAGGATCCAAGTTTCTTTGTTAAGAATTTCCATAACTCATTCAGTCACTGGCGATGTTGGTACTGTTGGCTAAAGTTATTTCTTCACTTTCTAGCAAGTCACCTTTACTTTCTCAGGGTAATTATACTGAAGAAAAGCCCCATTGTGTTAATTTGGGGTAGAAACAGTTTATCTTGTTATCATGATCTCTGTTTGGAAGGATGCTTTCTGTATCACTCATTGCATCCTGATTCAGTCAGGGGTGATTATTATAGCATTGATGCTAGGAAAATCATCAGGAAACCAAGCAGACAAACTAATATTGTAACAATGTCTGTGGGTTATATTATATATGGTTGTCTAAAACAAGAAAAGGCATAGCAAGAGTCTTTGCATGTATTGCCATACAAACCTCAGCAGATTACAGTGTGGAGGCAGCAATATTTGCAGTCATACAGAATTCTCCAAATGTGCGGGGGAAACATGGTAGATCTTTCCCTTCACAGAACCTGTATAACACAAAGGATAATGTTATCTTAAAAGTGCTGTTGGATTCCTCACAGACTCAAAGGGTGAATTATAAATGTGGGGAGCCTGCGCCTGTTCATTCTTCTTCATTTCCTTTAAATGTTGTATCTTTGACTCACTTTACACTGTTGGCACACTCTTCTTATGAACCCGAAGATCTCATGTGTAACATGCAGACAGAAATAAATTGTGTAGGTAAAAGACAGCAGAAATTGGCTAAAGATCAAAGGTTATCCTCATTCCACTCCTTCCTTCACTTTTATTATCCTGTCTAAATTTGGTCTTTTGTAGAGAGAAGTGGGTAGAGGGAGGGGGGTGTTGGTTTGGTTTTTTTCATTAGGAAAGGTTGTTTAAATGAGAGTTTAAGATTTTATTTGTTATTCAGCCCTTTATGTAATTTGAACCACAGTGTAGTTACTTTGCTAGAATCAAAACTGCGGTACTTTTAGGGTACAGAAGACTGGGCAGTGGCTCAAGGAAAAAGTATTTCCCTTCAAGTGTTTCTGTGATCATCTTTATGTTAAGTGGGAAGTAGAGAAGTTTTGTTGTTTTGGGGTTTTTTTGTCTGTACAGCTAATCCAGATTTGATGTCATTAAAGTCTCTATTCTAAAACCAGTTGGACATGTGCTTAAGAAAGATGTCCATTTTACATCCTAAGATGAAAACAGAACTAAATGTGAGTTTGGAAAATTTATCTGGAAAATATGCTTGTGATTTTCACAGTTTTAATTTTTGGTGGTCTTCTTCACTGGAATACAGTAAAAAGATGTTGATTTTCCTGTCTTTGTAGAACTCCAGAGTTTAGCAGGTACTTTCTAATGCTTTATTTAAGGATATGAAATGCACTGGACTCAGTAGTGATGACCATCAATGGAGCAACTAGTACAGACCAAGTGGAAAAGTTAAGAACAAGATGTGATGTTTATTTAACGTCAATAGTTTCAAATCATTATTTATAATTTCTTACTTAAAAGAGATTAAAAAAAAAACAATAGATGTCCTAGGAAACTACCACAAAAATTCTTTCAAAAACCTTCACTCCAAATTGACATATTTCATGCAATTTTTCTTGTCATTAAAAATGTAATAAATTAATTTTACTTGAATCACAGATGAAAACTTTGTGGTAGTGTCTGTGTAGTTATAGATCATCACAGAAAATGAAGTACCATCATTTTTGGCTATGGTGCAGAGTTTCTTAGAACACTGTTGGTCAGGAGTGAGTGATACTGGTAGAGATAGCTATGAAGTTCTAGACAGTTTCAACTTACACCAAAACCCTGAATTGAAGTTGTTAGTGCTGCTTCCAAAAACACTTCAAGATGCAGCTAAGAGGTAACATATGTTTCCACTATCTCTCAGTCCATGATTTTATATTATTCTGAAACCTCAAATACAAAGGAAGAAGCAATTTTTAAATAAAAAACCCTTCATCATCCCATTTAAAAAGCACAGTTATTTTTAATTATAGCACCATAGTTTAACTACAATTATTTGTCATATCAATGCCATAAGTGACTAGGGTTATGTCAGATCTCTAAATAACATGGGTATTCACATAGATACACAAATAGGAAGAGAATCCAGGGTGATAATGGTTAACAAAGATAAGAAGAGAGACATCCTCATGTTTCAACTAATCTCCAGCAATGAGGGATCAGCATGAGGGACATTATCTCACATGTGCCTCATACAAAATTCCGATACTAACTCCAAAGCATCTGCTGTGGGCCATGGTCAGAAACAGGATACTGGACTAAGTCTATCCTATGCTCCCTGCACAGTATTCCAGAGCTTTCTACATTCTCATGAAGCAGATGTGAAATGTGCCTGCAGCATCTGTTCTGCTTTAATTATTTGCACTCCTGTATTTGAATCCCAGGTTTTGGCCACCTAACCAAGCAATTGCTGAAGCTGGCGGACGGCCGCGTGGTGCTGGCACTGGAGGGAGGACATGACCTTACTGCCATCTGTGACGCCTCTGAAGCCTGTATAAATGCCCTTCTAGGAAATGAGGTAAAACATAAACCATGGTAGGTGGAGAGAATGATCGAAGTGTGCTGAAGCTGCTATCTTTGATATTCTTTTAGTAACAATGGTGTCAGCCCTTTTTTCATTTGGTAAAAAAAACATGGAATTTGGATATGTCTTAGAAATGAACAGACCTCAAATGGGCTGGTTTGCATAAATACCTCTAAGTTAGATGATTATGCAAATCCTTTAGTGTATGCCTAAATTATTCCCAGTTATGAGTAGTACTTAAAACCTCCAAATTGCTTTTAGTGATGTGCTGAATACCAGACTTGACATCACTGGTAGTCATTGGTGTGCATATCATCTACTAGGAATGGACCTTTTAGCTATCTATCATAGAAAAAAAAATGGCTTTTTCAAGGTAACTGGTAATCTCAGAAACTGGATATTGCAAAGGCACATTTTTTGCAGTATTTTGACACTTTACTTTTGAAACATTAATAAAAATGTGTACAAGACTTAAAAAAAAAAAAAAAACAACCAACTTATAAATAAAGATTCAGGTTGATCTGCACAGAGTTGAAATGGAGTTTCCAAGAGTTATCAAACACTGCGTAGGTTAACAACTTTTGAGAGGATACTATTAGACTAAGTAAATATGAGTGTGCTATTTATGTACACAAATGTGAGATAAGGATTTGTATTAGTGAAAAGTTTTCTGCTGTCCACTAGAAAATAGCTTTTATCCTATAAATACAGTGAGAATGAAAAAGAAATTGCTGAAGATGCAGCCAAAATAATTCATGAAGGGACAAAAGCCTTTACCATAAATTCTGAATTTTGCAAGATCTTGCTATAAAGTTGAGTGTGCTACTTTGTTTCCCCCTCACGGGAAGTCTTAATAGCTATATAATCTCTCCAATCAAATGTATTAGTGCCAAATTGCAAGCTAGTCTGCCAGTTCCCTTCCACTTCAAGGCTTCATACCTATGTGAATAAGGTGAAGTAATGTGTCTTCTGATGGATGTTGGGTAGAAGAATTTTCTAAGTGTTTTTTAAACCTTTGCTTTTCATCTTTAGGACACATCAACAATGCTTATTATTTTTTACATTCCACATACAATGAATGAAGTGTTATCTTTTTCAAAAATATTCTCAGAAACGTAAAGCAGACACCAGAAAAAAAAGAGAAAGATTTCAACGGGTTTTATCTACTGTCACATTTGACAAACTCCATAAGGAAAGTTTTCCAGTGTGGTGGTATATGCTACTAAAAGAGCTGCTCAGTTCAATGTTAGTTCTTTTATTTAGGTACTGAAATATGGATTACATAACCCAGCTTGGGGCATTTGACAATCTTAGTGAATGCAGCATTGCCTTCCTGATCAGCTGCCATTCCAGGGCACTCTCATTGATATTCCTGCTCACATCTTCCCTGTGATAGTAACTTATGACGTCAGTGGCTTTTCATTGCATTTCTAAACCCATTCCCTGAAATTTGCACCCTTGTGAGATTAATGTGAATGGTACTGTGCTGATGATGTGATGTGTCCTCCTCTGTGTAGGTGCCTGGGTCCCTCTATCCAGTTATGACCGTTTGGTGGTGCTACCCATTTATGGAAGCTGCCTTATGCTGTTTTACCACTATATCACACCCAACTGCTATTTCTGCTATCACTGGCATCATCCAAAAAAAAATACGGATTGTGAGAAAAATGAATAAGTGTACTGGAATAAAGATTTTCTTCCATTTTATTTTAGAGTAATTGGAGACCAGAAAATTAGATAAATTGTGAGTCTATCTGTTTGCAAAATATAGCAAAGTAAATTTCAGGAGAGACAAAAATTCACTAACTCGGAATGAATACGAAAAAACCCATGCAGTCGTTTTTAATTCACTTGTAAAAGAGCGTGGTCCTTAATAACTTGAAACATCTCAGGCAATAAGCATTATTCTCATGTCGTTTTGCTCACAACATTGTCTTCTGGGACGTGCACCAAATGGTTTGGTGCTGCAGAATTTCAAAGACAAAATATGCTATGGCTGCAAAGAAAAGTACTCCAGAGAGGATGTTGCTACTAAGGGTACCACAAGAAACCGACATTGGCTTAAAAGAATAAGTAAAGGTGCTGCCAAGGAGCAGGCACTGCGGAGAAAGTCTGATACCTAGTTAGCAGTTAGAAATAGATTTATGGCAATATGCGCCACGTGGCCCACAGCACATACACTGCTTGATTTCAGCATACTATTCATGAACTTGCACAGCGAACTCCGAGTGTGTTCTGCCAAAGACAGGAAAAAAAAATCTTTAAACAACCAATTACTGTAATTTGAGGATGCATTCTTCCCTGAATGCAATTCTTTACAGGTGATTAATAGGATAATTATAACTTATTATCTGCCTTTCACTTTTACAAATAATGGTATATGGTGCACCCCTGGTTTAAAAACACTGGCAAGATTAACTTCAGTTCTAAACACTACACATGTAATTGAACTCAAATTAGAAAGGTTGGGAAAGGCCTTTGTGAGGTACCCTGCAGTTTGTCAGATGTGTTTATTCATGTGCTGAGGATTAGGATTCATAAACATTTTGCAGAGCTTTTTGAAAACTTTTTCTTTTCTTTTGTTGTTTTTGGCCAGGGCTTCTCAGTACAGAAATTCACTGCTTCATGTGTTCTATTACCAACAGAATAACACTTTTAAAAAAAATTATAAAACCAGCCACACTTTCAACTTTCATGGAGTGCTGGTCTGATATGTTACCTAAGAGGTAACATCAAGTTTACAAGTGAAAAATGTCTTCTTTTCTTAATTTCTCTCAGAGAATCAAGAAGGAAAACAGGTTGACATCCAAATAGATATATTTTGTTTTTATTTATACATGGCTTATAGCTTAGTGATTTGTTTAGTAAGATAACTTCTCAATCTTCTCTTAAAAAAAAGTGAGTGAAGACACTAGGAAAAGAATACCATATCAAATTAATCTTCTTTAAATAATTTGGGCATGGAAGGACTGGTATAACTAACAGAGTTTAGAGGAGATTCGCACCCTTTCTGACAGCAGCTGGAAAGAAGGCAAGACACCCTACAGCATCTGAAATGGCTCATTTCTGTTTGGTTGTGTGAATACCTTCTTAAATAACAAGTAAACTAAAAAGGAAATTATAGAATTAAGGATAAATTTTGTAAAGATCAATTTTAAATTAGAAGGTTTACATATAAAATTGCTTTAAAAATATTTTGATATCTTAAGTTTTCCTCTCCATGCTTCTGTTTACAAGCAGAAAGTTTCCATGTCACTTTGAGAAAAATCCATTTGACCATTTGCAGACCTAATTAGAAGTACTGTAGGTTATCTCCTTGGAAGGAAATCTTCCTAAGGGGTGAGAAGAGATTAAGCAGCTGGGTTCCCTTGAAATCCAAAATATAAACATGGAAAACCTTCTGGAAGGTGAAAAGGCAAGATGACCATCAGCTGCCTTAAGATATCCCTGAATTTTCTCAACATGATTTGAGAGCTTGTCCATTCAGAGCATCTGTCAAAACAAAGGAAAAGATGCATTCAGATAATTCCAAAAGAATCATTGCTTTTAAGCCTTTCTGAGATTGTGATATGCATGCTGAAAATTAAATTCTTTCACTTATTGTGACACTCTTTAAATGATTCTACAGTTTTTCACGCATTGATTATTTAGATTTAAATACTCATTCTTAAAGTGTATATAGAGATACATATTACCCCAATTAAGAAAACCGTTGAATGTTAAGATTTGTATTTTATTCTAAGAAGTCTGTGAAAATTGGGTTGAATACTGAGTTTTTCCCCCCAAATCTTCATCGTGGAGTATGGAAATTCCACACTATTTTGCCAGTCCTAGTTATGGTGCTATAAAGAGCTCTCCTATGACTTTCAGGTCCAGGTGGTGGTATGTAATGCTGCTCTAGATATGCAAGGGTAGGTTCTGCTTTCTTTTCTCCACGTTATTTTTGAAGAGGCACTGCTTGGATTTTAAAAATCATAGGGTATGGGCTTCCCTTGAGTCCAGTATGCTAAATCCTACATCTTATTTCCAACATAACTGCATTCAGATAGGAGTTCTTCTGCAGCAAGAAAGAGTAAGGAAGGATTCTTTCAAGGACAAGACTCTCAGAGTCAAAACCTAAGGATTTAGCTCTTCCTTCGTCCCATCCCTTTTAAAGCAGACAGGTGTGATATCTCCATGTGACACAGAAGTCAGTCTAACATCATGGTCCCTCTGATCTGTCTACAGGTTTGGGCAGCGTCTCTTAGCTCCCTGTGGCACAGCAGTTTTCTGTGGTCTGTAACAAGTGATAATTACTCACAGATGGTGTCATGCTCTTCCTTGCACAGAGGAAGCAGAGAAGTGCAGTCCACAGTGCCTCTGCCCAGCAGGACCCTGCAACAAAGGCGCAGAGAGGACGCACGTCTGCTCTCATTGACTGTGGCGGCCAAGGCTGAATTTGGCCCCAAGTGTAAAAACATTTTTAAGTGACTAAATTTAACATCTTCTAGTAAATATTCTTCTGGCTTGAATTTCAGTCTGAAGCAGAATTTGACAAAACATTGTGATTGGTTGGCTCCCAAGCATGCTTGAAAACTTACACCGGACAATTTTCTTGCAGAGTGTGAAGTATGTGCTTCTTCCTTGCAATCTGTTGAGCTGGCATTTAGGAGGGGATGGTAATTTAAGTGGAAAGCTTGTACTCTGCAGCTTTCCTGCTGATGATGAAAAGTTGGCATTTTCTCCTTTGTGGAATTCAGTGTGAATCTGGGGCTGCTTGCCAGCAAGGCAGTGAGCTCTGCCAAGAGGGCCTGGACTGCGTTAAAAGGGGTTATTTACCAGAACAGGTAAGCATTTCTCTCTCCAAAATGGAAATATTCGTGGAAGTGAATATGGCCTGAGATCAATTTTAAATTGTATGGTAAACTTGCTCACAATCTCACATCCTCATTGTTAATACGAGTCTAATACTAGAAAATAATTAGCACCGAGTCTAAAACATGTGTCAACTGCTGCTTCAATAAACCCAGAGTCTAGAAGTAGAGATCTGGATGGGATAGGAAACTGGAGCAATGTGTGTGCCAGAGGTCAGCGTGGTGACATCAAAGTTCCCAAGGTGGGCAGTGCTGGTCAGGAAGTGGTTTGGCCAAGGAAACAGAGAATATTCTGATTCCAGAGTTACATAATTCCAAGGTATTGCTTGGTTTTCAGGGACTGGTGGTTGCTCATCACCCTTTGTGTCTTTGAACTTACTCCCTGATGAAATCTGATTTATTTATTTACTGCATTGTAACCGCTGATCACAAAAATACCTGCTTGAAGTGTTTATATGTAAACAGAGAGTGCAGAAACTCTGAGAAGATTGCTAATATAAGAACACATAATGTAAGAGGACCTGTGAGATCTTTGAACTCAGTCTTCTGCAATCATAGGCAACACTAAGAACAACAAAGCTCGATCTTTGTGCTGATAGGTTTTTTACACAGTGTAACAAAGAAAGGGGGGTTGTGGTTCTTCCCGCTGCAACCCTGGCACCCCTGAGGAGCCTGCCTCCTCCCCTTCCTCTGCTTCTGGCAGACGTGCTCCTTAGCTTATGCTTACACTTGCCTCACTTGTCAGTAATCTCTAACTGCACTCTGCAACATTCTTCACCGAAGCTAATCTTGGTACTTTAAAACATGACAGTGCTACAGACAATGCGGATATTGCTTGAATTTTTAGCTCTGTAAAGACTGCTGTAGTTTCAGATTCTCTCTACGTTCCCAAGGATCAATTCAGATCCCTTTCTGGGCACATGAAATTTCCATTGTTAATTCCTTCTTCAAACATTTGTTGATATGCCTCTGGCAGATTTTGGCATACCAAGTGATTTTTTGCCCATTTACATTGTTTTTCCTACTTTGAAAATGATTAGTGGACGCAGTTTCTACTTTCATCTTCTACTTTGGACGCAAAAGCCCAATTCAGCCATGTAAAAGCTTTGAAAATGTGACCCTTTGTGTCTGGTCCAAACTGTCTCTCCAGTGGTTTGGTTATTTTTGCAGACTTGAGCTGTTCTTCTCTGAAAGATTTCTTTCCTGATGGTGTCTTTCTAGTGCTCTTTTCAGCTTCTTTTCTGTTAGCCTCCGGATTTAATAGACTTCATGATCTGAATGCCAATAAGTGTAGGAGGGAAGGTGATGGTGCCATATATGCCAGGTGTAGAGTAATTTCTTTTGTTCAGTTTTGGACCTAACTGCTGATATTTTCCAGGGACACCTCTGAGTCTATATGGTTGTATGCAACCAGTGGGTAGCTGCCAACAGAATCCTTCTTTTGAGTGCAGACAGTCTCAATTCAAAGTGTACAGAAATAGCTGCCATGGCCTGCTGGCTTTGTTTCTGCAGTGTTTTTGTAATGGAACTGCATTTTGGGCTGAGCAGGATATATGATGTAATGAACTTACTTGTGGAGCCTGATAAAGTTTCCCTGATATGAAAGAGGGTCCAAGGTCTGTTGCATTGTACTTAAGGGTGAGGAGACAGAAAGGCTTAAGAGCCTGCTGCAGCTAAGATTGGGATATAAAATGAAAGTTTTGTGGAAAAAAGAGTTAAGGAAATGATCAAACATGGCCATTATACTCACATCACCTACAAAACTGTTAGTAGTGCTAACAGATGGAGTAAAGATTGGGATAGGTGTTGGATGTTTTACCCTTTTCCTTCTTTTCTTTAAGGATTCATCAGCTTATGCTGATTTCTAAGAACACACCTGCCGTTCCTATTCACCTGATATGTCTAAATATTCAAATGAGGCTTACTTGTTTTAAAAAAAAATTCTATACTGATAAATAAAGAGGTGGTTTTGATATATCAGGGAAAATCTAACCTTTTGGGTTTTGGCTCTTGCAAAAACCCAGCTCCAAGGAGGGCAACCAAATATCCACCTTTTAATAAAAAATCTTCTCTAACTGTTTCTACATCAGTTGTTCTCAACTTAATAATTAGTACAAAGGGTCTGCATATAGTTAGTACAAAAGGTCTGCCTAAAGAATCTTGGGGTTCTCAAAGGGCAAACCAAGATGCAGCTCTCACATATTGCAGCCTGGCAATTCCATAGCTTTTACTATTATTCCTACTGCTATGGCCTGGAGCTATTTTTTTCTGTTTCAGGGAAGTGAATTGGTCATCAAAGCCTTAGGAATTAGGAAATTGATGAAACAAAACCTTAAACTACTCTTTGCTTTCCCTTATGCGTTCCAGCACCCAGCATGACCAAACAGAACTTCAGGGTTTTGTATTCTTCCCAGCCAAATGATAGATTACTTTAAACTGAAAATGACTAATGATAAAGCAAATGCTATTTATCTGCATAACTCAAGGTATGGATTATTAAGGTTATTATATGGATTATTTTTCTAAAATCTGTAAAGCTTGATCTGTTGGTTGGCATTTTAGCAAATACGCATTTTGCCCCCAGGCACCTGAAAGAGTTACAAAACAGAGCCACCTATGAAGATGATAAAGTAAATGTGGTTCAAGGATTGCAAAAGTATCTGAAATATTATTTGTATTGTAATTGCTGTCTTTGTGCTAATCCATGGTACATATTTGATAGCAACAATCTTTCTTTGCACTTTGGTAACCGAGTAGAGCTGGGACCCAGTCAGTCCAACCAGCACTTCTCTGCGTACTTGATCACTGTGCAGAATGGACTGATTTATGCTATTTGAAAACAAAACATAGTGCTATTGTTTCTAGCCAGAAGAAAATATTCCAGCTGCAATCCCATATGGGCTTCTAAGGAAATAATGACAAGAACAGCCCTATTCATTTTAGTTACCAAGACTCCAAAAACTGGTGATATTTGCGATGTCTTTATCCCTGACAGGCATTCACTGCTGATTGTAGTGGCAGGATCCCAGAAGTTTTGGGATTTGTAGCTGAGCTTGCTTAAAATAGCACCACTGAGGGAGTATCCACGCTGCAGTTACTTCCCACTATGTGTGCTTGGATCAAAGTTGATTTTATCTAGCTGGTGAGTAGCAATGCAGCAGTAGCAACCTGGAGGACAATATATGATGGCGACTGAACTATTAACTTCACAAAGGAAGCTCCCTGGGTGGGCTTCACTTGACCTAGTTTAAAATAGACCCAGGCAGGCTTAAGAAAGGAGTTTTGTCTGCAGTACAGATGTCTTCTGTCAACGGTGGTTGAACTTCCTTAGCTTTAGAGGGGAGAGATTGCTATTGATATCGCTCATTTTTGTCCACCTTGACACAGTGGCTACTCCTCAGATATTGCCTGCACGCCCAGCCACGGCTGCTTACGTGGGGAAGCCGAAGAGCTTCATGACTCTAGGCATAGTTCAAGGAGAATAGAGTTGTTACAGTGCAAGGAGAAACATTTAGCCCAAACAATTTTTTACCCTTTTTTCCTAGGAGAAAATGTGTGGAAGGTGGACAAAAAAAGCACATGTGGGTGAATTTGATAATACAGTTTGCTTTTTATATTTATCAATTGCAGGGCAAAAATTACTGTGCAGCAACTGAACACTTCTTTCTGCTAATGCAGCCCTACTCAAAGAATGTACAATTAAAACTAGCTAATTAAAATGCAGCTGATTCTATAAAAAACTTACTTAGGGAACTCTTACTGCTAATCTGCATAACCATTTTTTATTTACTATTTTATTTGAAATTAATGTTACACTAGTAAACGCAGCTGTGTTTTATGGTTTTCCCCTATAAACCTTAAAATGTGTAAGATGGTTAGATGTAATAACACCAGAAAAATAAATATAATAGAGTGCACACTTTGGTTCCAGTGCGGCTTCAGCAAAGTTTTGTTTGGAGTGCCCAGCTGCGTATACAGACGCAGTGGAATTTGGTTTGTGAGGAACCTACAAAAATTACACAAATAACTAGCATTTTTTTAATGAATAATACACAGACATGCACCTGCTTCCGAGACTCCATAGATTAGTCTTGCAGCCAATAGAAAAGCCCCTTGGAATTCAATTACATGGCTGGAAAACAGAAAACAAAATCATGACTATACATTTAGAACTGATACCAGCAACATATTAACCAGTTCTTGGGCTGAGCTTTTCCTGAGGATTAGATTGTTTCAGTTTGTTTTATGTCCCTGTGGCTTATTGAATATTTATATTATTCTATTCTATTCTTTCAGCTGGAGCCTCTCCCGGAAGATATTGTGCACCAAATCCCCAATATGAATGCAATAGCTTCTTTAAAAAAGACCACTGAAATTCAAAGTATGTTTCTCAGTTTGAGTTGGTGGGTTTGTGGGCTTGGGGTTATTTTTTATTATTAGTTAATGTCATAGACATTATTGTTTCAGAGAAAAGAGTGGGAAAATGTTTTATGTATAAATTGACATGCTGTGTCTAATATTTACAAATATATCTATGTTTTTATTTTTGTTTCTTCAACATCTCTTTGTTTCTGCCATGTATTTAGCCTTGAAAAAGTAACCCATTAAAATTATTTAAACATATCTGATTCCTGAATATTCCCAAATCTTTTCATTCCAGAGCAGCTTGGATGAAATAGATGTTTGTCAGTGAGGGACAGGGACAGGTAAATTAGAGCTCTAACAAATAGTTTGTTCAGATTCTGTTTTTGCAGCCCTTTACGAGGTACTCACTTTGAAATTCATAAGAGCTTGAGATAAAGCTGAAAAGCTCAGAATGGGCACTGATCCATGTAACAGTGCTAAAAAATACATTATTTTATTGTTTCTGAGACAGAGGTACATTATTGCTTCACTTGTGTGCTCTGACCCCAGCCCTTAACTACCCAGATGCTTTAGGGCATTTGCTCGCTGAAGAACTTTATGCCATCAATTGCTTTAATCCAACTGAGCACACTTCCCTTAAGTTCTCTAATCTTCTGCTCTCTGCCATTTTACTGAGGCAGTGGGAGCTTCCTGACTTCTACTGTTTGCTGTCTCCTTAAGAGTAACAAATGAATAACAAATGTTTTCCTTCATTTGAGATGAACCACAAATGACTGGGATTCATCTACATAAAATAAATGCTGTTTTTAAAAGGAACATCATGCCCAATTCACTGTTCATGCAGTGCGCTCAATCTGATTTTAGTTGTAAAGTGAATTCAAAGAAAATTCATTGTAGGTATATGATTCATCATGCATATGCAATAGACACCTAGATATGCAAATGCTGCAATTAAATCAGCTATATATAATATATTCCATTAAATCCTTTTTTGTTGACTGGTATGTTCTCAGGTAGCTCATGAGTTAAAATTCCCTGTTAATAATCTGTTAATGATCTGGAAGGAGTCATCAAGTTAAGGAGATTCATGTACTGTGCAAGATAGAACAGATTTGCAAATGGTAATAAGGGCAGAACACACAGACCAGAGACACAAGGAAAGGAGATGCAGTTCTGTTTGAACTAAAACATGTATGTAATGGAAAATGGATCTGAAACCAAAAAAATAGGTGAATTGAGAAACAGACAAACAGAAGACTAGGAAGACACAAAAATCCTGGCTGTTGAGAGAAAAGGTGTGGATTTAGGAACAAATATATAGTGTAAATCTGAAAACATAGCCCAGAGCTCTGCAGAATGACTTGATTTTGCCACAATTAGGTTTCAGCTGAACTGCTACTGTCATGCAGTCCACTGGGCTGTTCTTCTGAAACCTAAGTCAGGCTGCTCAGGGTTTGGAGTTATTTACACACAACATTCTGCCTTTTGCAGTTACTACCTAAAAAGTTATGTATACCTCATTTTTTCTGGAGAGAGACCAAGTATTAGAAAAAAGTGTGTTTGGATGATAGAAAGGAGCCCCAAGGAAGTTCAGTGCAGCTTTGTGATACATATTTGATCTAAGAGAAGCAAGTACCTGTTCAATATTTTAGGGAGTTTTGCAGGCTGGAGAGCATTAGGCTGTTGAGGAGCACCTCAAGAGGTACTGAGAAAGCCTGATTTGTTTGGATCATTGCTTGCATGTATATTGGGTTTGTGTTTCTGTGATGCAACTTTCATAATGAACATTAGCAATATTTTATACCAAATAAGCCCCTCCTCTGTGCTTTTTGCGAAACCTTGAAGCTACAATACTTAGAAACTAAGAGACAGCTTTTTTTCTAACTAGAATAGAATTTCTATACATATTTTGTATTGACAGTGATCCAAAGCTCCTTTGGAAATGTAATACATTGGAATTAGTAGCTCCCAAACCCATGTAATAGGCTATTTCTAAACAATCCTGTTCACTAGCAGAATACCAACCCCAAATATTTTTTTCGAGCAAGCCATGATACGGCATATCCAAACCTATCTATGAAAGGCAATTACAAATGCCTACAGCAGTGACAGAAACATTCCCTTTTATTATTTCCTGGTAATAGTCAGAGCTCCTACAAACCTTTGAGGGAGACTTAAGCACATTTTCATGCTGAAAGCCAAAGCATACCTAGAAGACTGATTTGGTTTCATTGTTTTTTTCTTGCAATCCATGATTGCTCAAGTTTTGTATGAATGAAACCAGCAGTATGCTTCATTCTTTCCCTTGAGCTCCACCAAGTTCTTCTCAATGAATGTAACAGAACTGGTGGAATTTCACATTCCATTAGAGCACAGTAGAAATGGCATTTTCAGAGATGGGAGCAGTTTGAGGGCGATGCTTTTTGCCTTCCTTTAATTGTCAATCCACAGCATCCATCCTAACAAAGCTCCTTTGCAGCTGCATGCTGTGATTGCCTCTCCGTTCTGTAACACTTAGCCTGCAATATTTTGGCTGAACACTCATTCAAGGCCTGTGTGTTTTGTGTACAACAGATAAATGTTGTGCTGGATAAAAAGAAGCTTGCAAAGGCATTCTGCTTACCCCAGGTGTTCGTAAAGTACAGTTTTCTGATTTTAAAGAAAAACTTATAATTGCTTTTTCACAGGTATCACAGAGCCTTCTTTGCATGAGGTACCTGCTGCTACCTGGATTCTGTTCCGAATTGAGACTGCTTAAACATTTCCCCCACAAACCACAAACACCCTGCCCTGTAGTTCCGTTCTCCAGGACCCTCCACTGCAGTATGTGGGCTGCCACCTGCCTCCTGGCCTGGCTCTGCTCTCTCTATCGCTGAAGCACCTCTCGTAACACAACCCTCAGTGCAGGGAAACAAGCAAAATCACCAATCGCTTGGGAGTGAAGGGCAATGTAATGGGCACAGAGAGCCCACTAATGTGCTTGAATTGGTCCTGAGTTTTAATGTTACAAGAAAGTCAGGATTCAGGGGACAGCTGGTGTGCAAGCCTGTGTGTGAATGAATGAATGTGATGTAGCAATCCTCAGTGATGCTGTTTTATTGTTGCTGCAGGAGAGCAACACAGTGGTAGCTGGGTACTAATATTTTATTTTATGAATAAAAGCCCTTGAAAACTCCAGCAGTGAACATGGGTTCATTTCTTTTATAGGCAAGACGGGGTATTATTCCCATGCCAACAGATTTTATTTTCTTGCACATCTGTTTCTGCAACAAAAACCCCACCCACTCTGTGAACATTTAGCTCATAAATTATAGGGTTTGAATTGGGTGTATATTGCAAAGACTGACTTTTGCACATAGGATCTGTGAGAACATTGTGGAATGCTCATATAACTTTTTTGTTTGTTTTTAGTGTATTTTTTAATGAATAGAGAATATGGTCTCTGAGCACAGTAATAATAGAGAATATTTTTGTCTTGTTTTTATAAAATTTGCCAGGCTCCAATCATTGAGCCTACTGTTATGTACATAACTTTTTAGCTCTGTCTTTCATGTTTTTGGAGCAAAGCCAACCTCCTAACACTTAATCTCAACTTTGTAGGATACTTAATACACTTTACATTTTATCCCCAGAAGGTCCCCGTTATTTAAAGATTCTGCTAACTACTCAAACGTGCACACTATTAGAGTTCAAAGAAACACTCTGGCCATGCTCACTGGTTGTTCTTGAAGATTGACTTGGGCTTTCATCTTGCAATGATGTTTTTGAATAAAGACATTTTCAGGCTTTATTGACAGCTGCTTTCTCACTGGAGGGAAAAGTTCATCTTTCCAAAAGCCTGAAACTGTGTTGAGATCTGTGTTACCAAAGAGGGAGTTTTCAGCAGCCTTTCTTCAGCACAGGCAGCACCACTGCTGGCCTGGCCTCCCAGCTGTCAAAGCCTCCAGCTACCCTCCGGATAAGCACCTCAGCTCAGCCTGCTGCCCAGCTGCCAAAATCCTCCTTTTAGTCCTTGGAAAGGTCCCCCGCTTGATCCCCTCTCTTCCACAGCTGTTGAAACCCTCCGTCTAATTCCCAGATAAGTACCCTGATCCAACCTCTACAGCAGCTGCTGAAAGCTTCTTGCTAAACACTGAGTAAGCTCTGGTCCAGAGCTCCCAGACTTCCCAAAGCTCCTAATTCCCAGGTGTCATCCACCTGGCAATTAGTGAGTGCTCACTGTTTTACTGAACTGTAAGAAATATATATGTAAATTCATACTTGTTCATGTGGTTACCAATAATCAACTGTTTCTTAATACCCCTGCAGTAGCAGATCATTTTATATGTTTAAGATGAGTCACCTGCCATTATTTTTCGCATTGCTTGATGAGCTTCTTCTGTTGCAGGCAGAAATCTGCAAATACTCATGCTTTTAATCCACTGCTGTATTTTTACACAGCAAACCATAAAGCTCTACTCCTTATGATACCTGGCAGCTTTCCAGCAACAGCCAGTTCATATATGAAAGTTTTAAATAAATTATTGTTCTAGTATACGCCCTGAGGTTGGAGGAGAAAGAACATCCAGGACTAACAAACCTGATTATTCTGGCAACGCCACTTCAGTCCGAGCTGGCATTTCTGACTTCTTTCCTTTTCAGGACAGTGCTGTGTGAGCACTTTGTACAGCAATGTACATTTTTCTACGTTTTGCTGTCTCTGCATCAACTGTGTGCCATATCAGAGCTTCTAGTTATTAACCCTGCTCTGAACTCCCATCACCTTGGGTAGATAAAGCCAATCACCTGCCTGACAATCTGTGTTCATTAGTCTGTGTGTTACTCCTCCAGTTTATTACCTTCTGGGGAAGGGTGTGACACAGCTCTTGGAATGAAAGCACTTTCCAACTTGGCATTCTTAGGTTCAGAAACAGACCTCTTCACGGCAGTCTGAAATTTCAACTGTACTGCTTACACCACAGTGATTTTAAATTATAATCACTCAGTGTTGAACTAAGTGATTACTGTTCTTGTACCACCATGCTAGCTAAAATTCCCATAAATTATTATGTGTGTTTTCCTTAGGCAAGTACTGGAAGTCAGTGGAGCCATACTCTGTGCCAGTGGATTGTGCTCTGGCTGAGTCTCAGAAGCAAGAGAGGGAGGAGACAGAAACAGTGTCTGCTATGGCCTCTCTTTCAGTGGATGTTGAGCAGTGTATTCCTCAGGAAGGCAGCAGGTAAGTGCATGAAATTATTGTAGAGAACAAGGCTTTCGCTCCAGCCAAGTGAAATGAAGAAGAAAGGAACACTAAGAGTTGTTTCAAAATTAGCTGCTAATTGAGATACCTGGAATTTTTCATCCCTGGATTTGAGTTCTCTCCCTTAGCCACTGGAAGCAGAGATGTTCTATGCTAGCAGTTTTTTGGGTGTTTTTTTGGTATCTCTATGTCTGTACTAAAGTTTATGATTAGTACAAGAACCTTGTTTTCGTCCCATGTCTAATGCTTGCTACTGCATAAAAAGTGCAATATCCATATGAAGTAAATAGACATGATAAAGTGTAATCAACCATATTCTTCTCATTAGAAGCTTTTCAAATCTGTTTTAGTTTTAATTTTCTAGGAAGGCGTTTAACAAAGAGCCAGATAAATGTAGTAAGGATGGACTTAAATCATTATTAAATGATATTAGACAGGCATTAAAAGCTACTTCCCTGGAAGAAATGGAGCGGTGCCAGTATAAAACTTAAAGCAATCCTGGCCAGGGTTAGGGCAAACATTTTCTGCGCACCAAGATGAAGGTACACCAGCAAAGAATGAAAATGTTGTTTTTTCCAACTTGTCATCTTCTTTTTACATTAATGAAGTTTGCTTTCAACTTCCAAATTGAGAAAACGATGCGGTAAGTGCTGTTGTGTGTTTTGCCAATTAAACATGAAAAAGTCTTAATAGCCACTGAATACTCTGTCATCTATGATCAGAAAAGCCACTGCAGAAGTTTTTGGAGTTTCCTATTTTTTTTGTTCTAAAGACAAATATTCCTGCTCTTCGCCAGTAGAGAAAGACACAGAGTGTAGTGGAACCATTTGGGTTCCATGGATGCCTTTTCCTGGTCTTAAAATCAAGAATCAAACACAGTTAGAAGGGAAAAAGGGGTTTTACCTCAGTATTTATTTTAAGGATCCTTAGCTGCACCACATCCAGGTCGAATGCACCTCAATGCACACTGCAATGCACACCCACAATAGATCAGGTATAACATTATAGGTGTTACTAATTAGCATATCCATCAAAGGTTCCCCAATGAGAGGCTCGAGTGAGCCCCCCTCCCCAAGGAACCTTCCCCTGAATGGTTCTATCTCGGTTTACAAAACGTGTTCTGGAGAGGACCTTGGGGTCTGGGGCATTCTGATCCCTAACTACGAAGCTTCTCAAATGTTCAGTCTCCTAGCTTGACAAATAAGTCTAAGCACGTAGGCTAAAAGCACGAAGAATACAGAAGTTGTAAAAGGTATAAAGAAAAGACAAAAAATCATCATGTCATCACCATCATACACAGAAAATGGGAGGGGGGAGGAAAGATGAAAAAAGTCTTAGAAGGAGAGTCAGCAGCTCATCAGGCTGTGGAACAACAGTAGAAAAAAGAGGGAGCTGTGGGTAGGGAGGGCAGTGGTGGGAGTGGAGCCAGAAAGATCCATGGCTCCTACATTGTGACTGCTTCTTATTTGCTTCGGTTCTTTCCTCCCATGTTGGGTCTTTTAATCAGAATTGAACTGATAGGCACCCAGGGGACTAGTGCAATGCTCAAAGCTATGGATGTGTTTGGGAGTGAACATCCCTCGCAGCAGTGGGAACACTCATCTGTCAAAGAGTTGAGGCATGGCTCAAAGGGACACACAGGGAGTAGAGCTAGCTAGTAAAGTTCACAGTATTTTCATAATTACCTTTCCAATTGTAATTATATTTTAATATGCCATGGCTATTCTTGTGCCAGTATTATTGCAGACAACTTCATAAAAGCTTAGAGAAGAACCCATGATGAACACAAGATGTATTTTAGATTTGTGACTGTGCTAATCAGTCCTCAGCTAAGAAATAATGTAGTTTTTCATATAAATTTCTGACAGTTACAAGACATTTCTGCTAGCTAGGGACAGAAAAATTCCTACTTGTGTGTGCATAGCTCTGAAATAGAAATAATTTTAGTTAAATTATTGGAAATAATGCAATCAAGTAAAGTAAAGCTATAAATTGTCTGCAAAAGGGCATGGTTAATTTTGTGTATTTTTACATTGCTGTGAATAACCAAAAATTTTATTTGTTATGTGCCTCCACTCAAAACTATGGCTATCAAGAGCAACTGCTGCTCCTACATTATTTGAGCAAAATAACCCTTTGACTAACACTGCATTTAATTGTTGTACTTATTACCTACCAAGTGATAACCTGTGACAGTTTCCACCAATTCTGAAAACAGAATTTCAGGGCAGGGCTGAGAAACATGGAAAAAAATGGATGTGCTGAAATGTACACAAGTGGAATTCATGTGGCTGCCAGATTCATTACACTTCATCAGTTCTGGACTCTTGTAGGGATGAATCCATTGTGATGAATTGTTTTGTGGAAAAATGACTTTGTTTGGAATATCTTCTGTGGTGCTGCAGACATTTGTCAGCAGCACAAAAAAAAAGCCTACGCACGTATGCGTCCTGAAGTCTGTTTCCACATTCGTAACCCTCAAAGAAGTCGCGTGAAGCCAAGTTGCCCTCAGAGAGTGACAAGACAAGAGAAATGCTGTCCCACTGGACCAAAATTGATAGTTAGGTTTTCTGAGGCTTCTGAGTATCATTTTCTTTGTTTTCTTCCTGATGAATGTAAGGAACAATATGGAATCAAAAATGGTCCCCCTGAAAGTTGGATTTTGAGGGTCCTCAACTGTGGGGAGACCTGAGAGGACCTGACTGCACTTTGAGTGTGAGTGAAAATCCATCGTGGAATGTCCAGGGACTGAGTCTGTGACATTGCACACTTTGAGTTCTGCATAATTTACTTCGTTTCACATAAGCACACCATCCATTTCGTAGGTACATACCAACACAGACAGCAGTAATGTAGAGATGAGTTCGACTGTGCTTTTTCGCATTTTTTAATGTTTGTTGTAATAAAGGATCATGTACGCAATGCCCCTTCGCCAGCCGCTTCCTATGGCAAACAGAAGGCAGAAGGGATGTGAGGAGTCATGTGGGGTCTCAAGATCTCTTAGAAGGTGTGCCCTTCCTCCTATTGTTGTAGATGGGGTCGTCTTCTGAAGACCTGTTGCAAGCTTTTGCATTGAGTGTTCATTTGGGAAAGTTGTTTGTGACAGGTAGGGTGGGAGCAGAACAGGAAGCACCATGGCTGACAGGGCAGTCTGAAGGGTTCCTTCATTACACCAGGAGTCAATTTGCTTCCTCTTAATTCCCACCATGGTCAGCCAGGCTGATAGTTCTGGCCTGCAACTCTAAGCCTGTTTCACTGATTCAATGGCAGAGATCCTGTCAGCTTCAGCTCTGGATGGTCAGGCCTCCAGATGAAGAGCAGCAGCAAGAGTCTCTTTGCGGGAAACTCTGGCCAGTTATGTTGGAGGATATATTGGTGTTGGAGTGAGATGACTCACTTTAAACTCAGATTTTGGGTAAAGCAGCTCTTTTCCTGGCCAACTCATATCTGACTCATTTACCACTGATGGATAAAATGCTCCTGGCTAAGGCTCGTATTAAGTATTTTTATTTCTTTTTTCTCTCTTTCTTTCTTTTCTTCAAGTGACAGTGCCGATTATTTTTTTACTTGATTTTTTCTGGCAGGGTAAATGAAGAAAAACGTGAAAAGCTGCTATGCTTTTGGTGTTTTATTTTACCAAAGCATAACTCTGCATTTTAAGGTCCAATTGAATCTTGATTATAGACTTTGGAAGAATACAGATGTAGAAAAAAGAGTTTGTGGATGGGAAAGGAAACATGTATGGTGCTAACGGGGATTTAAATAGAGATGCAATTAAAGGAACAGGCATGCCCTATAAAACATTTCTAACTACCAGAACTTTTGTGTGTTGATAACTGCTTATTCCCTATGTGAGATACAGATTTAGCTGTTTAGAATTTTGCTTTGACCAGACATCTGTTTCAGAAATTGTGATGTGAAAATATTCAGTACACTGCTGTCCCTGATACGTTGGAGCTTCTGTATGTTTCTTCTTAAAAAAAGAAAAGGGTGTGGAGGGAGATCTCTTGCACTTACTATTTTTACAGGAAGCAGTAAATCTTGAGAATGACATTTATCAGAATTTGACTTTATGGCTCTGGTTCAGCCAAGCATAGATTTTACTCAAATGGAAATGAAAACAAAGTATAATTTTTACTCTTTGTGTTACAGAACTACCAGTTGCAGTTTCAGGCAAATTGCATTATATTATATACTAGAGCAAATGGTTGGATCATGGGGTACAGCTGTGGGTACCATTTAGGGTCACTTGCTGTATTTATCAACTATAAAGCCTCACTTGGCATTTCACTATTTGGGTATCTACCTCAGCTGTGCTGAGTATACAGTACCTACCTGGCCATACCCCACAGGACCTCCAATCACATCCAGGCTCCGGAGCTGCAGAACAGCTTTTCCAGGTCAGCCTGCACCCTTATCTTGCTCACCTTCTTCCCATCCCCTGGTGGTGGGTGCATAAGGAAGAGAAAGGAGTAGAAGAGGTTGAGAGCCAGCCTTGCCCTGGTGAGTTGATAGCTCTCAACAGCTGTGTCTGACCCATCCTGTGTGAAAGCCTTGAGGATACACACAGGCATAAACTTTTCAAAACCTTTTTGAACCGTCTGACGCCTCTGGCACTTGGGTAGTGAATCCCACAGCCTCATCAGGCATTGCACTTCTTTTACTTACTAACTGATACAATCACTGGGTAACCCCTAGGCCTTGTATTGTGAGAAAGAAAACCCTCTCTTTTCTTACTCATAATCTTTGCTCTGTTTTTGGTTTTAAAGGCTTGATCTTCTCAAGACTCTGTATTCCTCCTGGTATGAAAATAATTTGTTACCTTTGATGATTTTTGCCCCTCTCTGTGCTTTTTGTAGTTTCTTTGAGATGGAGTAAAAGCTGCATGCAGGACTCCAGGTGCTGGGCACATTGTGGATTTACACGGTAGATTAATATTGGGGATGTTTTGTTTCTGTGGCTCCCTGCTCCTCTATCATTAACTCCAAGCTCTCAGTCATAGCCATCACTGTTAAAACAGTTAAAGCTGTCCTCCCTTGTTTTGTGTATTCTGTGTTTGTGTTAGTTTGCCTTCTTTTCCATACAGAAATGCTGTTATGGGCCTTAGAGCTGACTAGTATTGGCAATTTGGCATCATCAGCAAACATGATCACCTAATTTTACTAGTAGTCTGCCTAGTCTTTTTGAGATGCTCTGGAGAATTCCTCCATGGTGAAAATTCACCAATATTATTATGCATTTCTTGCTTTTGATGCATCATTAATCCATGAAAGGACCTTCTCCCAACAACCTAGGTTCTTCTAAGCACTTGGATAAAATTGTTGGAAGACCTTCTTTGCACGGGGATATCACTTGATGCCTCTTCCCTAATTTCCTTCAGAAACTTCTAATAAATTTGAAAGGCTTGCCATCTTTGTAAGCGTTGAGACCTAACTCTTACCCAAATGAGTGTTACCTAAATGCCTATTAATTCCATCACTGATTATAGCTGCTTTCAATTTTGCTATACAGGCTTACTGTACCTCCTGTGGTTTCCAAAAGGGGAACTGCATTTCTTGCCTTCTCTACCTCTTGCTGAGTTAAGCTGTAGAATATGCTCAATAACTATTTCTTTAACAACATGCTAATCGTATTCCCCTGGAACTTAGCAGACAAATATCATCTGCTCTTAGACATTTGGCAATGTTTGGTATATCAGTTTGTTCTAGCACTGATTCAGTTTAGGATAGTTCATCTGCAAGTAATAAAATCTCACTGACGCTTCTCTAGTGAACCCAGATATAAATAGTTCATTTTGCTTTTGTGGTCTACCTTCCTTGATGCTCCTTTTATGCTTTGATCATTTCCTCTGATGTATTTTGAAAGATCTTTTTATTATTAGCTTTTATACTTTTAATATGTTGCTCTTCAGACCTTCCTTTAGTTTGCTTCATTGAGGGTTTACATTTAACTTGCCAGAGTTTATATTTTATTCAATTTGCCTTGTTTGGACATTACTTCCTCTTTTGAGAGTATACATATAGTTACCTTATTCTGTTCTTAAACTAGGATGGTTTTTACTTTTAGTTCCTTTTTCTTTGATCCATACAAAGTTCATTTTTCCTAGGATATGCACTTACTCAGGATGTCTTATATAATGTCTTTAGACACTCCCCAAATCACCTTCATGATATAGAAATGTACCTCTTTTTCCCCAGCTCTTTGCTACCAGAAGATCACTTTTCAATTACAGTGATCTTCCCTGAGACAGCTGAGTTAAATTAGGAACAGATTATGGCATAAAACAGCCGTACCATGCCATAACTTTTGTTCAGCAGTTTCTATGACTTGGAAACATGCCTTGAATTTTTATTTGTGTGTGTGCGATAATGTGGCTAAGAGGAATATCTGTAATTCTCATTTAGAAAATAAGGTAAGAGAAACATATCCTTTTTTGGATGATGTACTGAGTTTATCTACATTCTTAAATAATAACATTTTTAAAATTGTGGATAATAATTACTTTTAATAATTTTCTCATAAATAACATTTATTCTCAATTGCCACGGAACAATATTTAAGATGTCACATGTTTTGCCGGATTTTATCCATATGGTAGGATTTTTGCCTCATCTGTTTATTTTGTTTGAAGATTTAAACAGCATCATTTTGTTTAGCATTGACTGCAAACAGATTATTTCATTCTGCCGTAGTCAGAATTCTACATATAGAGAGCTAAAGATGAGCACTCTTCACAGCACACCAAAGTAAAGTGATTGCAGGAGGGCTCAGCTCCTAGGAACTTGCATTTTAAATGAGCCATAGTGAAGCCTTAGAGAAACATCACAGTTGTGGTTCTATAATCATTACAATCTCAATTGGTGTCTTTCTGAGTTTGCTGGCTGCATGGAATTGGTTTAGATCGGACCTGTGCTCACAGCTGCATCTTGAGGAACTGCTCAGAGCATACAAAATGGGGTGGGGGGTTCTGCCTGTTTTATGTTTTTATGCCAGCTTCCTGTCAGCTACAGGAAGACTGACTGAACTGATATAACTAACAGTGACAAAGCTGAAGTAACACAAATTTGGCCTGTCAGACTCTGCCCCCTTGATTTTTATTTTGACAACTTTTGATTTTGTCAGAATGGGTATATATTGATTCTCTGCTCAGTGCTATGGAATTTATAGTGTTTTTCTCTCTGTCCTTTGGCCCCAAAACAGTACTGGCTCTCACACAAAACTCTAGCCTGAGCCATTATCTCATAAAAATAAGTGTTTTAATGATAAGCCATTGGATAAATCCAGTGAGTTCTCTGACACTAATAAAATGAAATTAAAGCATGCACATAAGTCTTCAAAAGGAGACTGAAGAAGACTGTGAGAGTACCTACACTGAGAGACAACAGTGGATTGCCATGGTCCTCTAACCCTATCTCCCTTTCCTAAAATGGGCCTTGCATCTGGCACTTACATATAAAAATTATTATTGGTGCATATGCTCTGACTAGTGCAGAATGTTGGCCTGTTGTTGGAATATATTGGAATATATTAGAATATAGCACTCAAGATCAGTGAGAGCCACTCCTGGCCCTCAGAAGCACCTTTGTCAGTGAAAAATCTCCCAGGGAAAAAAGTCCTAAATAAGATCCTCAGTTGTACTATGGTTGTGAGAATGTCAGTCCCAGAAGTCAAATGCATGTGAACAGACTTGCATGTACTGCTTCCCTAGGTTCTTATAAATAGTCCAAACCCCTACTCTCATTTCCAGAGGTTTTCCAGAACTTCACTCCTTCCTGATCTGCCAATCTCCAACTGAAATCTATTGACACATATTGTTTCTCATTCGCTTACTCCCAGCAGAACCTGAAAACTGAGCTGTTGTCTGCTTCCAAATTATCCTATTTCCAGACAGACCCATAAGGTTCTGGATGTTTAACAAGGGCTTATTGACCCTCTGTGTTATGCCCGAGATTTTCAGGTCTCCCACAAGTGGCTGGAGAAAGTGGAAGTGCGTGGTCAGCACAACAACAACACACACCATCAGAATGAATTCCTCACCTGGTGTGCAATCCTTTGTTACACCTGAGGACCTCAGCAGCAGGCTGGGCTCCGTCTCACCCTGGCTGCCACTGTGGGCTCTCTGCTGCGAGCCACAACAAAGCAAGAGGGGGAAAAGATGGAATGCAAGAGGGCTTCACCTCGCCTCTCAGGAATGAGGGAGCCGAAGTGGTTACTGTACCTAGGAAACATTCTCCACCATGTGGTGAGGAACTAAAGATTTGAGATTTATAGATTAATCATCTTTTAGAGTCATCGCCCTTTGGAAGGTGGTTAGTCTGAAAAACATCATCTTTTTCATATGTCATTCACCTGACATATTTTTCAACATACTAGCTATGATCATTCCAGATCATAAAGGAATAACCTGTATAAAATAATTCAAAGACATACTGCCGATTTTTTCATTGGGAAAGACTTTAATAAATTCCAGATTCATTTAAAATTCTCTGGCTTCCTTGCTTAATAAACTATCAAAGACCAAGCAAGCCCCCATTAATTACTTTTTTTTCCGTGAGATCTCATGAATTTGTACTTTCTGAGGAATGCTTTACTGAAGCCAGTTATTATACTGGCTTACAAGGATTAACTGGTGAACATCTCATTTATTAATTTACATTTACTTTTCTCCCCTCATTTCAAAATTTCTTGAAGTTACTATTATAAAATAGTTCTTAAGGCTAACAGACTGAGATGAAGAATGGTTTCTGTCCAAATTCTTTTCCCTTCAATAGTGAGGTTTCTCCATGATCTCAGAAGCTTCGCATTTTATATTTGCCATCATATTCCTCAGGTGCAGTAGCTTGTCAGATACAAGGAATTGCAAGACTTGATATCAGCTCAGCCTATGTGTCCTCATCATTTTCTTTTTGGTTGTCTTAGAGAGCTCATCTTTCCTAAGTTGATTATTTCCCAGAGGCTTTCAAATAAAAGATATATATATAATCTGATTTGATATAGTTAATAGATACTTTTCTTTGATAGCAATCTGCTGATCAGGTTGAGAATTTAGTCTCAAAAGTTGCAGGCAGGCAGGCAATGTGTTTGTGAAAACACAAAATCAAAAACTAGAGGACTGGAGAAGAACCTCAGAGGAAACACTGCTTGGCTACTAGTGAACCATTTTGATTTAATGGTATGGGCCCACTTGAAAAAATAAATGCATGTATTTTTAGTTGCGAAAGCTTGTAAAATAAATGTATCACAGCTATTTTTTTCACTGAATTATTTGATTCTGTTGACACAAAGCATGTACATTTCTGGACAAAATGTTATAAAATATTCTGACATATTTTAATATAAACAGGAACATTTTCGGTGATTGCTTGGATCTAAAATGTTTTTCCACTTGACATTTGTTTATACTTCCTAGGAAAGAAACTCTATTTATGGATAGCTGAATAACACAAATAAACATGTGAGAGAGCTGAAAAATCAGCTTTGATTATGCATGAAAATCTACAATGTCATTGTGTACTCTTGTGCCGTGTTCTGATTGCCTGTTTATTTTTACAGAGCTGCTGGTGAGCCCATGGAAGAAGAGCCAGCCTTGTGAAGTGCCAAGTCCTCCCTGATATTTCCTGTGGGTGACATCATTGTGTATCCCCCAAAGCACCCTCAGACATGTCTTGTCTGCTTCTTGGGTGGCACAGATCAGATGGAACATAAACACTGGGCACAAAACTCTGAATAGCAGCTTCACTTGTTCTTTGGATGGACTTGAAAGAGCCCGAAAGATTCCTTAAATGTAACCGCTACAATTCTAGAGTTACAGTAAAACGGGCTTGGGAGAAAGAGCCTAGAGCATGCTTTTTTAATGCTGTTTGACCCACTCACCAACACGAATTGTGAAATAGAGTATTGCAAAATTCTACATGATAGATTATAGATATGAGAATTGCAACAGCCAGCAACATACTCTGTGAACTCCATGAATCACTTTCTGACACTTTTTACTGGATAATTTTTTTCATACTGTGTTAAATTGTTAATAGAATTTGTTTTCTTTGCTCCGTGTAATGAAGAAAAAAACCCCACCCTTATTTTACGTGCCATTTTTTAACCTCCTGTAATGAATTCTTAGCTGAATAAGTGAAAAGTGTTTAAATTATGATGAGGGGTTTTAGCTAAAGGGAAAGCACTTCTTGTTGTACTATAAATCCCCCAAAGTACTATGCTTGGTGGTGCTTTATTTTTTCTTCCCTATACCCAGTCATCCCTCCCCATTTCACGTAATCTTTTCTACCATAAAAACATGTTCATGATTCTCTAAAATGAGCGATCTTTTGCCTTTAAGAAAAAGTGCTGTACCCTCTGTAGTTGACAGTAGCGCTCACCATATGTGCAGCAGAGATCAAGTATGGATAGTTTTTCAAACGTGTTTTTGGTTTGTTCTGAAATGTTTCTGCGTTCCAACTCCAAAGCAGCGACCTTCAGTAACCGTGTGCAGCTCATTTGGAGCTCAGGTGTTTCTGTGGAGGTTGTGTTGGGAGTGTTTTTTACAGGTCGTGACGTGAATACGAACTGATTCTTTTATGTAGTCCTGCACCAATGGAACTGATGTTGCTTAAGAAGCTTCAAAGGGTTTAGGCTTTTTTTTAGATCCCCAAAGTGCAGCAAGATCTCCCTGCAATGTGACTTTAGCTGTTTAATTCCGTGTTTGAGAACGTAACATAGAGTTGTGCCTTTAGCTGAAAATGAACGCTTAAACTGTTACACGTGTTGCCTTACTGTCAGAGAGAGAGATGGGGCATGTATGTAAGAGTACTTCAAATGAACAAAACTCTGCTACAGTAACTTTTATTTTGTTTACAACTTTCTCACCTAATGAACCCCCAGAGATACCTTGAAGTATTCAGCTTGCAGTATTTGATAGCTTGCTCAGCTTTTAAAAGAAAGTGATGTTCGTTTTTTATATATTTTCCAAATTCAAGAAAAAAAAAAGATATATATTAAAGCCATAAGTGAAGACTGTCATGCTTTTTATTCTGAAATCTGAAAGGAACCTTAATTAAAACAAGATTTTGGGGAAGGCTATGATATGAAAGATATGGAACAATATGGTTTCAGTTATAGGCAGACTCAAACCTGTAAATCAAAGATGAAAGATTTCACTCAAATAGAATTATATAATTCTCTTTTGTTATGCAGTCAGACTATATCTTTCATGCATTTGGGTTTGTTTACGATTAGCATTTTAATTTTAAAGACTTTTATTACTTATACCAAAGCTATAAGTTAGAAATCTGAGGCATGCTTTGAAAAGGGAAAGCTAAAAAAAGGGATGTCATTTCCTATAATGTGAAGTAAACTTTTATTCTGAAAGGTTTACTCTAAAATGAATGTATGCCCCTTAAAAAGGGAAATAAAATTCTGACCCTCAGAAAGTGAAATAAAATTCTACCCCCCATTTACAAGCCAAAACCATGCTTGTTTGAGTAATGCAAAGAGTCCCAGCAGGCTAAATTAACTCCTGGTGTAAGCCACCTTGCCTGACTTTGGGCTGTTCTGAAGGGGTTGTTTACATGACTAAAGCAATCAGGAGTTCCTCCTGCATTTTCAGCAGACTCGTGATGGCAATCTTGCTTGCCATTTACTGCGATTTTGTTATGGTCATCAAAGAAATTTCCCTTCAAGAAAACCAAGGGCTATAGCTGATGAGTTGGGTAATTTGTAGAGCTTTTCACATTTTGAAATAATGGCTGCAAAATTTTAATTGAGTGCATAGTAACATCATTTTAAAATTAACCCTAAAATTTGTTTGTGTCCTTAGCGTGCATGAAATTGTATATGAATTGCAATCTGAAATGTGAGTTACAAGCTTTTGCAATCAAAGTCTGTGTTCTGGGGTGCAAATCAGCTAAAGCTGTCTTTTGTAGCTGGAAATGCTTTTAAAATGCCAGAATAATTTGAATTAAACCACATTATAAACTCACACTTATACATTTGTGCAGATGTAGTCCCAGACAGATATCTAGACATGCTATTGGCTGAAGTTGGGATCATTTGGATAAAGAAGTGTGCTAATAAACTGCACACAGATTGTGTCCAGAACTCTGTTCTGACTGAAGTCAACAGCAAAGTTCTCTTTGATTTCGATGGGAGATGGATCAGTCCCTGCTTTTCTTTTCCCCTTTAAGTCAAGAACACCGTTGCTTTTTGATTATGTCATTCCAAGGCATCTTATGGCCTTCTGGGAAATGGTTGAGGCTTATGGTGAATATCAACACTTCCTTCAAAGCAGACCTGGGCTTTCTGAGAGGGCAGTTTCACTTGCTGCTGTTTTCTTCTCACAGTATTTTTTATTACCGTCAATAGCTCCCCATGGACTAGAGTTAAAATATCTTCCAGCAATTTTAGTCATACTTCCAGGGAAATATTCTCATAGACACTCTTAAAAATGCCCAGTTTTAACTGGATTCAACAACAGAATCCAAGAATTTCAGAAAGATGCGTGAATTGCGTGTTTCAAATGTAAAAATTCAGATTTTTGAGGAGACATCAGAGGCTCATGTCTCTCACAGACCTTTCCCACTAGGCTAGAGAGATTGACACCTCTGAAGATTCAGTTCCAGGTATTTCAAGTTGGCTGCCAAAATATCTATGTCTGAGCTTAGATTGCATCTAAAACTGAGCTGAAATGCATGAACAAGATGGGATAAGCGTGGTTTCTGTGTGTGATTCCATGGGGAAGGTGAAGCTGAGGAGGCGGCAGGGAGCACTCGCAGCCAGGGTGACCCTGTGCCTGGTGCTGGTGGCACGAGGGCTGCAGGCAGGAGGGAGGACATCCCACAGTACCTCCACCCCCGGCTGCCATTGCCATTGCCAGCACATCTTTGCCTCACGGGGGAATCCTGCAGTAATTTGCACTCTGCCTCTGTGCCCAAGTCACCAACTACCAGAACAAGAAATGCCTCAGCAGCAAGTCCCACTAACATGCTTGCTCCAGTTCATTTTCTTCTCTAGCATTAGGAGTTAACTATTAAGCTCAGTGGGGCTTTTCTTGTATTACTATGCTTTTCTCATACTTTTCTTATATTCTTAGGTCCTTCAGTTCATAGTACAAACTGAAAACTAAAAAGAGACATGACTCTTGATATCAAGAAAAGAATGATTTTTATCCAGCTTGAGGGTCTTACCTGGGCTGGAGTAAGAACAGTGATGAGCAGCATATCTCAGAACTGCTGAACATTAAGAATGTCTTGCACTTCATTTTTGGACTCTGTGGAGGAATTCTGCATATGCTCATTTGGTTTTAATATAATTTGGAGCTTGATTATATGATCTCTTTTCCGGCAACATTTCTAGTGGGTAATGAAAGTTCACAGGAATTTTGCCAGTGTAAAGATGACAGAATTATTCCCTTTTTTAATCATGTACCTTTCTGATTTTGCTTTCAGTGCAAATCAAGCAACTAATTCCAAGCAAGTGAATCTGAGAAAAGTAAAATCATTAAGCTATCTTAAATAAACATCATAAAAAAGTGGAAAACGTTACGCGAATAAAGATGGCTATGCCTTTACTTTGCAAAAAAGTCAACAACATGCTGCAGGCTGAATATAAGTGTCAAAATGAACCCCTCTCTAGAGTATGTGGTATTTTAGTTGGTGTCTTATCTAAGTTCAGCCTCTCTGAAAAGCTGAGAGTCACAACGGAGATGAAATATTAGAAAGGTTTTGCTGCAGCCAACACCAGAGATCCTGTAGAGAGCAAGAATGTAGAGACTGACTAATTTTTGTAGACAGACAGCAGGACACTTTCGGGGCAATGTGTCTGGGACAAGGAATTAGAGGGAACTTTTCCAAAGGCACTGATGGCTGTAAGACAACTAACTCCTATCAGCTTGCAGGGGCAAGGAGGTGCTCAGCAAACATTTATTCTTTGGGAAATATCCCTCCTGTCTCACCAGCATGCCCACATGCATGCAGATGTGAACCTGGCTGGGCTGTTTTCTCTCCTAAGCAGCAGCAGCAGCAGCAGCAGCAGCAGTAGCAGCAGCCATGTGTGCTGCCCTGATGTGTGTACTGTGCATTTGCCTGAGAAGTTCTCAGCCCCCAGCAGACACTTCATAACATGACTGATAGTGGAATTTTTTTTTTTTTTCTCAATAGTGGCCTTTCCAGAAGCATAGCAGTGCATGGTTGTTTTATTTTTAAAGGTCACAATAGAGCTTTGTGAACCATTGTACTTTTTTTTTTTACAGACTCCATATGGAAGTAAAAAAGAATATGTACCTGAGGAGGGGGGATGTGGTGTGTGGAACCTGCCAGGAAAGAATCTCTCTTAAATCAGGTTTCTGCTACTTGCTTTTTGTCCTGGATTTGAAGGAGTATGGGTTCTAAATTATCGTTTAAGATCTTTCTTTGTCATGTCATTTGCTTTGTTTTTGTACCTGTAATTGAATTCACCTTTGTAACACATAGAAAACCATCTTAAAAAAGTCTGTCTTTTCTGACAGATTCCCCTGCCCTTGGGGTGGGAATGAGAATAGCTTATCTTTGTCACTTCTCGCAGCAATTAAATGGTTCATTTTTGTAACGGATCCAAACTGCAGCAGTATTTTAAGAGTACTATTTAGCTGGCTGACTGCTGACTGTTAAAAAAAGAAATTGTGAAACTTACATTCCTCTCTAACCTCAAAAGAGACCCATTTTGATTTTAACAATGTCATTTTTTCACTTGATCCAAAAGGGTTTTGTCCCATGACATCTTGTTACCAACCCAGTTCTAATCACTAGTAAATCACACGCTACAGAGTGAAGACCAAAAAGGGCAGACGTTCCAGCAGCTCTCAGTTATGTCTCTTCTGCACAGTCCTTCGTTCTGCTCTAGTGCCATGCTCTGTGGTTCAGCATATTGGCATAGATGATAGCAAAATATAAATTGTTCTGCACCATCAGAGATACTGCTCTCTGGATGTCAATTAGCCCACTGTGAGTTGGGCTGTCATTTGTAAGGGCTGTGATTTGTAATGAAGACATGCTTCTGTGGGGATGGTCTAAAGACAAGTGACGCGTGCGAGCAGTGGCACCGGCACTGTGCAGTGAGAGGGATTCTGTGCCAAGATCTCCACACATTACCCCCTTCAGATGGTACACCTGCATGGCCAGAGGCACATTTGCAGTAGCAGAGCCATAGGATGTCCTGATTCAAAGACCACTTAAATGTCTCCTCTAACAGGCTAATATTTTGGAGGCAGCTAGAAGAGGAAACTGAACTTTGCGCTCAGCCACACAAAACTAAAAGAAGCCCAGGTAAAAGATCTTAGCTTCCCCACACATACCTTTTTCTGATATAAAGTGCCAGCTCTGCTCCTAGAAAAGTCTGTCTGAAAGAACATTGACTGTGATGGATCTATTATACTGGCTTCACGAGTGTGTATACATCATGTGTTAGGGGAACAGGTTCATACTCATGTCTCTTGCTGCTTAGTTTACTGCTATTTTAAATTTCATGATTGGCTTAATATTCCAAGTTAGGATGCAGTAGGAAAGCATAAAGCAATACCTGGTGAAGTCATAACTAAGGCTTTCAAATCAAGCTTACTGCCGTGGGTTTTTACAAGGCTGACTTTTTGGTCTAGGGATGCACAGCTGAAATGTCTATTTTTTTTCTTGGGAAATTGATGTTGCTATCTGTTTCCATGATAAAAAACAGTCCTTTTGCTCAGAGCTCTGAAAGTTTATCTGTAATTTGTCTTTCCAGGCAGTGCAGATTCTAAAGGATAAAGCATCAGTGGGACTGACCCAAAGGGCAACATTTTTAAAGGTCAATAGTAATATTTCCGTAAGAGTAAAAGGAACCATTGTTATTATTCCTGATACATTTTTGTATCTGAAAGTATCCAATGAGTAATGTTAAGTAATATTGTGCTCCAGAACTTTGTTGATTATAGATATATGAGCATTGGATTGGCGTGAAATAGTCTTCAACCAAGCTGTTAAAATCCCTTTTGTTTTGTGTTTTGTATAATTCTTTGGCTATAGTCTTGTCCTAGTGTTAATAAAAGCTATTTGAAGTAAGCTCTTTCAATATTCTGAGGGGTTTTTTTTTTGCTTGTTTTATTTTTTAATCAGTGCTAAAAAGAAGTGGAGCTTTGAACATGCCACCCTGGTTGGATCATAGGATTCTGACTGTTAAAATATAAAGGGGGAAGCATGGTGAAGCTGGAGTGCATAAAAAAGGAACCACAAATGTTAATGTAAAAGTAATGTTACATGGCAGGCTAAAACACACACAAAGCAGAGCATTGCAGAGCTCTGGCTCTAACACCAAGCTCATATTCTATAGTTCCTTTGGCTCATTGTCCTGAGGCATTGCAGAACACATAATTCTCCTCCCAGTGAAGCAATTTAAATAGTACATGCACTGTTTTGAAAGCTGTAAGGCCCCTACTTTGTGGGTGGTGGGGAATACCCAGCTCTCTGCAGCAATGCTCTGGACCGTGGTATTGCTCCAGCACTGCTGCTGTAAAACTCAGAGTTGTTACCTTGATAGAACAGACCTGTTTTGAGAAAGGCACCCACAAAAGCAGTGGGGTGAGGAAGGAGTGTTTGCTGTGAGCACATTTTGATCGCTTGAACATTGTCAAAAGTAGCTCACAGATTGAAATTGCTTCTGTGTGTGGACCTTCGTGCACCTGAACTTGAAAACTGAGCGGAGAGGAGGGTAGCTGGGAAGTACAGGCTCTTTGTTTGCACATGGAAACCCCTACCTTCTGGCATGTATCCAGAGCTGCTCCAGAAGGGGATTAAAACCAAAATGAAGCAAAACAGCATCCTATAATTTTAGCTTTTTTTCATTCTTCAGAAT
Source organism: Lycocorax pyrrhopterus obiensis (assembly GCA_014706295.1). Taxonomy (NCBI): domain Eukaryota; kingdom Metazoa; phylum Chordata; class Aves; order Passeriformes; family Paradisaeidae; genus Lycocorax; species Lycocorax pyrrhopterus. The sequence goes on from JACSVZ010000002.1 coordinate 31,087,084, forward strand.
AACACATCTTTTTCTTTTCTGGGGAAAAGGACCCCAAACCTAGAAATACACAGCTCCATTCCATCTATAAAATACTGTTTGAAAATCTGAACATGTAACATGTAATTTCCTTGGCATATTTCAAAGAAGTTCCATGCACAAAGAATCTCAATCTATCCAGTCTATCTATCTACTTCTCTGCTTTGCTTGTTTCCTGTGATTCCATTGTGATAAATTGCAGAGCCCTGTGATAAATTACATTCATCATGTCTTTCTGGCTGCCTCACCTGCATTTTGTATATTAAATCGTCTCTCCTGGGTCTACTTCTAACATTCCAACCTTGTGAGAGATTCCAGCTAGACACCGTTGCTGCTTTAAAATCAACCTGCCATAATTGACCTTGCCTTTGAGAAGTGGAGTGTGTTTTTGGAAACCTTCAGACTAACAATGCTTCTAGGAATCTCCTGTAGATGGGTGGGAGTGAATTCCTTCAGATTCCTTCTCTCATGTTTTTTCACTGCTTCCCCTGGAGATCCTCCTCCCCAGGAAAAATCTTTCTTTCCATTGGCAGCTTTGAAAGGAGTAGCAGGAGTTGGATGGCTCTTTGTCAGAAAGGGTAAATAGGGAGATAAAGCTGAGTGAATATGTGCTGAGCCACTGCTCTTCTCCCATATTTCCTTCTCTTTTCCTTGACAAATAGAAGGAGAAGGATATTAAAATTGTGGAGTTTGGTTTCAGTATGCTAGAGAATTTTTTGTTTATTTGTTTGCTTGTTTTTAAAGAGAAAAGTTTAGTTTTTACCTTCGCTGTCACGGTGCCCAGGTACAGTACTTCATCCATACCGGCCTCCTGGAGACTTGTGAAATAGGGTTTCACAATTCTTGTTCACATCCTTTTCTGGGGTTCCTTCCCTGTGAAGGGAACAGGTTCAACAAAAACCCAAAATTAAATTCTGTACTTTACTAGAAGCTGAGTAAGGGCGTGGATCAAGGATTTTGTGCAAAATTTATATTCTTAGCTTGTATGCTGCTTCTGGCTGAACTTCTCTGTCCACATACACCTGAAAAACACCCAGCCTGTTATGGCTGTCATATAAATGTCTTCATAGATTGTTAATAACTGAATAGAACATGCCTGGTAAGATCCTAAATTACCTCTCTTGTGGTATATTTTATGTACAAACAACATAATCTTACACCATTCAGATTGTTATAGCATTTGAATGCATTGTTCTTTAGCTATCTAGCTATCTAGCTATCTTTAGCTATCTAATTTAATTAGATATTAGTCTGTGATAAAGTTATTAATTGTTATCAAAACAAAATATTAATCAATCAATCAATCAAGGTAAAAGCATACATTACAAATATTTATGTTCCCCCAAGTCAGTACAGGTTTGTTTTCCATATTCACAGTATCTACACTAGCTGTGACAGTGGCCCAACCTAACTGCACAAAATTCTGCCAGACTCCACACGTGAACAAAGAGTAGAAAGATAACTGGCATAATTTGTAATATTTTCTACTCAACTTCCTATTCATTGTCTAAATTCTGCTCTCCAACTTTGGCTGTGTTAGGCAATACAACCAGTGAAAGTCTAACATTTTTCTCTGTATTTTAGGTAATCTAGTCTTGACAACCTTATTGGAACATCTGTAGGTAATCTAATATTGAGTCTATAATTAATCTAGACTTGTTACAATTAATTTGACGTACAAGCAGGGATAAATTAGATAATTCCTTCTTCTATCTACAAAACACAGCAGGAAGAATAACAACTGATTCTTAGAAAACAAAACCAAAAATAATCCTGCAATTGATTTCCCTCATTCTCAGCTTCCTCTCCTTCTCCCTTCAAAATCATGTTATAGAAATATACATTATGTTAGCTGAAATGCAAATGTGTATTGTCCCTCACTACATCTGAGGTGTAGCAGTTCTGTCTCTGCCACCTGAGCCATAAGGAACCAGTCCTGGCTCCTTTTGAGCTACTGCCTGGAGTGGGTGTTTGGGTTCGTACTGGAAGTCGAGTACATAATTTAACAGCTGCAGCAACACCTGTAAAAAGTAAAAAGTGCTGAAAAACTTCAAAAATAAATTTGTGTACTACATTTCTCCTTAAAAATGTCCAACAAATTATTTCATGAGAAGCATCATCACATTGTTGTCTTGCAATGAACTCTTTCCATCTTTGCTGACCTACGACAGCTCTTGTTATCTCTTTTAGAGCCTGCATCTGAACTGGAAATGTAAATCTAGAGTGAGATCAGACATCTCCACCTGAATCCCCTTTGTACTATCAAATTTTGCACATAGCCATGGTTGCTGTCCTTTTCTTCACTGGAGATGTAAGTAACTCTTTGGTTACTGCTTGATGGCACATCACGGAAGAGTGGTCCTGGTCACAGGCTCTTAGTAGAACTTGCTGCTTCTTGCTGCTGCTGAACACGTCTTGTATGATTTCTATGGCAATACAAGTGGTTCATTGATTGAGCTGACAAGGTCTGCTGAGAACTGATCATGGCTAGCAAGCATCTGCTGGACAGAACTTTTTTTTTTTTTTAAGTTAGGAGAAAAATCTGCAAGAAAAAAAATTTTATTGATACTGAAGTGCTGACAAATAGTCAGTACTAGCATACACCATGTCTCTCTGTCTTCTATTTCAGTAGGAAATGGACTTTGCATAGCAAAATGGCTCAAAGTGATTTACTTTTTGGGCACTTTTTACAGCTGAGTGGTTTGAAGAAATTATTTTACTTCAGTGGCACTCAACACAAAAATCCAAGATCCTTGTAAACACCCAGGGTTTCGTACTCACAACAGCCACAGAAGCAGGCCCGTCGTTGCCTCTTTTCACAGATAGGATTAAAAGAGTTGTTGGAGGATCCACAAAGAGCTTGTAGCTGATGGAAAAATCTCCAGAGCTACAGTCCTTATGCCAGCACCCAGACTGTCCATGTGACTATATTTCTTCCAGATGCCTTCACATTATAAAGTAAGTGTGTGTGTATTTGTGACTTCAGATGCTGAATCTGCCTCTTCTAATTTTAGCTCATTGTTTTGAGCTTGCTTGTTCTCTGGCATGTGTGTTACTTACTGGAACATTGCTAAACAACTAAACCTTTTATTTATTTTTTCAAAGAAGACTGTATGAGCATATAGAGGAGATGTGGGATTTTTATGAATCATATCCTGTAGTTTCCTTGTGATTTTACTTCTCTTATTCGCTCCTCATTTTTAAATGGCCTTCACAAAACAGAGAACTGTTTGGGTTGTATAACAATCCATGCACAGGAACTAGACCTTTTCTTTACCCTGCTAGATGTGCTGGCTGGTGCGATTTGAATGTAGATTTCAAAGAACAAAAAAATGTCAATAAATACTGCACTTGTGTGAGGGGTAACAACTGAACCATTTTAGATGAGGCTTCAGGGAATTTGGAAGGAAGTTATCTCAAGGCTTGCAATGTTTATAAGCATAGGATGTTGTGGTTCTTATTACCAAGCAAAGAAACATCAGCCCTATCCTTATGCCTGCTATTAACCTTAGGGATTCAGTGAAGGGGCAGGTGAGAACAGGCATAGGCTTCATGCACCAAGCCCTCACAAATAAATGTAAAGCAAAGCCCTGTACCACATTTCAAGCTGAGTTGTAAAAACCTGCTTCAACAGGTGATTTCTCAAATCTGCTTCTATTTTCTGCCTGCTTAGAATTCCTCTGAGCAGTATTAATGACTTTTCAAGGTACATTTTGTTAGATCCTCCTACATACAATTGTTTAAACATCTTCATGAATACATGAAGGAAGTGGGTGGTACGTGTCACAGAATATCTATTGTTCAGCTGTAAATTTGGGTTTCATTTTCCTTTAAAACTCTCATAGGAAGTCTAAGGTGTTACACTCAGAATACATACTCTTAACTACAGGCAACCAAGAAGATGAAGACAAGTGTGGTCATATTTCAAGCATAATGAGACTTTCATGGATGCTATGCACCATGTACCCACAGACAGAACCATCACAGTCTAGAGTAGTAGGACACGATTCAAAGAAGTCTAGGACATCCGTCATCCCCTTGCAGAATCAGAATAAGCTGTTGGAGAGAACCCTCTAAGAGCTCAGAAGAAATCTAAGCCCAGCCTCACACACTGTGAATCTCAGAGGTGAGTGGGAAAGGACCAGAAAACTCCACAGTTGCACCTACTAATGGATCATGAACTGTGATTTGAACAGCAGCTGGTATCTGAGTGGCTCAGAGGAAAGTTTAAAATCATATCACAGCAAAATGTGGCTGCTGAGCTCCAACCTCATATACCCATCTTTGGTTCAAAGAGAATGAAGAAGCAAGGCATGATATAGGAGGAATTATCCCAACTATGTATTACCTATCACCTCCTCACGTTGTGCACATGTCTTCATGAAAGGAATTTTAAGGACATTGTGAACTATGTCTAGAAATTGAAAGGAAAATATGGTCCAGGGAGAGACTACCCTGTACGCTGTGTAATTCCATGACTGACTCCACAAGTGACACAAGCTTTGCTAAAGGGGGTGTGCTAGGTTGTACAAATATGTCATAGGAGAAAGACACATTGATCACATTGGATCTTCCATTTCTTCTCCGTACAGTAATAGCAATATAAACTCTCCATAGCAGTGTGCTAATGCTGAACTTCCTGGCAGCAGTCTGTGAGGGTTATTATACGGGAAGTAGGGCAATCCTGACATGGCTGGGACCCTGGCAGGAATGCTGGCAGCAGCGCATCTCTTCACTTTGCAGACTTTTAGACCAAGTTAATGTGTATGTGAGGGATTCTAGACTGCTTCACAAGAAAGATAAGATTTGAAACACATGCAGTATGTTTTCTGATGCTGGGATATATTTCCTCTGGCTTCTGTTTTCAGTTGTGTCCATGCCTATAGTATCTACATCTAGCATCTATATCCAGCATCTATATCCCTGGCTCACAGCAGGAGCAAACCTGTGTGAGGTCTGGAGGGTGCCTATATACTATCCAAGAGACTTTTTTACAGTAGATATAATAGTATTAATCTGACTGAAGTCATGAATCTAAAAATGTAACTAATGATGATTATTGAGGGATACTACCTGTAGAAACAGAGTCAGGCTGTTGTTAAAATAAGGGTTCAGTATGTCCCTTTTCTGGTGATGAACTGCATAAAAGTTTGTGATGAATATTTCTCTGCTCCTAGTTCACCAGTCACAAAATATAGTAGGAATTACCCTGTATCTGGAGATGCTGTGAACCACAGAAGGACTCTGTGAAGTTCACTAAAGATAACAGATAAGATGCACTGAATTCTGTGGAAAAATACAGATTTTTATAACTACAACACTATCTTCTTTAAAATCCTATGTTAACTATAGGCATTTATGACATTTTCGTTAAGACTGTGCTTTTAGACAATGTTTTAATTGGTTGCAGAACATCAGTGCTGGGCTTTCAAAGACCTGCCTCCTTGAATCCAGCATCAACATTGCCTGAAACCCTGCTGGCTGCCGGCTCCTCTGCTGCCTGAGTTCTATTATGATCCTCAGGCGAGGTATTTTCAGAGTGTGTCACCTTCTTGTACATTACCAAGGCTTTTGTGCTGACTCAGCATCCCTGCCCTCTGTACCCATGGTTTGGGCATTCCACCATTTTCCTTGGAAGGCATGCCAGTGGCAATTTTAGGCATGATCACCCACAGTCTGCTTGGTTTGGTAGATGTGTCCCTTCTTCTCCTGCCCAGTCACTCCTATTCCTGCAGAGAACCTTAGTCTCAGGACATTAAGCAGAGCTGGGCAGACATTTTCGAACACTGTTTTCATTCTTCTCCAGAGCAAATTGCTTTATCTTTTCTTTTTCAAATCCAAGAGTTTAAAGCCTTGTGGAAGGGGGACAAAGGGAAGTATTTGATCTTTTTTTTTTGTTCTTATTGTTTTTTCGCTTGGTTTGGGAAACATGGGCATGTGGTTATTCCCAGGATGAAATATATTCCCCAGTACCCTGTCAGCTGTTGATTGTGTCTGATAGTCCTGTCAGCTTCACAGCTGCTGTTAATAGCCATACCCTGCTTGCTGTGGCACTGCAGCCCTACCTCCTGGGACAGTGTGTAACCACTGAGCCACATGGCCATGCCTGATCCCTCTCTCACTCTCCCGATGGATAATTAACCAGCGTGCATTTAAGCAACATGTAAATTGAAGCTGCCCCTAGTGCCCCCAAATTTCAGTTTTCTCACGTCGTCTTTGACTTGTCATTCCCCTCCAGGCAAGGACCATAGCTGTGCCTTTCTCAAAGCCTTGCTGATCTAAGCACAGGAGAAAAGACAGAAGCATGTTGCTCCAGCTGGTTTTGTGCATGGCCTGATCCCAGAGAAAGGCTTGGAGAAAATCTGGCATAGTGGGCCTTGTGGATTGGCATAGGCTTCGGTCAGTTACCTGGGGCTATAGGTCCTAAACCAAGATGTTGCCCAAGGCTAGAATTATAAAAGTTAAAGGCAGTTTTGAGGAAACGGACTCAAGTTTTCCTCCTAAATTTTAGCAAAAAAGTCTATCACTGAAATGACCCAACACAAATACTTATGTAAACTAGATTTTGGCCCAATTGGAATTCAGATCCAAATGCAGAGACACGTTTAGACTGTGATATATCGCTAGCATTGCAATATGCCAGGGGAGTGAACTGTTCCCAAGGATCAAACAATCAATACTCTTCCAGTGTTCTCTTCCTTTTGTTTTCTGATATATCTTCAAATATGTTTTACAAAGCAGCCAGGTGTGCAGCAGCCAGAGAGGAGCAGGAGAGTTATTTGTGATGATCTGCATAGCCACCTTCTGGGCAGGCAACTCATAAAGTGTGGGCAACGGCAAGCTGGACAAAAGAGCTATGGCTTCGGGGATAAAGACAATTACAGCTGGTATCTTCCATGGGCTGGACACACAGGAGAGGCAGGGACAAATGTGTTCTGTGCTGTGGATTAAAATAGCAACGGGTGGGACTTTTGATGGTGTTTTGGTTAGTTCTTGTAAGAGTAAAGATATTCTTTCTTATCCTTGGGCCAAATAATAAAGGGTGAGGAAGTCCTCACTGCCTGTTGTAGAGCAGACTTTTTTGGCTGCACAATTGTTCTCCTCCTTACTCCCTGCTAAATCATCTACTTCCCCCTTATCTCACATGTTTTCTGTTATGTTATAGCCCACTTGAATAAGAGTACTAAAAACAAAGTTTCATTAGCTGAGAGGGCAAGTATGCAAAGACAAGTTCGTAAAGCTAACAGAACAAGACAGTAATTTAAGTGCCATGTTCCTCTTAACAATTAATTGATGTTAAGAATGAGAATAAAGTACACTGATTGAAACTTGTCCTTCTAGATGTAGCTTTTATTCCCATTTGACTACATTTATTTTTCTACCATAACCTTTGGCTCATTTGAGTTATTGTTTCCCACAATCAAATATGTTAGTGTAATAGTAAAGATTTCCAGAAGGACGTTTTTCCCTCTGCTACTTTGGGAAAGGCTCTGCATGTAAACTGCTATATGACTTCATGCTAAGTACACACACTAAACATGATACATTTATTTTATCATTTGTAGCTAAAGAGACGTAATTATTTAAGTGGGTGTAATTTAGTGTTATGGCATCCCTCAAATTGCAGTCCTGAAATTACTTTAATCTATACTTTGGCTGGGGAAATATATGAAAAATTGAAAAGCTAAACAAAAACCCTGATGCCCAGAAAGGAGTTGTTTCTGGGGGTTGCATAGATGTCCTTGTGACATCTTTTCAGGAAGCAGTCCCACTTTTGCTTTACTATCTATTGAACTATTTATGGACTATTTATCAGTCATCACTGAGGGTGGTTTACCACCAGCAGACTTATGTGTCAAACTAAAAATGGGTGCTCTAGGCAAGCTACATCACATACTGTGCCTTTTACTGCCTGTGGAAAGAGCAAGGGACTCAGCTGTCCATCCTTTTGGGGACACAGAACGCTGAACTTCTGCTGCTTTTAATCTTAACAAAAGCCTATTAATTAGAAGTTGTGAATCTTTCCCCATTGTTTACATGCAGCTTTCAAAGTCCGCAGCAACAGCAGCGCACCGAGTTGTGAGAAAACAGCAACAAAAAACTACTGTCTTCTGATTTTTAAATATACATTTTGCAAGAAAAACCTCTCTAGATTCGCGCCTGTGCTTTCTAGCAACTAGTACTCTGTGAAAATCAGCCTAAGTTCTTTAAAGAGTGGTTTCATTAAGAATCTGTGCTTTATTAACTGGGTGTGGTATCCTGGTTTTTTAATGACTTAAGCACATTTTGAGCTAAGTAGAGTAGCTGTCTAATACTTTTGCTAGAATGGAAATATCAAAGTCAGCTCTTAATATTACCAGAATCTCTTCTATGAAAAGCCATCACAAACAGAAGTTTGTAATATCTGCATTTAAATAAATTTAGCTTCTTAGTAATTCTCTAATGACTGTGGGCTACCTCCTGTTCCCATTGAAGTCAGTGGGAATGTTGCCATTGACTTCACTGAGCTTGGGATTTTGTTTCCTTTCATCAAAGATTGTTCTAAATGTAGATCCCTGCAGCCTCAGTTTGGTATATATCTTCCTCCCAGTTTAGCATGAAATTAAAAGGACTCTTGCAATAAACTAAAGCATTTTACTTCCTTTTAGTGCCACCTCCTGCTACCACCCATTGAGACTAGGACAGCTGCCCTAGTTTTTGGGTTTATGAGTGTGTTTCTTTTTCCACTGTGGATGACTATGTTAACTGCTCCAAAGTTATTCCTCCAAAAACCCAGAACCTCTGTGGCAGTAGAGGTGGAGTGGTTTGTTCCTAGCCTGCTATTCTGCCTCTAAAACAATCATGAGGGGAAAGTTCCATTTTCTCTCTAGACACCTAGCACCAATAATAACTAATGTAAATTGTGGCTTAAAGCAATAAGCAGACCCTGTGAATGTAAGTTAAGAGCTCATCTGTGTGAATTTTACCTACAAAAACAAGCTGCTCATAAATAAATCTTCTGTCAATTTTTATAGTCCTGGAATAGAAGTTATTTTTTCTTACCTTTATTCTGTTTTGATATCTACCAGAAGAGACAACCAAACTTTTGCTCAGACAGTGAAATAGCAGTTAAAAGAACCTGAGTCAAAAATCTGTTTCCATCAGGGCAGCTTTGCCCAATGCTACTATTTCTGTTGTTGCAGAAGGTACTAATTAATCTATCTACCGAAGTGTATTTTTATCCAAGTTTGGATAGAGAGCCAGGACCTTAAAGAAGTCTGTTTATTCAATTAATGCCAAGGAGGAAAGAAGTTTGAATTAAAGCTAGTGAAAAATATTGTGAACAATAATAGGGAACAAGAAGAAAGCAACTATACAAACTGATCTTCAAAATGGGAACGTACAGACAAGGTAGACCAATCAAGCAGAGCAGAATGAAAGCAGCTGGAAAAGAGCCTTAATTAAACTGCTGCCTTCTGCAGTACCTGTGGAGCACAGCATCCCTCCTTTCTACATACCTGTTCTTGAGGGCTTTTACTATGATCAACATAAATCCCTTAGCTTTTGTAGGAGACTCCTACCCAAGCAGCTCCGCTACATTCCATAGGCTAGTTGACTGAAAATAGGTTTTAAAGAAGCAAAGTTTTAGTTCGAATAAGTGTTCGTGAGTTTTAGTTAGAATTATTGTTCATGTATGTAATGTGTCAGAAGCCTGACCAAAACCTACTGAAACAGAAGTAGTTCTCTATTTATTACACTCATCTGTGAATAAGACTTCCAGAGGACTCAGACTTTAAATGTCCAAACTCTGAGGATGCCTACCTCTCTCACAGGGACTTATTATTGAAACAAAATCGTGCTACTGGAGGCAGCTATCACTGGCATGTTAATATGCTTGACTTATTGCCAAAGGTGTTTGATTTGGGGTTTGTATGTGTGTCTGTAACGGGTAAGTGTTTTAAATGTGTGCAGGAGAAGAGTGAGTAGTGACTCTTAATAGGGGAAACACAAGTCTCCATGGGAACATAACAAATGTGGTTGCACAACAGTGATGCTTGCATTTCTAGGTATGTATCTGTTTCTTGGTCCATTTCTGTCATGCTATCACCTGGATTATACATTCAGTTGCACTGTTAGCATCATTACTGGCCCACTTTTCTGTCTGTTTTCTTCATTTTGTCTAATTAGAATCTACCCCCCATGACAAAATATTCCCATATAATCCAGGTTTGTGCTTTTATTGTTTATATTTCTGTGTATCGTTTTGCCCCAAAATGTGTTTACAATGTCTTCAGTGATTCGTTGCAGCAAATGTGAAGAGCAGACTTCACCCACTTTACATTTGGTCAAATGTTATTGCTCAGTTGAAATTGCTTTAACATTGTTTTGACAATGTAAAATAAAGATGGGAACACAATGCGTACTGTGAGGTCAGGGGACAGTTCAGGGAAGGTAACTCATGGAGATGTTCTGGACCGTGTTCTGTGCTAACAAGAAAGGTTATTTTCTTTGTCCTTTCTGATTATTGAATCAATGTATGTTGTTCTGTAGGTGTGAGGTGATTTCTCATTGTGTTTGAAGCTCAGTTTTAGTCAGAAATTTCTTACCACTGTCACTTGTGGCAAGCACACCTATGAGTTATGGAGCAGCGTTCTCCACTCCTTTGAGCAGTGTTTAAAATGTTGTTCATGGTGCTCACAGCAGAGCACAAAGCCGTGCTGCAGGTGTTTTAGCCAGAGGACAGGATGTGATCACTTCTTTCCTGCTGAGGAGTAGTTTCTCAAATGAAAATGTCATTGAAGAGAGCAAGAGTGTAAGTCATTTACCTATGTGAATAATTTGTTACAACATTTTTTGTTCTGATTTGGCTTTCTTCTTACATATGATCCATGTGCAAGAAATAACAGTTTTACTTTTTGCATGAAGAAGTTGAACCTGCAGAGATAATGAGGAGTGTGGAGGGGTTTCCAATCACTTCCGATCACATGAATTTACCTAAAAATTACTGAGGTACAGAGATCTTCCCAAAAGGCTACTGCTACAGAATTATTTCTTCTTCAGAGTGCAGGAAGACTTTCAATAGCATGATTGGCAAAAATGAGCTCCAGTCATTAAAGTAAGCAGCTAAGCCACCAAGCACCCACAGAAGATGAGCTCATTGAATCAGAAGATGCCACTTTAATGAAGTAGTTTTAAAACCAAAATTGTATTTTGAGACAGATTAGATGACTATCTGCCAAACTACCATGGCTGTATTTAGGTTGCCTACCCATCCAAATTATATGAGCGTAAAGAACTATAGTGCACCATATATGTCTATCTGTAGCACTGTACATACCACAGCTATGAGTATGTGTACCACCATGGAATTGAAACAATAGGGGAGCGAATTCTTAGCTGTATTTAGCATTTTAGCTCCACTGAATGTAAAGTCTGATGATGATTTTCTTCTGGGGAACATCTTGGCCTTCCTGAATTTAGGCTTTAGTAATTGCATGCACCAATCCTAGGAAGCTCCAGCCACACTCTTAGAGTGTGCCCTGGGTCCTGGAAGCTTCAGCTGAGGCATGACCATGCTGTGGCTGAGCCACGAAGAGATGTCTTTGCTCAAGCACTCGCAGCAGTTTAGCATCCACCAAGTGCACACGAGGCCGTTCAGGGGCAGGCAGGTGAGAAGAGTGGCAGTCTGGCGGTCCCCAAGGACTTTTCAGCAAACAGGCATCAGCACAGATGCTGTGACTTCACCCTTCAGCATTGCATTTTTTTAATCCAGTCTCTAATCCATTTACTTTATGAAGTGAAACATTCCAAAATTACAAAAGGATTTATATTTTGTGAACATGTGTGAGCCGGCTGGAAAGATTTGAGAATTTTCATACATTTCTCTTGGGTCCATCTTCGCAGCTGATTAACCTGCATTTCACACACCTCTTTAAAACTTCCATTTCAGGTTACTCTCTGAGATAGGTGATACCCAGGGCGAGTGGGTTTTCTTACAAGGATTTTGCAGTAGAAATGTTGAAACATGAGGGTAAAGACAGGGGAAAAACACTCTTAAATGTGTGCCAAGTACTAACTCACAGAAGCCGAGCAAGTTTTTGTAAAGACTGTTGACCCTGGCAGCAGGGTGGTGATTTTTCTCACTGCTAGCATTGCTGAAAAGTCTGTAAAGTAGCAAGAACAATTAAATAAATACGGAGGCAATGGTGCTAACCAGGTTAGGTAGTGATAGTCATTGTGACTGTGCTTATTGTGTTACATTAGCTTAGCCAAGAAAAACCTTATCTGGTTAAAACAATAGTTCCCAAAATGCACTCCTTTTAGAGAAATTAATTGTATTCAACATGGACTTCCAAAATAAATACAACACAAAATTTTAACTTTACTTATGCAAATCTATCAGGATGCTCCAGCCAAGCAATAACCCAAACCAAGATAACCTTGGCTAGTTTGTTACCCTTTAGCTACAAAGCTGTTGTGAGTTCCACTTCTGGTGTGGCTCCATGTACGCGAGTGCAGCGTGGCTTAAGTCTCTCTCTGAGTGGTCTTTTTTTTTCTACAATAGAGCTGGAAAGAATGTTTTTCACCGAAAGGAGTACATTCCGTGAGTGATGGTTTTCTGTTACAAAGTTATGATTTTGAAAAGGATCACTACCTCCCATTGAACAGGCCTCAGAATTTATGTACTTTCTTTGGCCGACATTTGAATCTGGCTTTGAAGCCAAGTATGAGAAGCAAAGCTTGCAGGAGGATTTTCTTTCTTTTCATGGTTTCTTAACATATGCACTTACTGCATAGAGGAAAACACATGCAATTTGTTCATTTGACAGCTTTCATCCCTTTAGATGCCTTTCCTGACCTCTCCTCACTATCTGTACTCCCTTCACACACCTTCTAAGCAGCTTAGGATGTGTGCCATGTAGTAAAAGAAATATATTTTATATTATACAGAGAAATAGTTCATGTTCTTTTTTCATCTGACTAATGTGAAAACCTAAGATTCGAGCAGACTTCTTTCCTCATCTGCCCCAGCCCTCTGAAAATACTAAAATATTCTTATTTTGAGTTTAAACATTTATACAGATATCTCAGATTTTCAGACTACCTTTGGTACAGGAAAAAGTGTTGATTAATTCTTTAATTTCTTCTTCAATCAAAGTTCAGTTCCAAATGCAAGTTAAAGAGCTTTGGAGAAACTTTATCCTGTATCTCACCAGAAGAATCCTTACTTATTTCAAAAGCTGGAATAGTCTTTCCTACTTCACTGTAGCAGAAGTTTCCTTAATTTAGTAATTTTGATACTCTCTGTACTTTTATAGGAATCCCTGCCGGTTCATCAACCCCTTTAAAAGAAAGAAAGAATAAACTGAGAGTAGTCTTTAATCTTTAAAAAATATTAAATTTAACTTAAAAAATGCAAAGTAAAGTTTCAAATTCAACCACGGTGTATTGAGTCCATTTCTTGAGTTATATTTTTTATACAAGACACCTAGAAACACAATGCAAAGTTCATGAAGTTTGTAGTTTCAATACTATGCTTATCCCATTTACTTAAATTTGTTTTATGTATTTCTTCAGTGTTTTCTTGAATGAAAAGTATTTTTTTCCTAGGACACTGAAAATGGGTCAGAATTTTCATGAATATTTGTAGCAGTAGTTAAGGTATCTGTGAGATGGGTTTCAGCATCTCCAAAGCCAACCCAGCAGAAGAGTTTCAAAACTGGTATTTAAAGCTTTTCTAGATTAGACATACCCAAGAGGGCAATAGGATGGTCTGCTCTTCCTCAAGGACACCTCATCTATTGAAAATGCTGCATGGGTTACTGGACAGGGATACAACTGCTGCTTTGGGACCTAAAAAGGTGATTGTGTTAAAAGTCAAAGTGCAGAAGGAAGTAAAATATTCTAGGTTATTAGAGCTAGAGCGAGGATGGTTCTGGTTCACATCAGAGAAAACCCCCTGGGGAGGAACTATGCCCATCAAACCTTCAGACTGGTCCAAGAAAATTTCATTTACATGAAGAGTTCAATGCCTTCAAATTCTTTCCCATGCAAGTAGTAGATCAAAGCCTTTGCTGCTTTACTGCAAAACACTGTGGCCAGGCTCATGACACAGGCCAAATCAAAGAAATTTTGAGTGGGATCTAATGTAAGGTCATGCCCCTTGCCTAGCTGGAAAAGCATTGGCTTCTTCAGCAGGACTGTGGAAAGAAATCTTGTGAGTAGTCTGCAGCTCTCTTTAACGCACATATGCCTGGCTCACTCTGAGACATTGGATCCTGGTGGGGACTTCATCACTCTGTTCCCTCTGACAGGACACAGCTTGTCTGCTTATGCCAACTTTCTGTGCTTCAGGCTGTACTCCCTCACATCAGCTGTGTGATGCAGAGGCGGAGGGCGATCAGTTGTAGTAATGATGGTCCTATCCAGCTTCCTCATCAGGGCTCTTCTTGGCTTTCCCTGTATTCCCAGTCAGTGCCTGGACTACTCCCGTGCTGGGGTGAGAGGCTGGGTTGTTCAGAAGCAAGCTGGTCCTTCAGAACTGGACACCCTCACAGGGTGAGACCACGGTCTTTCCTTTGATGCTTTAGGTTTTAACTTTTATATTTTTCAAATTCTGTCCTGCCTAGTGTGTAACTCTGAAGTTTCTTGTAGCCTGTTACCTTCTGCTCTCTCATGCTAGGTAGACATAACAAAGCCTCTCTGGGCCTGCTCTTCAAGGACACTCAGACCATTCTAGGCCCAAAAAGTATAAAACAAAGAGCCTCTAAAGGTGGGCAAGCTGAGGGGAATTACATCATTAAACTGAAGCTTTAATTGGAGAATTAACCCTGATATGCAAATGAACCAAACCTACAAAAGTGTGAAGAACTCGTGACCTGCTGTCCATCTTGAGGTCTGTCTTGGCAACAGCCTCTGGCTCCCCCGGAGTACCTTTGAAGGCCTTTCAAACAAATACCTATATTCCCTCACTCCTGCCTAGTCTCTGTTTCTAGGAGGCCTCTTAAGGCATCACCTTAGCTGGTCCGCCTCACGGCCATAAGCTTCTTTTGCTAAAGGGCTGGAGCGCGACTTTAATGTCAAAGGAAATTGCAACCTTCTACTCCATGTTTGTATTTACAGTAGTGAGAGGAAATTAAAGCACTGGCAGCACCTCTGAGCAGGCCAAGGAGGTGGGCTCTTGAGAATGATCAGAGAAGAAATGAAGAGATGGGAAATTTAAAGAAAGGAACAGAGATTTAATTGAAATTTTCACTGTCTAATATGAACAGAAAAGTTTTTTCACAGCATCCTCTTTAATAGGGAAATATTAAGATTTATTAACTAATAATCCTATAAGACAGTGATCAATAAAATAATATAATAAAAAAGAATATACAATTTTATTAGTTTTCAGTTGGATACAGCTTTCCAGTCAGGGATACAGGGATATAAACTGTCAAGTAAAATGATTTATCTTCAACACCTGTTTCATTTGAGGGATTCCTTTGCTTAAACTGGGTCTCTAGAATGATTCTAGCATCTCTAGTATCAAGGGGAAAAGGAAGGTTACTGTAACCTTCAAATTCAGCCAGATGCACAAGTGAGGTTGCTGCAGCAAACTCCAACAGAAATGGACCTCAGAGTTGGAGATGTACTTTTCTTACCTGAAGTGCTGGGGAAAACGTAAAACTGCAGTTCTGTATAAGCTTACATTTCCCTCTCTTTCTGTTTACTGCATTCATAATGTTTTATGTCACCACTTTAGCTGAAAATAATGAAAAGGCTTTATGCAGTTTCCTCTGCAGTAGACTTTTGTATAATATCACAGCTGACCACCAGTGATACCCTGGATTTTGAAGATAAATATTTCAAGTGAACTCTTCAGTATATGCTTGGTGCTTTTCTCTACAAGACATTTTCCACACTACAAAGAAGACAATGAAAACATTAAGTAGGGATATTACAGCAATTCCCTAGAGTTAGGAAATTATTTTGTTTTTCTCACAGTTTTAGTATCTGATCACTGTGAAATCTAGTGTAAACTCAAGAAGTTGTGAGATGAGTTCTGCAGATGTTTAAAGAAAAAAATTACTAAAATCAAATCAATTATATGAAATCACCTCTCAACTTCCTCTCAGGCTAAGGTGAGAGTAAAGAGTCACACGGACTAGCCTGAAAAAATCTGAGGTCGCCCACTACTAATGTACCTTGGTCCTGTAGCTTCATAGGGAAAAGGAATAGAAAATGGTGTTCCAGAAACACTGTGTCCTGCTATGGATTCCGAGTCTTACCTTGCATCTGTATAAACTGAGTAAGCAACAAGCTGTTGTCTGCTTGCATTCACACAGTGCTTACTGTTGCTACCTGCTCACCTTCTGTTTGAGTGTGTGAGTGTTGAGACAAAAGAAGGCATTAGTTACAACAGCGAAATAACCTAAAACAAATAATAAGCAAAAACTCAGAGGATGAATGAAAATAAGTATTGAAAAGAGGAAGACTTGCAGTAGAGTGAGCAAGACAAACTGCGCTCAAAGAGGGGCAACCTGGGGTGCAGGAGGTAAGATTAAGGCTGAAGGCTGTATGAGAGAAAACGTGGAGGATACCAGGGTTCAATAGTGAAGGAAGTGGGGATTTATGACAGCTGATGGCTGTCAGCCCTGCATTCTTTCCTTCCTAAGGGCATTCCTTGCTTGGGGGAGAATTTAATCGTTCACTCTCTGTTCCATCAGGTTATGCAAAGTGTGAAAGGTCCATGATCCACTTCTTACTGGGGCAGCGTTCCTGTCCTTTTTATGTAGGGAAGGGAAGGGAAGGGAAGGGAAGGGAAGGGAAGGGAAGGGAAGGGAAGGGAAGGGAAGGGAAGGGAAGGGAAGGGAAGGGAAGGGAAGGGAAGGGAAGGGAAGGGAAGGGAAGGGAAGGGAAGGGAAGGGAAGGGAAGGGAAGGGAAGGGAAGGGAAGGGAAGGGAAGGGAAGGGAAGGGAAGGGAAGGGAAGGGAAGGGAAGGGAAGGGAAGGGAAGGGAAGGGAAGGGAAGGGAAGGGAAGGGCAATGAGACCTACTATTCCAGTGGCTATTTAGGATGCACTCTCTACTCCATCTCATTTGAGTTCTGGTGCCCTGTTCATCAAATCCCTGTTTGTTTCTGCCATAGATTGTAGCTTCTTATATCTGAAGGGGATTTTAGTCATTCTTTCTATGCTTCCATCTGCCTCTGAAGCTAGAACTGAGACTGCAAAGAGAAAGGTGCTGCGGGGACAAACTGTTCATGATCCTTAACCACTCACTAGAGCTAGGTTTAACATATTCCTTCTATTTGAGGAATTAAGGAAGAGCATCCTCAGTGCATGGTAGATACTCTAAAGTATTGGTGCTAGTGACAAGGAATTCAAATGCCCACTAGGATGAATACTCTCATGTCTGTGTAAACTGTTTTTGTTTTTTTATTGAAAGGGTGAATTTTCTATATGTTCTAAATTAAGCATATTAGAGCAGGTTCCTTTGATATCCAGCATGCTTACAGAGGTTCAGAATAGGGTTAATTGTCAAAATGTGGCAGCATACAAGCCACAGCAATGCAAAACAAATCTTCAAGAAAACAGTCCTAAAAATAAATGAAACAAATCCAGGAAAAAGCAAAGAAAATCAATAAAGCTCATTCATTTCTTGATGTTTCTTGTGTATAGATCCAGGCTACTAAGTTCTGGCTCTACAGGGAATGCAAGGCTTTACCCTAGCTAATATTACCCTTTGGGGAAACAGCACTGAACCTACATACTTGAAAAATTAAGTTCTGAAAATGGCAGAAGTCAAATACTTCACATCTGGGGTGCTGAACCCTTTCCTAGGCAGGCTGGGGAAAGAGACATAGCAGATCTTTCCAGTATTTTGATCAGCTCATTCTACCACTTTAAAAATACACCCAGCCCTCTGCACTGGTTCTGTCTTACCCAGAGATTTCCTCCCAGCAGTGGGAGTTGATGGGAGTCCTATTAGTGACTTTCGTTAGTTCAGGATTTCATTCATAGCCTGCTGGAGAAGTCAAGTAAAGAGAAGGTAAAATAGAACCACATAGTCTCAAAGAATTTACTTTGAACGTCAGACACAACTGTTATATCCAAATGCACTCTAACAAAACCAGCATTTTGTGGCCAGTTTCCAGCAATCCTACTTGAAAAAGGCAAGTTGAAGATTGAGTTTGGAAGAAGGAGAGAATTACCTTCCAAGAGATTTCAGAAAAAGCACTTGAAGAAGGGACTTCATGGAGGAGTGTACAAAGCTGTTTGCAAATGAGTGGCACTAGCAGTGGTTAAGGTTGCAACTGCAGGCTGCTCCTGTGTCTGTGTGAATTCAGGATGAATACTGTCTCTGAGAAAGATTTATTTTCCAATATGAGCTTTTTTTTTAACCAAGGGATATTTTCAGGTAGCATCAGCTCTCACCTCCTTGTCACATTTCTGTTCCACTTGTAATTTAAATGGAGGCAGAGATAGTTCTCTGCCAGTACCATGTGTTCGTTCAGAGATTCCACCTCCACATCTGTTGTTCTGCATAAATCTATCTGCTAAGTTATTGGCTGAAGTTCAACAGAGTCTATACATTTCCCCAATTAAGCCATCAGTTAGCAATTCCCAATTGGTGACCTTAATGTGCCTTGTGGATAAAAAGCTCCAAAATTTTTCTGATCTGAGAAAAATGGGGGGAGCAGGAGTGTGTGTGTACCCACATGAAACAATATTAATAATCTTCCAGCTGCAAGTTACCATACATTTGCAGACCACGGTGAACGTATTAGCCTGTTACAATTATATACAGTTTTTACATGTAACTAATGCAAGTTTCTGTATGCTAATGCACCAGCCAATTAGTTGACATCCACAATTAATTCTCCTTTCTCTGTCACCTAGTTAGCATTGAATGAGGTCGGTACGTACATGAATTCTCATGTGATTCTTGATTGCATTGTAGAACATGATCAAAAGGCTCTGTTTGAATGTGAATGATTGTGTTGCTTGCAGTACTTGATGGCAATTTACTTAAATATGATACTCCGCAGGAGAACTTGTTCAAAGTAAAGTCGCAACCAGCAGTTTATCGTTTCCATGCACAGTATTTCAGAATATTGCCTCTTGAAAGCCTTAAAAAAACCAGCAAGACAATGCCAAGAGGAAAAATTAAAGCATTGGTATGACCATGCTCTTCAATATCAATGTGGGGCAAAATATATAAGCCTTAAATTAATAAGGTGAATACCTAAAGCCTAATAATGAGCAGCCCCCTCATCTGAGAGAGCACAGAGGTAATGTCTTGTATAGAAAATGTATTTGATAGCATAAATTCTTCCAGCCCAGATACATTCCATGCACCAATCTCAACTGGTCTAAGCAACTAAATCCTCTCACACCTGGTGACTTCCATGAAGACTTGCAGTCTGCAGACGCAAGCCTGGGAATTGTTGTCAAACACCTGGCACATTTACACTACTGTGGTAATGAAGCCTCATGCAACCTTATTGACATAGGTAAGTGGCTGAAGCATAAGGACAAATATACTACAGAAGAGAAATGTTGTAAAATACTGGAGTTTTATTTACTAATTGTCAGCTCTACTCTTTCTCCCACGCTTTTCACCTCACTAACAGAATCACCTTTCACTGAAAATAAAGTCACAGGTAGAACATTACTTATAATATTCTACTGGTCTATACTGTATTTGCAGCATAACATTTGCCCCTGACTTAACTATTATAGGCCTAGATAGATATATATGCCATTTAACAGCTTCTGCTGGTCCTAATAAAGAAGATAGCCGGTCTCAGTTCACAGTGACATTTCCTTTGCTATCTCCGTATTTCTTAAAATAAGCTTTCTATCTAGTTGAGACTTTACTCCCAGATAGCAGTTCAATAAAGATGGTTACAGTTCTGTACCTGTTCAAGACTTCCAAAACCATCTGGCCATCTTTAGATGAACCTACCCAGTTCATCTAAACCACCCAGTGAACTGGTGGTTTTAATCTTGAAAAAGGGAATATAAACAGCACTCTATTATCAGGTCCAGACAAGCAGTTTCTCTGAAACAGCTGTCTCAAGCACTCCATTGGTTGTTTTCCTCTGGCTGACTGGCCAAGAAAGAAGATGCAAAGCACTGCTTTGTTGCTGCCTCTCCCCTCTCCTTGTTGGTAGAGAAGAAAATCTGATATACATAGCAGGACAGGACTGTGCTGTACCCTGCTCTAAATATAGATTGAGCAAGGTAGTGTTTATTCAGCACAAGAAGAGGAGCACAGACCATTTACTCTTTTCTTTGTGGCACAGCTCCTGAGGCAGAGCAATGCTGTGAAAAGTCTTGCTCAATAATTCCGACCGAGGTTTGAACTATCAAAAAGAAAAAAGTCTTTCCCAAGGGAAATTAGAAGAATAAATAAGAATTAAAGACGGAACTGTCATTTATTACCTTTTTGGACGGTTAAATAATAAGAACATGAGTAAAGCCCTTTTGTGTCAGCACTCTTCTGATGTGAGAGACAACAGAACTGTGAGTCTGGCATATATATGTCTTGTACCTCTTCAGCATCCACAGCTGTTATTGAAGATCTTAGAAGCAGACCACTCACTAGGTTTCTGTTTACCAACACATTTTCCATGAGTTTGTCTAATTCTTTTGAAACTACTGATACTGTCTGCTTCCGCAGCTTCCTGTGTCAGCAAACTCCACAATGCAAGTTAGGCTGTAGTGACAAAAATCTTTTTTGAAGCTGGCGATTTCTCAAATGAGAAGGGACCTTGAGCTTTTCCCCTCCTTTTTATCAATAATTTTCTGTCCTGTTAGAAATCTAAAGATGTGCCGATAGATATCGCCTGGTCAGGTACTTCTTGCTGACTGATAGTGGTGTTCAGCTGGTGAGAAAAGACAAGGGAATAACAGGAGCACGCAGGCAACCAAGATTTGTCTCCCACTGCCCTCACTACCCTATCAGGTAAATTAAGGCTGGAATATCAGATCAGAGTTTCAGCTTAAAGTCTTAATTTCCTGGCTTTTTGTGGGTTTTAGGCAGACCCTTAATGTTACTTTAATGTAGGGGGTTTCTTGTGGTTTAATATTTCTAAAGTCAGTAAATTATTTCCAGCATATGTAAAAAAGACAAATTTCTCCTGTGGTTAGTGACCACAAAGCAAAACAAGAAACAGAAATACTCAAGAGTAGCATTCTTGAGAAGAGGTTATAGAGCTTTAAACCTCCCTTTTGATCTTATGTGCAGAGAAACAAAGTTCAGTGCAAGGCTGATGATTAATACCTTTACAAAGCATAATAGCAAATAAACACAAACTGTGTCCACCATCTCTGCAGACCAGTACAAAATGTTTTTTGTCTGCTGTGGCAGCAAACGCTTTGAAACAGCGTCCCCACTCTCATACATTCATCCCGTAAAAATGAAGTGCTGAACAATAAATTTATCCCAGCTTGTGAGGAGAGGTCCCAGACTGCCAAGCAATGAAGAAAATGTTGCATCAAATAATGGTTTATTTCCACTAGTGAATGGTTATTCTTCCTTAGCCTTTCCCATGGAGGGGAAAGAGAGGTGAGCTGATGTCTGAAATTGAGGCAGAATTGTTGCTAGAGTTGAATGGAGAGAAACTGTGAAGATCTGACTGATATTTTCAGATAAAATCCATAAAGCTTGGGAAATCACAATCTGTGCAGCTGGACAATAGCTAGATCCATTATCCCAGCCAGCCTCCTCTGGTAACAGTTTTGACTGCAAGGCTTGAAAGAACCAGTTACAGATCTTGTGGGACAGATGACCACACAGGCACTGGGACTCCTAGGCCTGTGCAGTCCCGCTCCAGCAGCGGTGTGCCCCTGATGCCTGCTGTGCACCCCACACAAAGCCAGTGGGTCATTTCCCTGCAGGTCCCCAGGCCTGGCTGACTCGGGGCAGGTGGCCTTGGCAAGCCTCTTGCCCGTGTCTCTAAGCCAGGCTTGTGCAATGAAAAGAAACTATCATTGATTCACCATAGCCTCAGGGAAGAGCTGGGAATAGCAAAGTTTCTGTTTGCTTACTTGTGAACGTCTGGGTAAAAAGATTAAGTGTTGAGAAAACAATATTTTTTCAAGAAGTAAAATCTTTTGACAGTACTGGCAGTCAGATATACTGGGGATTGTTCATGTTAGCTTTGTTCTCAGCACCATTTAAAAACTCTGGTTGCATCACTGATGGAATGCATCCATGGGTGCTGAGAATGCTGGCAGGCACATGGCAAGACCACTCACAATCATCTACGAAAGGTCAGGGGGATAAGAAGAGGTCCCTGAGGATTGGAAGAAAGCAAATATCACCCCAATCCTCAGAAATGGCTACAAGGAGAACCTAGGGAGCTACCATCCAGACAGCCTCACCTCCATCCCTGGAAAGGTGAAGGAGCTCCTCATTCTGGAGGACATCTCTATCCACATGGATGACATGAAGATGATCAGGATAGTCAGCATGAACTCACTAAAGGTAAATCATGCTTGTCCAACCTGATTGCTCTCTACAATGAAACAACTGCCTGGATGTGTTGAGGGAAGAGCACAGGACATTGTCTAGCTTGATTTCAGCAAGTTTTTCAATGCTGCCTCTCCCAACATCTTCATAGGGAGTGTGGACTGGGTAAGTGGACAGTGATGTGGCTTGAGAACTGGCTGAATGGCAGATCCCAGAGGGCTGTAATCAGAGGCACAGAGCCTAGCTGGAGGCCTGTCACTGGTGGTGTCCCCAAGGCTCAATACTGGGCCTAGTATTGCTGAACTTCTTCATCAATAACTTGGATGAAGGGGTTGGCGTGCCTCCTCACCAAGGTCACTGATGACACAAACTGTAGGAGCAGAAATTAATTTGCTTGTCTTTCTCATGATATTTTCAGTGTAATTTCTGGAATAGTATGGGAAGGAATGCTAGTTCAGTAACATCTTCAGGAGCAGCTTTGTAGGCTACTCACTCCAGAAGTGTTACCATGAATTAAAGGAGATTTAAGAATGGAGGAGGAGATTGGTTGCACTGTTCTCCCACACATTCAGTTGGAGCTGAATGAAATAAAGGTGTGCTGTGCATTAGAAGTTGAAGAAAGCTACACCTTGCCTCGAGATTGTGATTCTTCTCTTCGCAATACAGCTGTGATTCGCCCTAACAGTGGCAAGGACAAGAAGAGGTTTAAAACAGAAAAAAAGTGTCTGAAGTCTCAAATAAACACCAGGCCATATCTCTTAGCTACAACATTTGAGAGGGACATTCTTCTGTTAATACAGCTGGGAAATCTGCAGTCTGCACTGGAAAAGGCAAACACTGTATTTGATGATGCTGCAAAATGTCCAGGCTAGAAAGTTACTTAGATGTCATTTCAATTAATTATTCAAGATTTCCCAAGAGAAACTGCTAAATTGATTAAAATTAACAGTTAATTTAAAGTTAATTTTGTGGACAGTTAGCTCCAATATTGCTAACTAACTGATCATATTCTTCTTTCGCTGGAAAAATGTTAAAAAGGTCACAATCTGTCTTGCTACATCATGGTTTGGAAAAAATATTCATGTCATGCTATGAGAGGAAGACATTATTACTGACAATGTGTGGTACAAAATTGACTCAACGAATCACATTCTGCTTTGTGAATCCCTTTTTTTCTGTTACATCGGAATTCTGTTCTTCTTTGTCAAAAGCCTACCATTCCTTGCAGATATTAATACCTCTCTTTCTTAAACAAGAATTACAACTGGCAGCTCTGGGACCCCAGCTTACCCAGCTCACAGTGAGTAACTCCTTACTTCAGTAACAGCTCCATTTGCTTTGGTGGGACTGTTTGGAGTGAAATGCTACTCAATGTGAGTAAAAGGGCCAATGCTTGACCCAGTAAGCATAGCATTCAGCTTGGCTGCTCCCATAAAAATCTAGGCATAAAAGTCCATACTTTCTTGGAAGCATTAGGTTACATTTAATTTACAAGCAATACAAATGAAGGTAACCTTACTAGAGTCTTGAAAGACTGAAATAGCTCTTATTTTGTCTTGAGAGAAAATATATAATTAAATATTGCAGATTTTAAGGCAACATGTTTACTATTGCTAATGTAATATCGATATAGAGGTATCCAGTTTATATAATATCTATAATGATTGGAAATAAAAGGCAAATATTCAGAATGGCAGTCACACTCTTCTTCATGGTCTTTGAACATCTATTAAGACTTCAGAGTTTAAATTGTATTCATACATCACACCAGTGGGATTATAACCAATAGAGTATATGTATTCCTTAGGGATGTAATTATATGCAGTTAAATAGCAGGGAATGTATGATGCTATATATTGAGCTAAGGAGTAAAATACATTGTACTTAGGTAAAATCTCCCATTTGATATACTCAGATATTTAGGGGTTAATGAAGTAAGCCCTCCTGTAAAGTGGGTAAGTATTATTAATCTCCAAGAACTTTCTTGTATTCTGCAGGAAGTACAGGACACAACTTTGAAAAATCTTTTTTTCCTGACTGATGTCACTGTTTTCTCTGCCATTACAGGGCACAAACATACATAACCTTGTATAAATGGTATAAACTGGCGTTCATCTGGCATGTCTGCTTTACTCAGTGATGTGCATGAATAAGGTAAAAGGTCACAAATTAATACAAATAAATCCTTTAAACTACATTCTGCCATTAATTTGGGGTGGAGGAAAGGAAGGGATTAATAATGCATGGGAAAAAATACAGGAAAAAAGGAGTTAATTTTTTTAACCTAAGAGACTAACAAAGCTCCTATAAAACCAAAATCTTCTAGTTGCCCTGCCTCCATCTGCATAAGTATCCGTGGAACAGAAAGCTGATAACCAATTAGTAACCAGGCAGTAGCCAATGTCCTTTCCAGATAAACATCACTGTTCAAACACCTGCTATTCAGGTCCTGTGAATACTAGAGGCAGGTGGTATATTTAAAAAAAAAACAACAACAAAGTATATATTTACCCTCATTTGACCTAAATCTAGCTCTGATTCAGAATTGGGGTTTTTTTAGTACTTTGCTGCATGAGCTGCTCTGCATTGAGTTTAAGGAAAAAGGGAAAACAGAAGGAGAAGAGATTTGTTTCACATATAAAGGCAGGAATAAATCTTTCTGAAGAAAACTGACTGGTGACCAAAATTGGTGAGACCAACAAAGGAAATGAACAAAAGTTAAGTATTTGAATATAGGACTGCATTTGGTTTAGATGGACACACGGGATGTAAATTAAATGTATATTGGTTTAGGTACCCTATATAGTAGTAGATACCTCACATACTTATTCTCCATAACTAAAATAATGGAAGTGACAGCATGGATGTGTGGTTTTATTTCAGTAGAATCTGATATATAACACCTGAAACAGTGATGTCATATTTAAAACTGTCCCTGCCTAGATCTGGATTGAAGTCAAGTCTTGCTAGAAGTCGTGTGTGACAATAATAGAAAGGCCCTCTCAGAGTGTTCCATTTCAGTCTCCTATCTGTGTCAGATTGAATTTTCCTTTATCTAAAAGTTAGTTTGGGATATGCTAAAATAACACAGTGGTAGCCTGGGGCATTGCCCCAAGAACTGAATTGAAGGACTCCCAGAGTTGATCCTGATAGATAAGGCCATATAAGGAGTGTTCCTCTGCATAACATTGCTAATGATTGATATATTGAAGCTATCTTTAAAATTGGGGATTTCCCTTCTGTTTCTTCAGAAAAGTATTTGGGATTTTTTTCTCTTCCCATAACTGCATATTCAAGTGGAGATAACAGACAACAAGAAACTTATCAATACAAATATTCTCTTTCTTGTTTGCCATGAAAAAGAAAAAAACAAAAACAAACCAAACCAAACCAACAACAACAACAACAACAAAACTCAAAAAAGCCCCAAAAG
This sequence comes from Lycocorax pyrrhopterus obiensis, assembly GCA_014706295.1. Taxonomy (NCBI): domain Eukaryota; kingdom Metazoa; phylum Chordata; class Aves; order Passeriformes; family Paradisaeidae; genus Lycocorax; species Lycocorax pyrrhopterus. The sequence continues at coordinate 31,112,980 of JACSVZ010000002.1, forward strand.
AACAAAAAAACTCAGACCAACAAAAAAGCAGCATGTTTTTCCCTGCATATGGATCTTTAACACCACTCTATCATTACGTGATGTGCAGGTAATAACCTCCTTGATCAACAACGTATTATATGCTAGTTTTAGAAACTGGTGGAGTTAATTGCAGTTTCAAGGGGTTATGTAGCCTTTTGGTGGGGGCATTGTCTTGACCAGGAAATATGAAAATTGTTGAGCTTTTTCCCAATGCCAAGATACAGTAACACATTATTGGTGTTGTAAGTGCTCTCATATGCTTCAGAAATAATTAAATTTTTATTGACTTTTTGGCCTGGCTTCTAAAGGTGAATATCCTTTCAGATGCTAAAAATTTGATACATTTGAAGTTTGGGGAAGCTTCTTTTCACTCCGTGGAACATATGGATGCAGCAGGACTAAGGCAATTCTGGTCTCCTGGTATGATTGGCCAACAAAGGACTGGAGAGAGAAACAAGGTTAGCTTTCTTTAAAAGAGCTGCCAGTCTAACATATATCAACTTTTCTGTAGAGGTTCTGATTAGGATTCAAAGGAAGAGGACCAGTTGTCCACAAAAAAAAAATTAAAAATGGATTGATCCATTTATCATCCAGAGGAAGCAGACACACTTGTAAATTGAAATAATGTGGATGCAAGCAGAGGGGTCTATTTTCCTCTCCTCATTAATCTCATTAACATAGGCAACAAGTACTTGCAGATAAAAGCTGACAACTGTGCACCAGACACAGCTAATTCTGTATCCAGGAAAAATTCTTAAAAGTTTTCTTCTTCTTTCTCCTTCTTTCTTTTTCTTTCTTTTTCTTTCTTTTTCTTTTCTTTCTCTTTCTTTCTCTCTTTCTTTCTTTCTCTTTTTCTCATTCCTTCTTTCTCTCTCTTTCTCTCTCTTTCTCTCTCTTTCTCTCTCTTTCTCTCTCTTTTCTCTTTTTTCCCTTTCCTTTCCTTTCCTTTCCTTTCCTTTCCTTTCCTTTCCTTTCCTTTCCTTTCCTTTCCTTTCCTTTCCTTTCCTTTCCTTTCCTTTCCTTTCCTTTCCTTCCTCTCCTCTCCTCCTTCCTCTCCTCTCCTCTCCTCTCCTCTCCTCTCCTCTCCTCTCCTCTCCTCTCCTCTCCTCTCCTCTCCTCTCCTCTCCTCTCCTCTCCTCTCCTCTCCTCTCCTCTCCTCTCCTCTCCTCTCCTCTCCTCTCCTCTCCTCTCCTCTCCTCTCCTCTCCTCTCCTCTCCTCTCCTCTCCTCTCCTCTCCTCTCCTCTCCTCTCCTCTCCTCTCCTCTCCTCTCCTCTCCTCTCCTCTCCTCTCCTCTCCTCTCCTCTCCTCTCCTCTCCTCTCCTCTCCTCTCCTCTCCTCTCCTCTCCTCTCCTCTCCTCTCCTCTCCTCTCCTCTCCTCTCCTCTCCTCTCCTCTCCTCTCCTCTCCTCTCCTCTCCTCTCCTCTCCTCTCCTCTCCTCTCCTCTCCTCTCCTCTCCTCTCCTCTCCTCTCCTCTCCTCTCCTCTCCTCTCCTCTCCTCTCCTCTCCTCTCCTCTCCTCTCCTCTCCTCTCCTCTCCTCTCCTCTCCTCTCCTCTCCTCTCCTTTCCTCTCCTTTCCTCTCCTCTCCTTTCCTCTCCTCTCCTTTCCTTTTTTCTCTTTCTCTTTCTCTCTCCTTCCTTCCTTCCTTCCTTCCTTCCTTCCTTCCTTCCTTCCTTCCTTCCTTCCTCTTCCTTCCTAACTTTCTCTCTTTCCCTCATTCTTTTTATTCCATACAGCATAATTTGATCACAGCAATGAAGAATCTTGAAAAATCAGCCTTATTATTAGACCATATTGACATTCCATAGAGGAAGTGATCAGATGGCAGCTGTTGTTGCAATGCTGACTGTAACATGATGAAAGTTCTTTCCCCACCTAGTCCTAGCCAAGATCAGTGTTAATTTTTTTTTTGCTGATGCATTAAATTTGGGAGGAGGGGCTATTTCAATTTCAGATGGAAAACTGTCTCTTAGTGAGATCAAACATCTGAGTCCACCTGCCAAGAAATGCAGGGAAGAAGTCAACACACAGGGAATTTTGATCTATTTTTGTTTTTATTTCCTGCTGTTCATGAGAACCAGGAATGCAGATCAGACTCCACCATCCATCGAGAGGCATATGTTTGCAAGGCTTCCGCTACTTTTTGGAGAATACCCATCCCCTTGCAGCTTTTGGCCAATCCTTTTGTTCTCTTCGGGCCTTGGGTAATTTATCTGTGACTCATCTCTGGCAAGGGAATCCCAGGCCTGTTGGAGTAGCCTGGGAGAGTTCATGGTGATTTATGGACTCTGAAGATGAATGCCCCCTGTTTTCCTGTTTCAAATTCTCACTCCATATTTGCCCTCTGTTCAGAGAAATCTCTGAAAAGCCTTGTATTAAAAGGACCTTCAGAGTTTCTTGATGATTCAGCTGGTCAAATGACAGGGCAGCGAAAGGTTTGCAAGCTGGTTGAAGTGCAGATTAAGGTAATCTGAGGGAATGATGTGGTGAGAGAAAAGGTGACCTGCATTCCTCTGAAGGCATGGGACAGGTTCAGTGTTGCATGTCAGTGGATAGCCTGGATGCTGGAAGGAGACTGTAGAAACCATTTGAACCACTGGCAAATCTCATAAAAAGGTTCCTTACGGGGCTAGTCTGCCACCTTATTACCCCAGAGCAGCTGTTTTAAAGAACAGGCATAAACTCACCCTGGCTATTGCGAGCACGTTTTTCTGGGAGGTGAAAGGTTTGGCATCTGGAAGTGTCAGAAAGGAGCCTCTTGCCATAAATCACACCAGAAAGCACTCAGATTTGACAAGTGCTTTGAGAGCACTTATATGTTCACCCCCAAATTCCAATATCAAAGAGCAGCCCTTCAGGCTGTAAACTCCTACAATGCACCACATCTGACACAGGAAGATGCACTAGTGGGGAGTTGAATGGCAGAAGTGTCCTTGACACCTGAGGACTGCTCACAGACAACGGCTGGCACACACTGGGCTGCATGAATTCCCCTGCTCCAGTGCTCTGCTCCAAGAATGAAGAGACTTTGCCTTCTCTCAGATGAAAAGTCCTTTCCCCTTCTCCTTTTCCCTTCCACCCCTCCCTTTCACTGCCCAGGTCCTAGCAGTGGAGCCAGCTGAGAGCAGAGCCAGAAGCTCCTGGGTATGAGCTCTCTGCTCTGCACTCAGAACTGTCCAGGGCTGAGCCCATCACAGATAATCAGACATCTCATGCTTCATTCCTAAGAATAAGGGAAATATTTTTTGTCACTATTTCCTCAGCATCTAGCATTTTTTCTCTAATCAGAAAAGAAAATACTGTGGCACCTCTGCTCCTGAGATGGTCACCAATGGTCATGAACTCCTTCCATATATTTTTTTTCTTACTGAAATGCTTCCACAAATAAAACAGGCCTCCATAAAACAGCAGGAAAAATCCACTCCCAGCGAGACTCCTTGGAGGCAGTGTGAGAGGATGACAGTGTCTGAAAGGTGGGAATAAGAAGCTGCCCCCCTGCTTGCTCTCACAGACAGCTGTCTCTGCCCGGTTCACTTCTCCTGGTGATTTATGAAGCCCTTTGATCAGAATCGAGTTTTAATTGCCTGAACTGCAGAATCTGACACTTGCTTCATCAAGTCAAAAGCAGAGCCTCTCCTCTCCTCTCCTCTCCTCTCCTCTCCTCTCCTCTCCTCTCCTCTCCTCTCCTCTCCTCTCCTCTCCTCTCCTCTCCTCTCCTCTCCTCTCCTCTCCTCTCCTCTCCTCTCCTCTCCTCTCCTCTCCTCTCCTCTCCTCTCCTCTCCTCTCCTCTCCTCTCCTCTCCTCTCCTCTCCTCTCCTCTCCTCTCCTCTCCTCTCCTCTCCTCTCCTCCTCTCCTCTCCTCTCCTCTCCTCTCCTCTCCTCTCCTCTCCTCTCCTCCTCTCCTCTCCTCTCCTCTCCTCTCCTCTCCTCTCCTCTCCTCTCCTCTCCTCTCCTCTCCTCTCCTCTCCTCTCCTCTCCTCTCCTCTCCTCTCCTCTCCTCTCCTCTCCTCTCCTCTCCTCTCCTCTCCTCTCCTCTCCTCTCCTCTCCTCTCCTCTCCTCTCCTCTCCTCTCCTCTCCTCTCTCTCCTCTCCTCTTCCATGGATCCAAGCCCTGTAGGATTTTAGGAAACCACCCAATCCTTAACTCCATCTTTCAAGTAGCCATCACCTCAATAGTTGAGAAAGAAAGAAAGAAGGAAAGAAAGAAAAAGAAAGAAAGACATGAACACTTTTCTGTCTTAAATACTGTCAAGTTCCCCAACCCATCCATCCCAAGGTCTCAAGAAGAGGCCTTGGAGAGGGGAAGAGGGGGAAAACTCTCCTGGTGGGGTGCTTGGGAAAGCCCTCCCTTCAGGCACAGACCTCGGGAAAGCCCAGCCGGTGGGGACAGATGTTGAGGGATCCCTCTTGGTGGGATCAGACCCTGGGGAAACCCTCCCTGCATCGGAGCACCCCATCCCGCAGAGCTGGGTCCCCTGCGGGGGCTGGCTGCCCACCCAGGGCCTGGCCATCCCTGGGGGAGCAGGCATCATGTTACTGCTGGGCAGGCAGAAGGAAGGCGAGTGTCAGGCACTGTCACGTATTATTAGTACTGTTTCTCCCCATTAAAGCCATGCCTTTGAGCAAAGGGGTTTCTTTCATGTTCTCCCCCACCAATACTCTGACAGAACTCCTAAAACTCAGGAATTTTCCAAATCAAAGACTTAATCATTATCCTTCTGTCCATTTCCCCCCTCTCTGCCACACACACTATACCCCAAACTGCTTTAACTGTCATTACCCCCAGCACAGATGCCTGTTTAAATTCTTGATTCAAGCTGGAGGACATTTAATAGCTGACTGGATTAAATATTGCAGACTCCAGCCCAGAATCTCTTTGAAAATACAGGTCGAGGAACTATGTCTAAATTCGCTGGATGAAAACTGATCTATGATATATGTTTTAAGTTCAGATCTGAGGACCGGGTGAAAGGGGGAAGGGAGTCTGTTCTGGATCTGGTTTATATTGGTGTAAAAACCTTGAAGTTGAAGGGTGTTCCAGGATGCTTAGAGAGAGAGAAAGACAGAAAGTGAGAGGAAGGAAGGAAGGAAGGAAGGAAGGAAGGAAGGAAGGAAGGAAGAAAGGAAGGAAGGAAGGAAGGAAGGAAGGAAAAGAGAGAAAGAGAGAAAGAGAGAGCAAAGGAAAGAAAAAAGAAAGAAAGAAAGAGAAAGAAAGAAAGAAAGAGAAAGAAAGAAAGAAAGAAAGAAAGAAAGAAAGAAAGAAAGAAAGAAAGAAAGAAAGAAAGAAAGAAAGAAAGAAAGAAAGAAAGAAAGAAAGAAAGAAAGAAAGAAAGAAAGAAAGAAAGAAAGAAAGAAAGAGAAAACCTGATCAATTAGCTAATCTTTCTCTAAGGGAAATGGATATATTTTCCATCGCAAATAATTAAATATGAAGCATGGCAAAGCACTTTGAAAGTGCTGAGGTTCTGTGGAGGAATTAGCCGCCTGTTTGAAATTAACACTAATTTGGCTCTTACATCAACAACCCCTTCGTAGACAGCATCTCACTCAGTCTCTAAACATGTTTGATAGCTCTACGGTTCAGAAAGGAGTGTGTGTGTGTCTGTGTGTGTGTGTGTGTGTGGTTGTGTCCAGAATTTGTACATTTTCACACGCAAAGAAAAGCCCTACTCATTTTTAAATCTGACACAAATGTGAAAGACATTTTCCTTTTGTTTTCTAAACTGCATTAAGAAATACAATACAAGTTGGCATTTGCTGAAAAACATGATGTCAGCTGAGTGCCCCGAGTCCGTCATTTATAGCATTAATGGATAAGAAAGGAAGGGGGAAAAAAAAGGACTTCAATCCTTTAAATAAAAGGGCTCCTTTATTTAAAAAAAACTTTAAACTTTTTTACAAGATCATGTGATTGGGACTCAAAGGCAATAAATCTAGATTAAGAACCCCTAAGGATTTTTAGACTGATGCAATCTATTACGGATAGCACCTCAGCCTATTTATCTGCGTTATATACTCCTGTATTGTCATTCTAAAAATTAACGTGTTTGATGTCAGCCTTTTTGCCTTTGAAAACATTTGCATAAAAAGAAAAAAAAATGACTGAATTAATTTATGTCTAGCAAAATTCAGTGAAAACTCGTCTATTATTTAATAGAGGTACCTAATATAAAAGCTTCTACCGTGGTTCAAAATTAATATACCAAATCCACATGTAGAAATAGATACGCAGAAATAAGCAAGGCATATCTACATCTCGTCTAAATGGTCTGTGAACGAAACGCAGGCAGGTGTTAGCAAGAGTCCAAGAGCCCTCGGCCTGGCTCCAGCAGGGGTCTTTCCCCTGGCCATTCCTGCTCCGCTGGCCAGCGGGCTGGCAGAGGGAGCACCTTCCGCCCCACCACCTGCCAGCGTGCCGCCGCACTGATAACCGCGGGCATCGGGGCTCTAACATAGATTTTACATTCAAATACCAGAGGACCTTCTGGAAAACAGCAATAACCGTACAAAAGGAACGAAACCCACCCCTCAGCGCAGGGCTGGCATCTACGGAGGGACCGGCTGCGCCTTGCTCAAACGGAGGACAGCTTTTAATTTCCTGCAGAGCAGTGGCTCTGCCTCACTCCCGCGCCGGGGCCGGGCCAGGCCGGGCCGGGCAGGCCGGGCAGGGCAGGGCAGGGCAGGGCAGGGCAGGGCAGGGCAGGGGGTCCCTCGCCCGCGGACCCCGCTGCCTGGGGCCGGGAGCGCCCGCAGAGCCGGGCAGAGCCGGGCAGAGCCGCCCGCCTTCTCCACGCCCGAAGCGCTAGGGGCTACCAGCCCAGGCCCTCCTCCGTGCTTAGCAGCTCCTACTCACCTTCAAATAGAAGGCAATTGATTAGTTTCAGTTTCTCCTCCCAGGAGAGATCCGATACTTTCCTTGGGATCAAACGGACCCGAGACTAAAGGAGGGGGTCAACCGGCAGGAAAGAAAGAATGAGAAAAGAAAAGAAAAGAAAAGAAAAGAAAAGAAAAGAAAAGAAAAGAAAAGAAAAGAAAAGAAAAGAAAAGAAAAGAAAAGAAAAGAAAAGAAAAGAAAAGAAAAGAAAAGAAAAGAAAAGAAAAGAAAAGAAAAGAAAAGAAAAGAAAAGAAAAGAGAGGAGAGAAAGAAAGAAAGGAAGGACATGTAGGGGGAGAGGGAGAAAGATAAAAAGGAAGAGAAACAGGAAAGATGGAAGGAAGGAAGGAAGGAAGGAAGGAAGGAAGGAAGGAAGGAATGTAACTGGCTAGGCGTACTGGAAGAGGATAGCAAACTTGGACAGAACCACTGCTTTCTCTTTTTCACAAACAAACAAATAAAAAGCTGCTTAAGTAGAACCTGCATACTGAATATATATCTATATGTGCAAAGACACACATATAGAAAAAGAGAGGCACGATTTATGGTTGAATTTCTGTGAGCCTCTTCTCTTCCCAGTGTTTACAAGGCGGGGCTCCATTTGCAAGTTGTACATCTGTTCGCTTCACGTGACTTTTTCATAAAAGCGCTAACATCTGGTCAAAATAAACCTCCTTCAGGTACCTGCTTAACTTTTCACATGTCAAAATCCCTTCCTCTCTGAAGGTCTCCTTTCCTCTACGGCTGCAGCCGCGTGTATTGCTCCTTTCTTGACTGCTTGTTTAATGACTCTGCCTCGTCCCGAACAGAACAAAGCAACCCTAAACATGAGGGGGCGACCCCGACCCTTCCCAAGAGCATCCTGCCCTCTCTCGCCCCCTCCCACCTCCAGATTTCCCCGCATTAGGAGGGCAGAGCGGGTCTGCTTCCCGCCGCAATATTTCGCTGTGGGATTTCTGTAGCCCAGCAAACAGGATTTGCAGTCCCCCCCTCCAAGAGAACCCACAGTCCTGCTCGGGCTAATATTTTGCACGAACGCTGATAATACTCCCAAAGTCAAATGATCAGCATCTAATTGCCTCAAAACGATTCCGTTATTATTTCTGCTATTATTAGTTGCTGCTGTTACATTTGTAGCCGTCTTTATCCCAGCGTGGTTCGTTTGAATTATTTTGGAGTAAAACACTTCTTTTCTTGCCCGTGTCCATACAGTGAACAAGGGAATTTTTATAAAGTTTCTGCAAATTTAATGTCACCCCTTTCTAAAAAGAGTGGAGAAGTGTCGGCTAACCAAGACAAGACGACTACGTAAATAAGAAGAGTGTAAGTGTTCCTGAGCGGGCGAAGGAGACAGGGAATTACTAAGAGAACGGACAGCTTTTTCGCCAATCTGAATATTTAGTTTTGTTTTGCGTTTTATTTCGGATTTTTAAACGGATGTTACCATCATCTTTAAGTTTCCACGGCTTTATTGTTCTTGCTCTGTAAAACCGTTCTAAGCCTCCCGCAATGTCGATTACTTGGTCCTTATAAATGGCCGGCTTGTTTGCTTTTGAAAAAGAAAAAGGGGACTTTTCTACAAGTGATTTTAACCTGCTCCACCTTCAAGTGACCTGCCAAATGCTCCTTCTTACTTTATAGACATCTGGGAATTCCATACATGCCTTAAACTCCAATTACACACCTTCTTCAAAGGACACGTGCTTTGATTTGCCAAGAACATTAAGTGGACTGAAGTCGAAAGAAGCTGGTGCAGAAGTTAATGTAAAATACATCCTGTGCCATGTTTACTGCGGGCAGGTTATGTGTGCAGCAAATAAAATGAGTCCTGATGGGATGTGGATGTGTGCGCCTCTTTTTTTTTTCTTTTGCTTTAGCCTCCCGGATCCCTTTACGGGGTGGATTGGACTTGCCGTCACCACCACCACCACCCGCTTCCCAAAGATGCTAATTTATGGCGGGAGCGCTCTCGCTCTCCCGGCGGGTCTGCTGCCTGCCGGAGCGGGCAGGTGAAGGGAGAGACGTGTGAACCGGGCGGACGCAGCCACCGAGAGCGGCTGGGGGAGCACCGGCGCCGGCAGCTGAGCCCATTCCCGGGAGTCGCTCCCGGAGACGCCGAGCCCCGCGGCGGCTCGCCCCGGGCGGCAGGTGCCCCAACTGCCAGCGCCGCAGGTGAGCCCCTCTCTCCCTGCGCTTTTCCGTGACTTTTGTGCCCCCGCCCTCTCCCTCCGTTTCCCCCCACATCCCCACGGCGCATTGTTTGTTTTTCTTAAAATTACAGATGCAGGGAAAACCGCCTGACATCATGGGAGCGGGACAAGAGCGCACTTTGAAGGGCTCCTGGGCAGGACTTCAAGTGAAATCATACGCCGGGGAGGAATCCGATACCGGCTTGGAGAAAGCAGCGGGGCGGCCCCTGCCAAACCCAGGAATGCGCGAGGGCCCGCGGCCGGCGCCCCCCGCCCGCCGCCCCGCAGGAGGCGCAGCGCCGGCACCGCCGCTCCGCTCCCCGCCAGCTCCGCCGGGGCCGCGGCGATGCCACGGGGCGGCTGCACGGGCCCGGACCTCTCAGTCTGCGGATAAACGGGACAGATTGATGCCTCGGAGAAAAAAGCGAAATCAATCAGGATTTCCAAAGGCAGAGTTAATTTTCCGATTGCAAGAGTGTTTAAAATTCCCAGAAGGCAAATTAATATGCATATTATTTCTTTTTTCCTTCAGTAAGCCTGACGCTGACTTAATCGCTTTTGGCTCTAGGAGCACCAGGCATCTGCAGTCCCCAATTTCAACAGAGGAAAGGGTACGTTTGTATTTTTAAAACAGGTTTATCTCTTTTTTTGTGATTTTTTTTAATGAGGCAGAGGTAGCGGTTGTCAGCCGGGAAAGAGCACCGGCTGAGTGCCTGCTGCACGGGAATGCTGCGGCGCCAGCAGAGACTTGTTCGGAGGGACACAGAAGCGAGATGGAAAGACCTGCTAGTGGCATGAGCCCCACGGATAGGAATTGGGGATTTTTCTCACTCGGGTGTTCAGCTTGCCGGAAAGCTGTTGCACCGGCTGGGCCAGAGATCTCTTGCTGGTTGCAGCAGAGCCGGTCAGGTTTAAGTCCATCAAGCGGGGCAGCTCCCGATTTCTAAGGCCGAGCACAGTTTGATTCGTGGCTTTTAAAGTGCACTTGATTTCTCATTCACATTTCGCAGGAATCCCCTTCCACGAAACACGCCTTCTCCTCCTCAGCACCGAGCAGCTCGTCTGGTTGTTTGTTTTTTTTTATTCCCGGAACCTGTTTTCTTCCTAAACGCGAGGAGTTTTCCCCACCTTTCCCCGGTGGGATTTCTCCCCCAAAAGGAACAACCGAAACCTTCTATAACCTCCCAAATCCCCTTAGCCTCACTGCCAAAGCTGCGCAGGCTCCTCTTGCTTTCGCTGCAGCCGAGGTAACGCGGGCAGACATTACCTGCTCCTCGGCAGCCGATCGCATGGCAGCCAGGAGTTCGGAGTCTTTGAGAGGGCAGCTGCGGGTGCCAGGGTGCCGGGGAAAGGCAGCGACCCTTCGGGAGCTCGCAGAGGCTTCCCCTCCTCTCCATCATTGAGAGCTGCGACCACCAGGGCCCTCATCTAATTTTCAAGTCCTCGCTAGTCCGGCAGTGCAAACAAGCGCTGCGGGCTCTCTACTGTAAACATTGCGCACTGGTTTAAAATATGACCGATACTGAATTCATAATACTGCAATGTGGGTAATAGACGGCAATATGTGGGTATGGAAACAAAAACAGGCGATAAAATCAACTCAACATGGGCTATGCAAGCAGGCTCTGTCTTGAAAAAGCACCCCATCCTATTTACCCTAGACCCTGGCCGAACTCCGGCGGCAGAGTCCCTATCTCCACGGAGGGCACAGCTCAGCTCCCAGGGCGGCCGCGGAGGGGCGGGAGGCGCCGCTCCCCGCTCACTGCACGGCTGCCAGGCGCTGGGAGATAAGCAAGCGACAGCAGAGACCCAATCAGCTGTCCGGTTATAAGGGCTGAGGTTTCGTTTGGGTTGTTTTATTTTCTGGGGTTTTTTTTTTTTGCAACTTCCCTTTCACCTTCCTTCCAAACCCTCAGATCTGGAGGTTCTCTCTCTTTTGCAACTGGGTTCTCGCCGTGTACTGGGACCCCGCGGAGGGCATGGTGAGAAGAAAGAGGGGCAACATGCGCCCTATACGTAGAAAAGGAGAAGAGGGCGGGTTAGAGTATCTCTCTGTGCTTTGCACAACGATAATGTGATCGCTAGTATATATGTTATATAAAACCCTAGAGAGCACAGCAGTCAAACATCACTTCCACCGGAAAACCCCACTCGCTAGACACTTCCCTGTTTCAATAGCACTTTCTCTTGCTTTGCCTTTGGACGGAAGAATCCCTGTTTAAAACCGATGCCTCTTCCTCAGGGATATCAGCAAAAGTACCTGCGCCGGGGGCTGGGGAACGGGCCCCTCTCCTGCCTCACGTCTGGGGGCAAAACACTAAGGCGGGGGTAGAGCTCTGCTGCGAAAACTCCGCTCCCCGTGCAACTCTGCCGTGCCTGGCGTGAAGATTAAAGGGGGACAGGGACAGAAAGAGAGAAGAGACAATACCTTCCTCTGCAGATGCAGTGAGCTTCAGCACAGAATAATAAAGCTGTCTCAATAAATAACGTGCCTGTGTCTGTCAGTAGCTAGTTTATTTGCGTTTTTCGCCTGGTTTGTTTATACTAGTGCCCCCTCTCTCTTGGGTGTCTTTACAGCTCAACAAGCAGGTATTTATCTACAGTTCTAACCCTGAGTTCTCAGAGAGACCAAACTTTAAGGTTATTAAAATTTCAATCATATTTATTTATTGCAGAAAAATAATATACAATGATATTTACAAAACAATCATAAAAATAGGAATGCATTTAGACACCGGATCTATTTGCATTTTAACATGGGTCATCAATAAATAAATAAAATGTTTATTTTTTTTTCTCAGAGGAAAAATAATAATAATAAAAAAGTTAGGAACCGGGTATATAACAGCTTGAGCCCAGCTTATTCCCCCCTAAAAAAAAAAAAAAAGAAGAAGGTTTTCATCTCTACAGGGATATTTTTGGTTGGCTGCTTGGTTTCATTCAAGAATGAAGAAAGTCCACAATAATGTATTTCCTTTCATCAGTGGCTCATAGGCACGATCTCTTGGGAATGCATGCATGCAAAAAAAAGGGCAAATTAAAAAAAAAAGTTCAATTCCAACATTCTTCGTCAAAATTAAAAAAAAAATCGAACAATTCAGACTTCTATCAGAATGCAGAGATGTGTGGATTGTACCGACGCCCAAAGGGTAGTCACTGTCCAAAGCCCTTCTCTCTTTCTCTTTCCTTAAGTGCTCCCCACGCCCTGCTTTGAATTTGGATATTACTCTTCTAATTTCCAATAAATCCTTGGTACATTTTTTGTTAGACAAGATCAAAAAAAATCGTATCCAACTTCAGAGTCTCTAGATTGTCCATTTTCTCCTTCTGTGGGAACAATGTCATCTGCAAAAACCCAGAAAGGGCGGAAAACTCGTTACTGAAACGAAAGATACACAAACATCTACCTACACCTCTCTGTCTCTGGAAATACACGTATCGGGCAGGAATGGAGAAGGGAGAACTCGCCCTCGCGGGCGGTGCGGTGACCGTGTGACAGCCCAGCCCGGCGGTCCGCGGTGTCAGAGCCGAGGAAAGGGACTGCTGGGGCGGTAGGAAACGCTCATCGGGCAGCACAACGGGAGGACATGGATTCGCTTCAAAATACGAGCAGCAGCAGCAGCAGCGGCAGCAGCGGCGGCGGCAGCAGGAGCCATCCCAGCAGCCCTGCTGGCTCCGCAGCGTTTGGTGAAAAAGCCATCTCAGGCCGGCCCCATCTGGCTGAGGCACACCCGCACGGCCGCCGCCTCCCGCCCGAGCCCACCCCGCCGGCAGCGCCCGGCCACGCGTGGGCCCCGCGGGCCCGGGGCGCACCTCGGGCCGCGCAGGAGGAGGGACGCGCCGGGATGGGGGAGGCACCTCCAGCCGCCCCGCTCTCCGGCTGCTCCTGGAAGCCAGGCCCCTCCAGGCGGGGTGCGGGCCCTCTGGCCCCACGGCCACGCGTGCCCGGCTCACGGCGCAGCCGGCGGCCTCTCGCCTCCCGCCCCCCCTTTTTCCCGCCGGTTTCAGGGTCCCTGCCTTACCTAGGGCTCCTGCCGAGGGGATGCGGGTGGGGGACGCCGCCTGCTAGTGGGATGCGGACATGGACCAGGCGCCCTCCATTCTCCACACCGAGAAGGCGTAGCTGAGCCGCTCATGGGCCACATAGCTGCAGCTTGCCATCTTGGAGTCCAGCTCGTCGCTCTGTAAGACCTGGTAGAGGAAGTCGATGTACCTGGCCGCCAGCTTGAGGGTCTGGATCTTGCTCAGCTTGTCCGAGGGCAGCGTGGGGATGATCTTCCGCAGGGCGGCGAAGGCTTCGTTCAGCGACTGCGTGCGCTGCCGCTCCCGCACGTTGGCCATGACCCGCTGGGTCTGCAGCTCCTCGTAGGACTGGGGGCTGCCGCCGCCGCTACTGCTTCCGCCGCCCCCGCCGCCCCCGCCCGCCCCGCACTTCTTGCCCCGCTTGCCTTGGGCCGGGCTGCAGGGCTCGTCCGCGGCCCCGACGGCGCCGCCGGCGCTGCGGCGGCTGGAGCGGCGCTTGCGCCCCCCTCTCTTGTTGTTGGGCAGCTGCTGCCGGTCCGGCTCCTCTTCGCTGTTGCTCAAGCTGTCGTCGGCGGGGGAGACTGGCGAGTTTGACTCGTCCTGCTGCATCATCTCTGGGGGGAGACGCGAGAAGCGGGCCGGGAGGGGGGGGAGGGCAGGGAGAAGAGGGGGGCACCTAACCCGCCAGCTCCCCCTTGATCGGCTGCTTCGCTGGCCTGCGAGGAGAAGGAGGAGGGAAGGAAGGAGGGAGGACCTCACTTTGGGGGGAGGGGGGATGGCATCAGGATCCAAGAGGAAAAAAATAAAAAGGCCAACCAAAAAAAAAAAAATCCCTCCCGATCCCTCCTTGGAGCCCCTTCGAGGTGTCTGGGATTGGGAGAAAGTTGAAGACTTGGAGGTTCTTATAGCTCCTGCTGGCGGAAAGTTTGGGGGCAGCAGTGTCATTGGCCTGACGTGGAGAGGAGGGACTTTTGCTGAGTTTTATAGGAAAGTTTCCGCTTCCCCCCCTCCACGCCCTCCCCCAATTATTTTTTTCAAGCCATTCACAAGTGATCTGGCCTCCCCCCCCCTCCACACACACATACATCCTTACCCCAGCCTCTTTCTCGGTTTCCCTCTCCGTGGTTTCTCTCTCAAACTCCTTCGGTTCGCGCTCGGCTTTGGGGTGGTGCTGAGGGGCCGGGCCGGGAGGTTCTGGGGTTGCCCAGCACCCCGTGCGCTGCTGCGGAGGGGTCAGCGGGCCGCTTAGTGCCTGTGCTGGGGGCAACCTCCCCGAGCGGCCGGGGCAAGCCCGCACCTCTCGGGCTTCCCTCGCCGCAGCGGGCACGGCTTGCAGCGAAAAGGAGGAAAGGGAAATCACCCGCGGGGCAGCATCCAGGCACATCCTAATTTTGTCCCGCTTTGGCACACGCCGCGCTCCCATCACCGAGCGCCCCCGCGGTCTGACTTGCCGAGGGAGTCGCACATTTCTGGGTTGGGGAGGGGTGGCGGCACAGCCTCGTCCTGTCAGGCTGGAGGACTGCGCTCGGAGAAAGCCATCTTCAGAGGTGGAAGCAGCGGGGAAAGCAAGCACTGGCTTCGTGCGTGCATAAGCACCAGTCCCTGAGCTCGTCTTAAGAGGAACCCGGGAGGACCGGCATCTCCAGCCTGGCACACCGGGAGACGGAAGGGTGTACAGACCCTCTTTGCCCACTCTGTGTGTGCTGACCACTCACTTCAGTCCGTCCTCCCACAAGGCTCCCGAGTTCGGCACTTCCTGGGAAAAGAGATTATTTATTTCAATTTCTCTTCTATGTTTGCAGCCGAAGCTGTTTCTTCCCATCCCCCGCCTTTGTGCCTCCTTCCCCGCTCGCTGGCAGCACAGAGCAGGTGGTGTGTCTTTTTAAAAACAGCTCAGATTCAAACGGGGAACGCCTGGGAGGGAAAGATAGAAATTGCCATCCATCTGTAAACGGGGCGAAGCCTCTGCTCCCTGCGTGGGGACCGCGCTTCTCCGCTGCCCGCCTGGCAGCCACCGCCTGGACGGGCACCGCCGGGTGCGGGGCGGAGCGGGCAGCGCCGGCAGCGCAGAGGCTCCCCGGCTTGTTCCAGGTGTGAGGGCGGACAGGGCGAACGGAATAACAGGGGATCGATAAATCCCAGGCATGAAATAAGGCAAGGCATGTGGAAGAGCGCTGTCATCTTCTCCGGGGAAGAGAGTCGTCTCTCCCCTCTGCTTGGGGACTGACTCCCTTTCCTCCGGGCAGAGGTGTCTCATCCCGGGAGCTGCCAGGGGCCAGGACCCCACGCGGCCGCCGCCGGGGGGCAGCCGGCCCGCCCCGGCCGCTGGCCCTGGCCACGCCGCAGCGCCCGTCGGGCACCCGCCGCCGCCGGAGCTGTCCCGACGCTTCTCCGCTCGCTGCCCCTCTCGGCGAGCTCTGCTCCTCGGGTCTTCCGTCCCGCGGTGTGAGCACATAGCAGTCTTCCCTAACCCTTCTCTTTCGGGAAACAGCTGGAAACAGGACCGGGGAGGAAACAGGGACCGCCTTAGAAGGCAAGGGAAGGCACGCCGGCACACAGACCCACAGTGAGCCTGCACAGCTTCCCTGGCTTTTGGCTTGTTCCTGATGTGTCTTCTGCCACCACAGGCCTCTCCACTCATCTTAACACCATAGCTTGTCCGGAGAGCTTCAGGGGTTCCCTTGTGTTGGCAGCAGCTGCTGGTCCCAAGGTAAGAAGAGCTGGTTCTCCTTCCACCTCCCTCTCACCAATAATTTTGTCTGTACCCAGAGCCTCACTGCTCCTCTGGGGTGTTGAGCAGTGCCATTACAGAAGAAATGTTGGAAACGGTAGTGCTGAGCATCTGTAGGTGGCTCTAGAGGCCTTCCTTCCTTCCTTCCTTCCTTCCTTCCTTCCTTCCTTCCTTCCTTCCTTCCTTCCCTCCCTCCCTCCCTCCCTCCTTCCCTCCACCAATCTTCCCATGGGAAAACACGTCAAAACACAGACCCAAACCTGGATAGCTATTACCTTGCTGGAAACAGGATGCTGCCTGAAAGGATGGAGGGTTAGCACCTCCTGAGCTGATTTCTCAGGAGGCACAACTGGTCTGGGTCACCTGAACTTTGAATGGGATGCAGGACATCACCTGCTTGTCATGGGGCAGGAGAAGGGTGTGTAGAGCAGGGTGTGTGGAGGAGCAGTATTACATGGTTTGTAAAAGTGAAGAACTTGGAGAAATGTAGGGAGGGAGTTGAGGAGAGAGGAGCGGGGTTGACCATAGTAGATAGCTGGACTTAGTGTCAGCTACTCTTTATGTAAACTGCAGCAAAAGCAACCAGCAGTGTTTAGCTGGACTCATGTGGTGCTATCTGGGACCTGCACACTGCTGTATGAACCAGGACTGCACAAAAGCCCCCCGTCGTCTTCATTTTCCCTTTTGTTTTATCTCTGACTCACAAATTACGGGCTCAGGAGCGAATGCAGCTAAGCCCATGATGTTGCTGCCAAGACCCACACAGGAGTGCAGGGGCCAGATGAGCTGTGGTGGCAACGATCTGTCCTGGGCAACTTGCACCGGGCTGGGTGTGGGAGCCTGCCTGGATCCCCCAGGCCTGCTGACAGGCAGCAATCCTGCCTAGTGCTGGGGCGTGTGGAGCTGTGTCAGGAGGAGGGTGGATGTGTCAGAGTCATGTCTGGGGGTCTGTGTGAGAGAGAAAGTCATACTGGTGTATTTATATGAGAGGATGTGTTTGTGTGTGCATGCGTGTACTGTTGATCTTTTGCAGTGTGAATATATATACATGTTAGGAGGGAAAGGGGATGAAGTCTGTGCAAAGATTAAAGAAAATCAATTAAATTCTGGTTTATTTTGAAATCTACAGTTCTGATGGGGATTGAGGCGGAACCTTTGGTTTTCACACATAAATAATAATTGTACTTTAGTTATGAAGTATTAAGCCATCTATTTTGAACCTCCACTAAGCTGCTAAGGTAGTCCTGCAGACCACTCTGGAGCACGCGATAAAGGATGCCATGTCCTGTTTTCCTCTATGCATAGGCATGGCTTGGGTAAAGAACTCTCCTGGCTCCTTGTGCAGAATCTCTACCCTGTTTCACTCTTTGGTGGTAGCAAGCAAAACTGTAAACAGATACAGGGCCTTTCTAGAGATACTTCCAGGTCCATTCCTGCAAGCTTCCCTGAGCCTCAGCTCAGGAAAATATGTGTTGTGGAATGAGCTCTTACATGGAGCACTGGCAGGACCCAGAGCACTCCAGCATTTTGTCATCTGTGCAGTAAGTTATAATGCTGGTAAAGCAACCATGTAGATTACAGGTATGACTGTGAACACAGAGCTAAATAAATGACGAACTCCTGGGAGGAAGAAATGAGGAGTAAGTTGGTCTGTGATGATCATTGTGGTCATGGTTGATCACAGGGAAATAGCTGTAAAGGATGCCCCCAGCTTTATTCCAACCCTTCTGTAGGCACCCATTAACTGTAGGCACCCATGTTGAGACACTCACAGGATGATCGGACGAGCAGTGTCTGCCCTAGCCAGGCGGAAAAAATCAAAGCTTTTGAGGGGAGTAGGTCAGAAGGTTGCTTCTTTCCTTGATTTCTAAGAAAGAATGAAAGGCCCAATTTTGTCTGCCTGTTTATAAATCAGCGCCGAAGTTTAAGAACTAATGTGCTCGAGATCTGGTGGTTACAACTACAATGTTGCCCATCACCAATGTGTTACACAGATTGTGCATACACACCAATTACAGTTGGATTGCAATAAGGCTGTTCTGTATTCCCCATACAGCAAGCACATACACATGTAATTTAGCTCGCAAAGGCTGTTCACTGTGGTAAAACTCTCACTGCTGGTGATTCCTTGGGATATTGAGCAGTGTTACATACATGCACACTTAGAGACAGCTGGCCTGCGTGGTTTTGATGCTGAAGAATTCAGTTGGGTGTTTCCTCAGAAGTTTCATCTTTATGTTTCCAAGACCACTGAAATCAACTGGAATTTCCCTACTAGATTCAGTGGCCAGGTATTTTAATTCTTATGGATTCTAGGTGAAAGCCTGGTCAGGACCATATCCCTTCAAAAGGGATGAGGAGCACCTAGCAACTTTCCACACTGGTGTTTATGCTGTAATTTCCTCTGTGTAGAAAGCACACCGGCAAACAGGCTGAGAACTCTCACTGTGCCCTGGTACAAATTTCTGCACAGCAACAGCAAACAGGCAGAATGAACATAAAAATGGTATGAGAGCGGGACCCGTTTCTCCTCTTCTTTCACGTCTCTTTCCTTCCTGTCACCGCGGCAGCTCATGCAACCAAGGACGCGGAGAAGCTGACAAGCATCTCCCGTCGTTCGTCCTCCCTACCTGGGCCCGGCGTGGGTGGGCGCGGCGGGGCTCGGCCCCGCCGGCGGGGCCGGGGCTGCGCGGCGACTCTGCGGGGCCGGGCCGGGCTGTGCGTCCGGCGGCCACCGGAGGGCACGATTCCCCGCCGGCCCCGCTGCGGCTCCCAGGTGAGTCGCTCCCGCCTCGAGCAGAGCCCGGCGGGCACCCGCCGTGCTCCTGCGGCAGCCCGAGCCCCGTCAGGCTGGGTCATCCGAGTTCCGCGGCCGTGAGGCGCTGCCCGCCCTCTCCCGGGTCTGTTCGCTCGTGTTTCAGCGGGCCCCGAGTGTTTTTTCTCGCTGAGGTGGCCCCACGCCGCCGCAGCGCCGCCGCCCACCCGGGGGGCGGCCCTTCTGGGTCCTGGGGGGGATCCGGCACACGGATCCTCCATGGGCATAAGGACACTTCCCACGGGTGTGTTTCTAGCTGCCGGCGCTTTGACACTCCCTTCGTTCGGAAGCTCTGGAAAACAGATGGATAACACGGAGTTCCTCTAACCCGTCAGCTTCGTTGTCAGAATTACTACAACGATTTTTATTTAATTTTTAAGCTCGTTGTCATGGGGCCTTTCACGTTAAAGTCTTAGCAGCTTGCTGCCGTAAAAGGATGTGACAGCGTTGTTCCCAGTGCTCCCAGTGTCCCCAGTGCGCGGCCGGTCCCGTCGCCCATCCTTCCCGCCTCTGGGCCGGCGGCAGGGAGCGCTGCGCCCCCCACGCACCGGCCTTCGGCATCTCCTGCATCCATCCTCTCTTCCCATCTCTCGATTCCACGCAAGGCCGAGAAATACCTATATCCTATTAGCAAACTAGCAATCCCACAGAGGAGAGAGGTCTCCCAAAAAATTAAGAGCTGAAATTATTTGAGACACGTTTTTTTATATAAAATATTTATTCAGCTCCAGAAATAACTGGTGGCAGTGGATGGGGCTGTTTAAGCAGATCCAAAGTACCTCGGTGGAAGCCTGAGTGGTATCCTCTCATGTATCCTAGACAAGACCAGTCCTTCCCATCATAGGAGATCAATATATCTAATGCTGTGGTGGAGCTCTGCCCCTAATTATGGCTCTGGGTCTTGTTTATGCAGTTTCACATTTAAATCTGAAAAGACCTCTTAGTAAAACAATCTTATCTACACTCCAGGGGATAATAGTTATTTTTATTAATAATAGAGTTTATTGGCTATTTCAGCTTCTTCGATTTTTTTTTCTTTTCCATCTCTTCCGTCTTTCCTGAGCTGTATAAATATATTTTTTTCTTGTATTCTTCCTGCTCCCACACATTACTTAAATCTATATATTCAGTCTTTCAATACACTTGGCCCATGGAAACTCCATAAAACTTCAGGCCCTTTTAGCCACAAATTCTTCTTTTTACGTCCAAGGTGGGGGAGAGTGCACCTCCAGCACAGGTGATGGATAAAGCACTCCATAAAGCCTTCTTCTTACGGGTGGACTCAAATTCCCTGCAGCTCAAGCAATTAGAATCAGAGCCATAGAGCCAGAATTGCAGCATGAAAGTGGGTTTTTACCCTGTTAGCCATGTCTGGAACCCTGGGAAAGATCCCCCCTGTGCTTCCTACTGCATGTGGTCTTCTTTCTTTAGGCTTTCAGGTGCTCTTGGAATCTCACAGATGAAGATGAAAAGAAAGGTCATGTGAGAAGCAACCATAACCCATAATGAACATAGGTGGGCAGCAAAGTCTAGTGTGAGGGAAAGGGTGTGGAATATCATCCCAACATACATGTATGCTTTCCTGGGCAAAGGAAATGGGTTTTTTTTTTTTGATTGGTAGGCTGATTAAACGCCAGGTCTCCAAGCTGGAACCCATCCACCTTCTCTGCCCGGTCCTAGACCACACAGGGGCTGGCTGTAGCCATGCGGAGGAGGTGAGCCTGGAGAGGAAAGGTTCACAGAAATGAACACCCTTCTTGTTCTTTCCACAATTACCTTACTTCTAAGGACACCTGCTCAGAGCTAGAAGAAATCTTGAGGGAGCAGCGGTTTATTTCCATCTCTGCCACGTTGTATTTCCTTTCAGAAAAGGCAGTCAGCATGGATCAAAGTTTACATATTCCTTTCTACTTGGGGACATTATAATTTTTTGGGCTATAGGCTATCAGCTATGATGCCTAAAGATCTGCTATCCATCATTACTCCTCATTTTACAGCCCCAATCCCATTTTCTTTCCTCCAGAATATAGGATGATGATTAGGTTACCTTGCTCACAAGGGACTGATCTGTCCATAGGTCCACATCCCAGTTTTATTTTCTGACCAGAGATCATATAGTAGTAACAATGAAGCTGATCTAGAGCACAAATCTTGGTTACCAAATTCCAAAGGCAATTTTCCAGAGAGGTAGTAGTTTATTGATCTGTTAAAGTAAATTAGCACACATTCACTGTTCATGTATCTGTGTACGTACTTGACTATTTATGAACTCTGACCTCCAAACAAGCATCTGTATTTGTATTTATGCAAAATACTGTACTGCCTCTGCCTTGAAAAGTATCTATATCAAACATTCTCATGCCAAAATCTACTATCTGACCTTGCAGCACTAAAAATAGTTCATGTCAGAAGCAGAGAAATATTTGTTTCTCCTTTTAGAACATTTGTGCTTACATTCATTAAGGACTTGGTCCAAAACCCTTTGATGTCAAGGAGACTGTTTCTGTGGGCTTTGGATCAAGTCTTAAAAAGGGTCAATTAAACTTTAAATAAAATAAAAATTATGATGGGTCCAGCCTAAGAGTATAAGAGATATGTAAGAAAGGCTGCCTTTGGAGTAAAGCATCATCGTTCTCTAATATTTAGCTAAACTTGTGGAATTTTTCATTATTAAAAAAATAATCCTTTTCAAGAAGGTTGCAATTAATTTTCAGTGTTCAAAACATCCACATTTTGCTGCATATTAGAAATGTTGTTGCTGACCTAGTAAGTGCAAGGATGTTTTGAGCTCAGTAGGACATATATGGACTGGAACCTAAGCAGTAAGATATGGCCCAGATTTTCAAAGTCAGAGCAGAGACTTAGTTCCAAAATACTCTTCTGACTCTAAAATATGTTCAGATTTATGTCTCACTTAATATTTGAGCAATTTATGACATTTTCTAATGTCTGATCTAATGTTAGTCTTTGCTTTTCACACTTTGCAAAAGGACTAATGCAGCTCTGGGCAACAGAAGATACTGTAATTAATTTAAAGGTAGAAGATGTGCAATGGAATATAGCAAGGGCTTTAATTCAGAACAGTGAATTTATACCTTCATTTAGTAATCCTTTTCTCTACAACAATGCATAGTGTTTAGAGCATCCATTTTAATAAAAAAGAAACCAGTATTAAAACAAGCCACAGCCTCAGAGCTTACTGCACTGCTTCCTTGTAATCATTGTATCAGAGGTTTGAACAATTTGAGTGACGTATGTCTGCAGGAATTTTTGCTGAATCAGGATTGTTAGACAGTGAAATGGTCATCATTCCTTCCAAACAGATAGAAGTTTGATCAATTATATTTCAGTGGCTTACAGCCATATGCTATCTACAGTGACATTTTTGATCTATTTTTGTTATCCCCAAATGGCCTTCAACCTAGCTGTTATCTGCCAACATGTTAAAGTTTTGGTCAGTGAAAATCCTTTAGTGTCTTGGAAAGATTCATGATGTTGTCTTTTGGCCAAAGTCCATTATGGGTAACTACAACTTTATCTACATTCAACGTATGTAATTGAGTGGCTGTGGTATGGCACACTGTCATTTGGCTTCATTTCAATCAACTAAGATAACTCTCTGTATTTTCTTTCCTATAACACTGTGTCATGTTGCTGTAAAAAGTGAAACAGCTGCCACATTCTCCTTCTTGAGGATGCATCCCAGAATGGGCTGTTTCTTCTGAGAGGACAACATAGCCTCCAACTTGGCAGGTAAAATTTTGCAACACCAAATCCTTCCATCTGTGGTTTCATGTTGTCAGTTCATTGCAGGAACTAATAGTCTGGTCTAGATGTCAAACTATCTGATTTGTTAGTGTAGCTGGCAGGTTAACTGTCTAAGTCCTACCATTTCCTCACAGAATTCACTGTGGGTAGGAAATTTCATCCAAAAAAGAAGAAAAATAACCATCTTTAAAGATTAGATGCACTGTTGGGAAATTAAGTTCTTAATACTAAATCAGATGTATGATAGGAAGCACTTCATAATTGCTCACATTAAGGGTA
The DNA here is from genome assembly GCA_014706295.1 of Lycocorax pyrrhopterus obiensis. Taxonomy (NCBI): domain Eukaryota; kingdom Metazoa; phylum Chordata; class Aves; order Passeriformes; family Paradisaeidae; genus Lycocorax; species Lycocorax pyrrhopterus. Next base: position 31,135,679 of record JACSVZ010000002.1, read on the forward strand.
AGGGGCCAACCCAAAGGCATACAGACAGGAGGAAAAAAGGCAATACAGTCACTCAGCTATTACTGCAAGAAACAGCCCTTCATGTTCCCACAGACCTAATGCATATCAGAAATGAGCTACACTGCTATACAGAGGTAGAAGATGCTTTTTCATTCCTTGTGGTTATGGGAATGGGAGGCATTGTATTTCTTCACACATGTGCCTCCCAAACTGTTCACCGAGGAAAAAAGGATTTCTGCTGCTCCTTAAGTCATAGAAGTTAGCAAAATATTATATGACAAAAAGTTGCCGTTAAACTTCGCTCAAGAGCATTTGAAAACGGCATGTGAAATCCATGCTGGAATAGGTGCTACTGTAGGGGCATCAAAATTGAAGGGAAGGGATTAGCAGCTCCTCAGTAACAGCTGTGTCACCACAAATGATGCAGATAAACATCACCCCATTTGCAATACACACGCAGGGGAGCAGCGCCATGCAGGCAGTAGTAGCATTATACATGGAGTGGAAAGAAACCACAGCAAATATAGGTTTGGTTTTCCCCAGGTTTTCGCTAAGAAACCTCCACGGTGTCACCTGCATTTCCACCATGCTCATTACCAATCTCTGTGTTGGCTTTCTGTCATTTGAAAATGTGTCAATGGATGTTTTCAGCGAAAGAAAATGCTTTGGGCCTAAAGTCTTCTCTTTTCACGTCTGAGGTCACACTGCATCTTAGGGGTGATATTTGGTGTTTCTGTGCTATGGAAGGGGTTCAGAAACCCTCACAATAAACATTTCTAATGACCCGTAGTTTCACAAGAACTATGTTTTGTAAGGGGAAGCAGGATTGAAGTAGATGTCATTAGAACTTTTCCTTTGCTGTGTCCTTCTCAGGTATCTAGCATGTCTTTCCAGCTTGAAGGCAAAAAACACTGGTCTTATACACCAAAATGCTCTCCAGTCAAATATTTGGCTTATGCACTGGATCTTTCAAATAATTTGGCCAATGGTAAGCTAAAGATTCATGTTTCTACTACTCTCAAAAACAAGATAAATTTATCTGGTTTTGGTTTTGTTTTGTTTTGCTTTGTTTTGTTTTGTTTGTTTGTTTGGGGGATTCTTGGGGTTTGGTTTGGTTTATGTATTTCAGGAGATATGCCTGCACATTTTTAATATGAAAAATTCAGTGTGTTCTCATTATAGCTTTGGTAGAACTTATTTCTCTCCATGGGCAAACCCCATGCTATTAACACCACAGAACTTCCTCAGCATAATGTGGTTCAGTCCATAGGTATGGCAGTTGTGATCTGGGAGGGGATGCTGAAATTATTCTGTTCCTGGATGTCTGAAACATATAACAGTGAGAACTGACTTATGCTGTCGTCAAGCCAAGTACAGCTGACAGAATAAAGGTGCATGTTTCCAAATTTAATACCTTGGGGCTGGTAAAGGGGTTTGCAGCAATAGGACTTAAAGTCCATCTTACCAAGGGTTTGTTTAGTAGTTCGAGCACAGTTATCAGTACTTCAGAGAAAGTTCCATTTGCTCATGGTTAAAATTTGGGTCCTGTATGTCAAGGAGGTGGCACCTGATGAGGGCCTAAACTGTCAGTTTAATCATATTTATTGGCATCATTCAAGATATCTGCAAAGAAAATTTAAACTGAGTCAGATGTAATATGAAATTAATTCCACGCGTCTTCATGTAAGGCAGAGAAAGATCTGAGATAGCCCTTCATTTTACAGTCTCTCAATCATATTTTCCCTTTTTTTTTCTCCATTACTATTATTCATCATCTTACAACTTCTTTTGCATCTGGTAGTTTGCAGAGTTATGAGAGTCAATGATGTTGCAGAGTTCCTGCAGTGTTCTAGCATATAATTAAAAAAAAATTAAAATAGATTAAAACATTTTTCTGCATAGTCACTTAATGCTCTTTATGTTTTGTATCATATACCATAATATTAACAGCAAAAATGTGAACTACTTAAGATTGTAAGTACTCACAAATGTCCCCAGATGATGTTGCTGAGGCCTAAATATCTGATTCAGCTCAAAGTTATTTAAAAATAATTTAAAAATTACTCCTGTACTGAGAAAATTTCCTGGCGACTCAATGACTTAGTCATGTACATTATTCTAAAAGACTTCATAGGAGCGTCGATGGCCAAGATCAGGTCCAAGAGCACCTTGAAACATCTGAAACACTTCAGCATTTGGATAATTACATACTTTTGGGGCCAACCCACATTTCTCTTTGGAAAATGTTTCCCCTGCATGGCTGCAGACAACAGATGGATCATATGATCTCTGCATTTGGAAAGATGGCATAATTCTGGCAGACTGTCAGTTAAGTGAAAGAGGCTGATTTCAGATCCTCATTAAGAAAATATACAACCACACGGAGTGGACTGAATGGCAGAAAGTGATCGCTGGCGCCAGCTTTAATAGAAAATATAGCACACTTGCAACATGAAATCTGCTGAGCTCTGGCTGGATCTAGCTCTATCAGGTTTTACATTCTTTTCCCAAATATATGCGTTCTAAAGGAGACATTCTTTGTAGTGCAAGGGCCTTCTGTTTGCCAGGAGGGAGGGGAGCAGAGCAGTGGAGGGTTGAAAGGCAAATTCAAAAAGGCACCAGGTCTAGGGTTGGAGCAGGGTGCCAAGGCTTTGTTGAGTCTTCCCTTATACTTGCAAAGGTTTCTGTTTATTGAAACCTTTCTTTATATTTCTAGTCTCCTGGTATATTTTTTAGGGTGCAGATGGCACTTTACCAAGAAACATCCCTTGGAGACAGCATGGTCCCTTCCTGCTGCAGGGCTCTGGCAGCAATGCCCAGTGCCTTTTTTACACACGTTTCCACATGGAAGCAGCCCTGCCAAGCCCCTAAGAGCTTGAGTAGGAAACCCAGGGCACTGTAAAATGTAATATAGTTTCCCAGCAACAGTGGATATGAGCAATAATCTCACTGTAATCGCTACTCACAGCTGAAGAGCGAAGGGCTAGTGGAGCTGCACACCTCCATTTCCCCAAACACCAAAATAGTGGCTATGGCTTCAGATCACAACTTTTGTTTCAGCAATGACATCAGGATCTTTATATGACATCTCATCTTGGCCACACAAAATAATGAACAAGTCATTAGTCATTAATGAATAAATCATTGGTTGTTTTGAAAGTCTTTGCTAAACTACCTTCTAGCGAGATCAGAGACATCATCTATCCCACATGAACCTGAAATGTTCAAGCAGTAATGGTGGTTGCTGTGGTATATCTATTCCTGTATCCTTTGTTCTACAGCCACCACTCTTCCCCCTGATAACTCTTAAGTTTCAAAAGTTAGAATCATTAACAGGATTAAAGACTGCATAGTAAGTAAACAATACTAGAAATAAAAAGAAACATCAACATCTGAATTAACTTCTTCTCTCGGTGCATGTGTTTGTGTTGAAGACTCCATTCACAGAGTTCCTCTTTGCTGTGCAGAAAATCATAAAATGTACTACTTGTCCTTGATCCCCTGTAAGGCTTGGAGCAAGACAAGATGGAACTAGAACTCACAGGGAAAATAATTACCTTTCTTCTGCTTTCAGAGCTAAGGAGACACAGTTAAACCAACAGAATACTCTTTATCTCTCCTTTTGAAATTATGGCAGAGGTATGACAAAAGCATACACAGGCCTAGAATCTCAGTGTGCCTGATTACTTGTTTGAAATAAGGCCATGTGTGACAATAGAGAAGCCTGTCCTTCTGCAGTGCAACAAGTGTGTGTGGGAGCCATTCAGAACCCCTCAGCATGGGAGGACATGGTCTGAGGCACAGCTGTGGCACTGAAGCCTTCGAGAGCAGTAAAAGCCACACTAAGATAATATAATGCGCACAACAATTTGAATATATTGCAGCCTTTATAAGTATGTATTAATGTGGAAAAATGTGCTACAAAAGATAACAGAATTACTCCCCTATTTTGACTTCCTTGAAGAAATAGGAATTTCAGGTATGTAAGGACCACTGAACTGGACTGTAGCTGGCAATCAGCAGAGTGAGTAGTAGCTGTGAAAAATTCAAGGACTTAAAATTTAGTGCCAGACAGACAAAAGGTAAACACTGAAACTAGGATAGAGAAGGCGAAAAGCAAAATTTGGAGGAAACACAATTTTTAAAATAATATCTGAGCTGCACTTCTTAAACAGCTAAAATTCTAGGCAATTACAATTGAATATTTTTATTCTGTCTATTGTTTTATTCTGGATACATCGCTGTGACAGAAGTTCATCTCAGTATCTAAAACAAGCATTTTTTTGGGCTAAGTTTAAGAGCAAATAATTTGAACTGATTATATTTAGCAAATTTTTAGAAAAATCAACAATTTACTGTACTACAAAAAGAGCATAACCAGCACACCTATCCATCCTTGTAAATATTCTGTTGTATTACTGGGAAAATCTTGGCTGTCATTGTTGCAGATTAGTAGCATTCAAGCGTAGTAAAACAACAAATTCCTATGAAAACAGGGACTCAGGATGCACAGCAGTCACATTTTAAGCTTCAGTATTTTAGCTATTTTTAATGAAAAAAACCACCAAAAAACAGAAGTCCAAGTTAATTGAAAGGACCAGAAGGGTCATATAGAAATTCTCTTTGAGAAGAAGCACTGATCTGAAAAAGAAATCAAAGCCACTTTTCCACTACTTTTGCTTTGTACCTCCATGACTTCAAAAACTAATTTATTTTCAAGTTTGTAAAAGAAAAAAAAAAGTGTTGTTGGACTAAGACTTCACTTATCAAGTTTCATCCTAGAGGGAATTTTTATAGCTGAGTTATAAACCCTCCACACTTGAGTGTTTATAATGGAAACGCTGACAAATGCGATAATAAACACCAATCACGGGGCCATAGTAGCTGATCAGAGAGTGGATGCAGAAGTTTGCAGTGCTATCATAATATTTTGTTCTGTTTCCAGGACTAATTTGCTTAAACCTCCTTTCAGGTTCAGCAGCTGTAAAACAAGATCAATCTAACTAGAGATTGTAAAATCATTTGATTATTTATACTTCTCTTCGAAAGCTTCGAAATGTCTCTCAAATATGATTTCATTTAGTTGTATTTTTTTGGTTTACATGTCTGAATACTAATTGTAACATGATAGCTTCAAGGGAACTCAAATTTCTACCAAAAGTCAGTCTTCAGTGGCCAAAGAGAACATAAACAAACCAGCCTCAGACCAGGATCTAAAAATGGGCTATGATCAAACAGCTCTAAGGCTTTAAAAAGCCCCTTATTATCTTTTCCCAGAAGTAATTGACACTGTCAGTTTTTGTTCTTAATGCGGTGATAATGGCACTGTGCTTTGGGGAGGCCGAGGAGCTGGACTCAGCCTTGGTGGCAGCAGGGATTCTGAGCAAGGGAAAGAAAGGCCTTTCACTCCAGTGGGTGAAATCCAAGCCTTGCTGAAGTTAGCAGCACTTCTGCACTCTGTTAGGGTCTCGGTTTCCCTGTCTTCCCAAGCCTGACAGGCTGTTGTACTGTACTGGCTCCACAGACTAGAATGCAGCTCTCTTGGCCTGAGACAAGGATTAGGGGAGAAATGATCCCAAAGATTTGTTATTTCAGGGAGATGGGATTGCACTCCAGCAAGAAGCTTGTCTGCAATGTTTCAATAATTGGTTTCTTACTAGACTAAGCTTCCAGGATTTTGACACATCCACAGAGGCTAAGCGATGTGTTAGTATGGCATCTTGCTTTTTCACTGAGCTCTTCGTGGGTGCAAGGACATGTTTTAACACTGGTTCCTTGGAAAAAGTTGCATTTAGCCTGCTATTTTGATAAATCTTCATCAGTTTTGGAAAAGCATGAAACAAACAAAAAAAAATAAAGCTCATTTTATCAGGTTCTCAGGTCCTATAAATCAATGTGTGGCCCAGGGGCAGCTCAAAATGCATCTTGGTATTTTATCTGTGCTTTTTCTATATTGTGTTCATTGGCTTATACCACAACTGCATTTTTAATTTTTAATGTTTTTAGTACCGGTGGCTCATATAAGAATGTTGCTACTGTTTGTATTGCTGCAAAATTTCCAGTGATCCATTAGAAATCAGGATTCATAATACAAGATCCATTTGTGTTTGAAAATAAAATGTAACATATTCTTTCTGCTTTTCTCTAGTCTCTAATACAAGTATGAAAAAACTTGAATCTTGAACAAATTCCAGTGTTTTGTTATTAAACCAAGAAGAGAAAACCAATAATTTTTGAATTATCTGTTACAGACATGTTTACATTATGACTCTCCTAACTTAAGACTCTATGTGCTATTGAGTTCTAATTTTATCCAATGACATGAGCAAGAAAAAATATGAGAAGTTATATAATCATACTGTGAGAGATCATAAAGAAATTGTGGTAAAAAGTGAATATTAAATTGCATATTTTATTGTCCTTAAAGAATTTGTCTTCATCATTTTGCTTGAGATGATGGTAACTAAAAAGAGATTGGGTTATGTGAACAATTGTTGATTTTGGAACATTGTTCGTAGTTCCTTTTCTCGTTTTATTTTTAGGAAAAAAAATAAGAAAACAACCCCCAAAACAACACAAAACCATCTGAGGAGGTGAAACCCCCCAGTTCCTAGAAAGGATCCAGCTGCGCTAACTATCCAACTGCCTCTTGGAAAAAAAAGCATTCTGACAAATGGAGAGCAGATGCAATGTGTGGAGTCAGGGAGGTCAACAAAAACAAGTAGAAGAAGAAACCAAGGAAACAAGTGAAAAGAGAAAGAATATTAGAGTATTAATACAGGATATTAGATCTCTCATGATAATATTAAAGTGAATAGAGTGAGGAAAAGAAGAATAATCACCACAGAGCTGACAAAACATGAAAGAAGAAATAAATAAAGGAGACATGGGATCCTAGCTATACTAGCCTGAATCCAGGGTAAATCTTGATTTCAGTAGTATCACTGTAATTTTATATAGTGGAAAAAAAAGCTGTCCTACGAAGCCATGCAGAACCACTGCCCTGAATGGGCAGTTTAATGCGGGTGGACCGGACTCTGATCCGGATGGTTGCTGCCCGTCTGCTGCGAACGCGGGGAGAAAACCAGGTCTTTCCCAGCAGCAGCGGAGGTACCAGCAGCAGAGAGAAGTGGGGAGGGAAGCGGCAAGGAAGAGCAGAGACACATCAGGATGGGTCGGAGAGGCTTCTAGGGGAGACCCTGGACCCCACTCCCAGCCCGGTCACGGTCACCCGCCGCCGCTGCCGCTCTCCCGGCATCTCGCCCCTTTTCAGAGATGCATCAGTAGGTAACGCTAAAAACAGATCCCCGGGGTGGACCCTGTCCCCATCCCTGGGGTATGCCTGCCTCGGGCTTCCCCCCTTCCTCCCGCTCCGGCTTTTCAGAACGTATTTCATTATTTTTATTCCTTGCAGAGATGAAACGTGGGGTGGGTGGGTGTGGGTGTGTGTGTGTGCGCGCGTGTGTGTGTGTAGGGGGATGTGCCGTGAGAGAGGAAGAGAGAGAAAACGTCTCCGCTGGACGTCCCCAAAACCAAAGCCCATAAACTCACAAGTTTTCTCTCTCAGGAGGGCGCAGACGGCTTCCCAGGCCGGCCCCGCCGGTGCCGGGAAGGCTGCGGGGCATCCCGGCCAGCCGCACCTCGCCCCCATGGGCCGGGCCGGGCCGGGCCGGGCGCTCCTGCGCCAGCTCCCGCCCGGTGCGAGCGACGGCGCTGGCCGCCCACACGCAAGGACAGAGCCGTTCCCCGGGAGAAAATCGTGACAACAAGCGGTTGTGTCCAGATGTTCGGCTTCCCTGGCCCCGTGACGCACGGCGTGGACTTGGCAGACAGGATTTCAAAGAAAAGGGAGTTGTTTATTTTTTAAAAGGCAGAAAGCGCTGGGTTAAAATGCAGAGGCCGAGATTTCCCTGGCAGGCAGCTGGGCAGGAACCGAACCCGCTGGAAACCCGTTCTGCACGTTGGAAGGACTCCACTGCCCCGGCCCAGTCTTTCTCCAAAGCAACAAATTGGAAAGATTTTAAAGCAAGCAGGCAACATAACACAAACCAAAGGGCCTCGACCTTTCAGTTTTTTCCTCCTTCCGTTTACAAAAAAATTATAAATATTAACAAATCTGCAACACACTGAGCCTCTCCATACATGTTCCCCAACTCCTCCCGACCCCAGCGCACGCTTCTCCGAACGCTCCTGGTTTTGCATCCCACACCTACACGGTCCTGGCTGCGGTGCGAGAAGCCGAGGCAGGAGCTACGGCTCTGCTTCCCCAGGAGGGAGGCGCTGAGGCCACCTGCTCGCCGCCGCGGGTGATGCCCGGCCCCAGCCGCATCCCGCCGGGCCAGGGCGCTCCCTAACTCGCCTCCTGCCTGCTGCATTCGTCCAGGAGCTCAGTCATGAAGGAGATGTACACTATGGCCAGGCGCAAGGTCTCTATCCGAGAGAGCCTCTTCTCATAGGCGAAGGTGGGCACCTTCTTCCTCAGCTGATCAAACGCCTCGTTGAGGTTGAACATCCTCTTCCTCTCCCTTATGTTGGCAGCCTGGCGCTGGGCGTAGGTGATGACCCGCTTTCTCCTGGGTTTGTCCAGGAGGGAAGCGCTGCGCATCCTTTCCTCTTCCTCTTCTTCTTCGTCTTCGGGATCTCCATTTCCGAAGGCAGCCAGGGGCAGCCCCCGGGCCATCCCCTCCCGGATCGACAGGACTCTGTCCCCGAAGGGAGGCCCGGCGGTGACCTCGCAGAGCCCCAGGCCCGCCCCGGCCCCAGGGGCTCCCTGGGGGTTGCCCAGGGAGAGGTCGGCCACGAAATCCAGCAGCGAGCCGCCCAGCAGCCCCTCCGGGCAGGACACTTGCCGGGCTCTGCCGTGCAGCTCATCCAGCAGCCCCGGGCGCTGGTGGGCTGGGAAAAGGCTGGCTGACATCTTACTTCAGAGAGGGCTTAATTTGGTCCCCCATCCCCAGCCCAAGCGACGTTAATATTTATAACCCCCCGGATAACAGGATTAGCAGGACTAGAAAGAGCGGCTGTAAAATTTCTCGCCGTGATGCTGATGAGAGGAGACGGGCAATCCCCTCGGGGACGCGTGGACGCTCCCGAGAGAGGAGTCCCCAGCGAGTCAATCCTGTCACAGCGATCAAGGACAGTTCCTTCTTGGCAAAACCCTCCGCTCTTACCTGCTGAGCACTTTTGTCTCTTCTTACACACCCGCAACCAAACGATTTTCAGCCTCCTTAAAGCCCCTAGCCCCAGAGCCGGGTCTCCACTGGGCTTGTTTTCCTGCTTTCTCTCGGGATCTCTGAACCCTGAGAGCCAGCCTGGCAATTGATGTCAGGCAACTGCATGTATACTTTTAATGATGCCCTGAAGAGGGGACCTGCATGCAGAGGGTCACCGCGGAATGTTTACCCTGTATCCCAGCGCAATGGGAACTGAATGACAGGACCTCCATTAGCCTAAGTAAGCATTGTAGGGGACCCGATATTGCATTCCCAGTAGTAACTGTTGGAATCGTCTCTCCATTCCCCCTAAATCCCCTTCAGTCAGAGTTCAAACATCTTTCCAGTAAAAGGCTGATTCGCAAAGCTCATTTCGGTTCAGGCAATCTCATAGCACTTGTTTTGAAACTCCTTCTTCCCGCCCGTGAGAGGAGGATAAGCTGGTCCTACTCAGGGCAGTGGTTGCTCTTACACCTCTGGTAGAGCGCACTCACTGATAACGCTGGATACACACTGCAAAATGCCGTGAACTGCACAAAAACACACCCACCCACACACCCGACACCGCTGAATACCTTTCTTTGATCAAGGTTTCCTTGAGGACAGACGCTGCGGATTGTTTTGCTTTTGTCTTGGGAGATTGGAAGAGGGGCTGAGTCTTCACCTTCCCGCACCAGAGACTCTCCCTAAATAAACAACCCGGCCCTGGCAATCCCTGGCAGTGTCAGATACACCGAGGTCGAATCGGATCGATTTTCTTTGGCACACGATTTGTACAGCACAGCTCTCTCAGGAGTGACCGCCCATCACTCCTGAGCTGCCTTCTTAAAACATAGTATTAGCCGTTGTCATGCATTGTTGTCACTCTCGCTTTGCGGCTAATTAGTCTCTAATTTCTAAGGGGATTTCAAAGCCCATGAGATCAAAGGTGGTGGGTGGGGGCGGCCAAAAGATCCCTCTCCTCGAATATACTTCCTGTTTTCCTACAGGACAGCAAACATTTCCCGCCGCGTACCGGGATTTGCCATCATTGACGACTCAGCGAGGGAACTGTGCATCCCCTTTCCTGGGGAAGATGCGGCCCGAAAGTGGTTTTCCGTCCCCTCTTCCCCAGCGGCGGCGGCAAGCGGGCTGCGCGGGCCGCGGAAGGTGCGCGGGAGCGCAGGTACTTTGGACAGCTCCGGAGAGGGGCAGCCGGGCCCCGTGGCCGTGGCAGCACTGCAGGTACCGGAGGGGGACATCGGCAGCACCCCCTCCTCCGGGCCCGCCAACCTCTCCCCATCCTGTCACGCCGTCACCGCCGCAGCTCCCGGGTGATGGGCGGTGCCGCGGCCGTAAATAACGAAGAACAGCGGGGCTGCCTTATTCTTACTAGGGCTGAGAGGTTTCTTAGCGAGCCAGGAGAGAGCCGCTCAGAGACTTGCTTATTTGTAACAAATATGGTCCAATAAAACACCTGGTGAACGAAGCAATGAGGCAAGGAGGAGCTATAATACATCTGTTGAGAGAGGTGCTGCCCAGAGAGCATCCAAAAGTAAGTCGAAAAGCTGTAAATGCTGAGTGTTATATAAAAACACTCTGTGGAAGAAAGATCAGATATATATTTATGACTGACCCACAAAGGACTGTGACTTGGGCTCCTTTTAGGTGAGGTGGCAAGTATTTTGTTTAAAGACATGGAGGTATAAATTAAGGACAAATGCCAGGAAAGATATGTCACTACAGAATTTAAAATTATCAAAATAAAAACTACTTCAGATAATGAAATAAAATAATGGAAAAATGTGAACTCATCACCTCTGTGTCGAACTTCACACAAATTTACCATCCTGTAGGAAACCAGCATTTATTAGCGGACAGACCTGTCCTTCACCAAGATGTCTTCAGAAAGAAGCCCTTGCTCACCGCTCTAGCTGCAGATTTTTGCAGGACACAAACTACGAAGACAACTAGAGTTGGTCCAACAACCAGCTCTTTGTTGGAAGAGTTTTATATTGCAAGAATGGAAAAGGAGAAGCTTTTTAAGCTAATAATGCATCACAAAGTAATATCACACAAACCATAAAAGATTAATGCTTCTTAAAGGAAGCAATAAACACAGGACTAAGACAGGATTGGAAGATCCTAGCAGAAAATGAAGACTTTTTACCAAGGTGAATCTTCTTGTCAAACGGGGTTTTTTCCTGCTTTGTATCTCTTTCTATTCCTCCTTATTTTTTGCTAAAATACTGATTTTTCTCTTATATTAACTATTTTACATTATATAGAATAAACTGAGTGAACTGCGGTACCACTGATATGTGTCACTTTTTTTTTATTTGGTGATTTTTGTCACTTTGGGGAAAGTATAGAGCTGAGGAAATGTATAATGAATATCCAATGCTACAAGACACAGATTTTCAGAGCCTAGACAAAGCAAGAATGTCAGAGAAGCAGAATTGACACTCATAACAGGCTGCTTTGATACTCCAAAATCTTTTCAGACCAGATTAGGTGATCCAAAGTGTGTTCTAGATTTGTTTTATATAAGAATGTGGTTTGGTCTATGACTCCTACCTTCCTTCACTTATCCTATCTTATCCTTCCTCTCTTATCCTATCTTTTCATTTCACCTGTTTGTCAATTAAAATTTTGCTTACAAGATGCTTAGAGATGCTAAGAACTGATGGCTACAATTTCAAGCCACTGTGCAGCTATTTCCAAAATTATTCTTCTTTGGAAATATCGATAACATGTTTCTTGATGCTCATGTAGGGCTTGTGTTTAAAACCCAAACTGCAACAACTTTTCTGATCTATTAGCCCTATCAGAAAAGCACATATATCCTTTCCTGCCCAGCCCTAATTATGTTCCAGTCATCAATAGTTTTGAAAATACTTTTCTCTTAACAAATCTCCCCATATAACAAGTCACATATCCTTTGCAGGAATGAAGTTAACACATATTTCAACTCAGTGCACTATAATGGAAGTAGTTTCACTCCTTTTATCACCTCGTGTGCTGTGTGCCTGTGCTGATAATTGTCCACAGTATCACACAGGAAAATACAGCCACTCTGATAATTTGGAATTATTAATTGAGATACTACAGATTTTAACAGTGACCTGTACTTTACTGGAAAATTCACTGGAAAGCAGTGGTGACCCTGAGATGCAGAAATATGTAGGTACTCTCTATCAGATATGACTCATTAAGCAAGCACCTGAAAGGTATTGTCGGCTTTGGAAACCACAAAAAGTTAGATATGCAACTGAAAAAAAATGTCTACATTTTTCTTGTAGAATGGAAAAAAATCTTCTCTCCTTTAACTGATCCGTTAATAGTAGGACAGTTGCTGTCATTTTCAAACTCTGGACTGAAGAACAGAAACAGATGGAGTCTGTGGCACACTAATGCAATCTCTTTCAAATTATTGACATTGCAGTTGTTTGATCTTGTTGAACTTAAGACTGCAGCAATGTCCATGGATCAGGATCTTACTACGTCAAATCACAGGGCAGTTCCTGTCCTGTTGGACTCACAGTTTGTGTTCCTGGAAGGCCAGACAAGATCAGTACAGAATATATGTGTGGAGATGGGGCTAGCTCACAAGGGAATAGAGAATTTGGACAATATCTCATCCTGATGCTTGCTCAATCAGTGGTGAAGAGGAAGGCACTATGGACACCACTGATGAATTAATATAAAAAATGAAATATTTAAGCAAAGCTAGTTGAAAACTGCTTTTTTGACCCTAGAAGAATGCCGTAGTACTCAGATGAAAGCATAGCAAAATGTAATTGAATGTGATATCACTGGAAGAGTAAAGGAGTCCTCTAATGTCTTAATGCATTATGATGTTAAATAGGCAGAGAACATTGGACTGTGATAGAGTTTATGTTCAAAGATTTTGTGTCTGAGTCTGTTGTGAAGATGAAGGAGTTCTAACAAAAAGTATAAAATGAATTAGAAAATGGCTAAAGTCAGTACTTCTTCAAGTGCCTTGCACCAAAATCAGAAAGGAGTTGAGGTCAAAGCTAATACAGACCAGAGGAACCAGCACTTTGCTGGCTGAAACAGCTGGGAAAGCTAGAGACAGGTGACGTGTAGAGAGGTGAGGACAAAGTTACCTCAGCCTGACTTCCCCAGATCTCATTTGCTGAAAGAATTATTCAACTCCACCAGTTAAGAAAAATAATATGGACACTAGAAATGGGCTCATATTATCTAACTGCTGGATCTTATCCAAACTCAAGTTATCATGGAGACCTTCTGATTCCCGCAGAGATAGGAGCACCTCTAGTGAACATTGTGGTCCACTTGAAGTCTGTCTCTCCTGATGGACTGTCTGAGAAGCTTGAAAATACTGGCTTCAGTTCTGTAGGATGAGCCTTAGCTCTAGAATTAGCAGTGTATGAATAAAGACCAAAAAAAACCAAAACAGTAAGATGTATATCCAGAGTATGCAGGCAAACAAAACTGGGTATATCAGTGTGATGACTGGAGTTTGAGGCTGTAAGAATTCTCTGCAAATTCTTTTCCTAAATTGTTTACCTGTATAGACAGTTTAAGAATTAACTTTATTCCTGTTGATTATATATGTGAGAAATCTCTGCTCACAAAGATGGTGAAGTCCAGCTTACTAGATCAGCTGAGGGACTAGTTCTGTTCTGAAAACCAGAGTATATCCGGTGAGCCAAAGCTTTACAACCTGATCCTATCAGTAATTTTAGGCACTGGTCCTATGTGCATCTGACTGTATTAATGCATTCTTGTGTCACAGCTTGCCTTTAACAGGACTCCAATTTGAATACAAGCACCTACTTACAAAGATCAGGTTTCACAACTTGGTTCCCTCAAACAAAAATGTGACATTCAGTAACATCATTATTCCCTGACACAGGAAATCATTAGGAAAAATCAGTATTTTGGGCAAAACCTAATAAAAATAGGTATTTTCTGACAGTAAAGTGCAGTTCATTTTTATTTACAGTGGTATTACACACCATTTGAAGAGTTTAAAGAAGTAACTGTTGATATTTCCCCATATGGGACCAAATGACAAAGAAAATGTTTGAAACGCTAATCTTGGGTAAATCAGAGACAAATGAAATGAACAGCTGTGGTTAGGGTGTGATGGGATTCATCATGCTTGCAAAGTTTTATGAATGATACTTTTTCCTTAATCATAACCTTAGGGGTGGGAGGGATTGAGAACAGGACACGCATTAAGGTTGGAATGTCAAACTTAACTTTGAATTTCCTGGCTTTTTATCAGCACGAATGAAAAAATGTAATGTTATTCAAACATAGCTTCTTTAATCTTGATTTCGTTATATAAATATTTTTTGCTGAAATGGAATGCAATAAAATATGCATTCCTTACCTAGAAGCCTAGAGTCTTTGTTGCAATTATTTAATTATATTGGTATACAATTATGTATTGGAGTCATTAATTAATGCTTTTTTCTCTTCCACTTCTCACAATTTGTAAAATGCAGGGAAATATCAGTCTGAAATCTATTTTTATGTGAAGATTTTGCTTATATATCAACAGAATAAATATATGTTTGATGGGGGACCAAGATCCTTTCCTTTTCCTTTTTTTTCTATTTTTTCTGGAATTTATAGATTTTTTGAGAGTTCACATTGTATCTCCTGCAACTAGCAAGGAGACTGAACTGAAACTCATCTCCAGAAAACAGATCTCCTTTGCCAAGCTTCTCAACTATCCATTGCCTTGCTAGCTTCTGGCTATGGTATTCCTCTAAGGGTATGGAATTTCTTTTCTTCATAGTTCCCTCTTAACAGCTCTTAACAGCTTGTGTCTTTGAGCATACTTACGACAATAGTCTCCAATTACGGTATCACATGGTACTTTTCCAACTGAATTTCCATTTCATTCCCATTCAACACATTGGAAGCAGCTGATATTATGAACAGTGTTTGCTTATTATTGCCTAGTGATTCACCCTTTTTCTTTTTTCTGTGGTAAATAAGTCATGATTTAAATATAAGATTTAAAATCTCATATGAGTTTTTAAAAACATTTCTCATGCTTTAGCAGCTGACATATTAATATGCTTGGTAGATGTGGATTGAATAAGTATTGTTTCTGTTTGCACGTGGAACTCAGGAACAGAACAAATGTCAAATAGCAATAGAAGAATTATGGCAAGTAGAACAATAAGGTAAATTGGAATTGATAGCTCCAATTTGAGTTATCTAGAATTTAACTTCTGGGACCTTTTGTGTTATAGAGCCTTTTAAATTTAGGAAGATCCCATTAAAGTTTTCATTCAGCTGTGAGCACTTGGTCACTTCATGGATGGTATAGGATTTTTATATTTATTTTCATATTAATTATATGTAATGTATGTTCATCAAGTGATTTATTAATATGTATCTGGAAGAGGTTTTTATTAACAACATGGAGTAAGGTTCGATTCTTCAAATGTAATTTAAAAAATATACATCAACATTACTGCTATTTGCCAGACTTTTTTTAAGTGAGCTGCAAAATGAAAGTTTCCGTCCTATGTTCTATCACATTATTCCCATGTGTGTCAGTGGCAGGGCTGAAATCTTTAGATCTGTTGTGCTGCTTGCTGCCTTTTAGGCTATGCAGCCAAATCTCCTCCTCCCTCTGCCGTTGGGATCTAGGGGAAGGTAACATATTTTGCCAGAAGATTTCACAGATACTTGCTGGCAGGATCATTCATAAACTCCTGCCTGATGGGCCTGATCGCCCTTGTTGTCCTGTACATGCCATGTGATGGCACTCAAGACGATCTGTTCTGTGGCCTTTCCCAGAATAAGGTCAGGCTGACAGACCTGTACTTCCCTATATCCTCCTTCTGACCCTTCTTGTAGACGGTCCTCACATTTGATGACTTCCAGTCACTTGGGACCTCCCTGGTTAGCCAGGGCTGCTGGTAAGTGATGAAAAGTGGCACAGAGAGCACTGCTGCCAGCTCTCTTAGTACTCTTGGGTGGATCACAGCCAGTCCCACACACTTAGACTTGTGTGTGTCTGAGTGATGTAGCATGTTGCTGACCATTTCCCCTTGGATTATGGGTCTTCATTCTTTTCCCTATCCCTTTCTTCCAACTCAGAGGCCTGGGTACCTGGAGAACAACTGATCTTACTATTGAAGTCTGAGGAAAAGAGGCTGGTTACCTTACTTTCCATGTGGAACATGGTTTAGTCGTACCTTCCCGGGCTTCAGTCTTCTCACCTCTTGAGGTCCACCAGTCTTTCCCCCAAACTCCCCCTTCTCACTGCTCTGTTTGCCCTCTTTCTCTCTGTCTCTAATCATAGAGCCCATTTTCACTTGCTATTGGGGCTATCCAACCCCAGGCCTTTGTTTGGTACAACAACTCAGAGCTGCACTAATTTACCATGCTCAAGCATCAGCAGAATCATTAAGAAATTTGGCAACATTAACAGAAAGGTTTAAGCAATCTAGAATATTTGAAGGCATATAACTTGTAGTCTGCTCTAGCAGGGTAGGTCTTAAATGAGGTATTTAAAAGCATACTCCTATGAAAAATATGCAATTTTCAGTATTCTGAAGGATGAGGAAATCAGTTCATTTCCCAGTTGCTTTGTTTACACACAATAATTTTCACTGGATTACAAAATAAAAAGGGATCATCAATACCCGTGTAATTGATTTGTACAATTCATATTGTTATTAGTAATAAAAATATTAATAGCAATAGTAAAGTTACTCAAACTGGCATTAGTTTTATATATTCTTCTTATTGCTTTAACATTAGAAGGTAAAGAAGCCCAAAGCCATTTACTTGAATCGTATGAGTTTTAACCCATTTGTTTGATTCATGTGTATGTGTGTGAGGAAAGAAACTATCCTAAATGTTTTTATAATACCTTTCATGCTCAACTCACAGTAAAAACTTTGCCAGTCTACTACATCTGTAATAATCTGTGCCATAGAAAACACTAATTTATTTTCCCTCTTCATATTTTTTTAAAGTATGAGATTTAATGTTTTGAATGTTCCTGAATCTGCATTTTCTTTAGAAAATGTTTCAAAGGTGGTGAAAGATGTTGCTCACTACCAACTGAGATGAGAGAATCTACAATTTTGATAGAAAAATCTGGGCAAGGTGAGCATTTGACTACTTCAAAATCTCATGTAAGGTTGTCTTTTCCAATTACATGATTCACTACATGCTGGAGAATTTACATGTAGGTTTTTAAATATTATTTGAGCTGCCTTTGTTTGTTCTCATTAGAATACAAAATAATATCTCATTTTTAGGAGCCTTGTCATGCTATTCATCAAAAAAAGAAATTTCAATGTAGTTGTACCATAGACACATTGACACATAGATACTAGTGTCTACACTGCAATTTCATTTGTTTTGGGTAAAAGCAAAATAGCATACTAATCTTTTGAGGTTATTAGAAATAAAAATGATACAAGATACTGTTTTTTTTTTAAAAAAGCTACACTAAAGCTGTCTCTCCTCCTCCCTATAGGTGGGTCATTGCATCACTTTTTATCCTTCCTCCTATTTTCTATTTTAGGTTCTGACAAAAGTGAAATATTGCTATAGTACAGAGTTTGGTGCTTATCACTAGTTATAAGGCAATAATCATCACAAATGAATAAAAGGTTTTTGGAATTAAATAAATTAATACCTGGGAAAGTGCTACCCTGGGAGTACCAAGGAAGACCAGACACGAATTTTGTTGAGGTGAAGTGTTTCTCCCAGCCCCTCTCCAACTTGAAGAGAAAGGAGAGGCTTTGTTATGTCCTCTGATTTATGACAAACATGTTGCTTTGCATCACATATTAGATTAGAAGGTATTCCAGGCAGGGACTGAATCTTCCTCCATATTTATTCTGTGACTAGTAATAAGGAAAGCTCGGATATTTCTGGACACTTTAGCATTACCAGAAGATGAGACAAAGATTAATTTTCATGCATTTCATGACCAAAAAAAGAGCATATTTTAAAAGGAGGAAGACCTAACCAAGCCCTAGCCTAGCTGGAGAAGGGGAAGGAGGAGTTACGTGTCTACATTACCTTGATGGCAGTGGTGGGGAGGGAAGGTGGACCCTTTCCTACTGTGCAAATAGGCTGGAGATTTAGTAGGAGGATAGAGCTAGTTCTGGCAAGGCTATCACACACAGATGAAGCCCAAAGATCTTTTCATTGAAAATGTTTTTAGTTTTTCAAATTCCAAATTCTGTCCAGTGAAGGGAAAATATAACATAGGAAGACTGAACCTAAAAGCCATAGTAACTCTTGTAGTGCTACTCATGGACACTGTGATTTGAGGGCACAATAGCAAATAAAACTATATATGCATAATAAATTTTGAAAGCAAATACTAAATAAAAAATGGACCCACGTGCATGTTAAAAGCTAGAGAGTAAGGAATGAGAACTCATAGTCCACCTATTCTATAAACTCACTGATGTAAATGGAGTTTCTTCATGTCCTGTCCCAGGTCATCTTTGCTTCAGATTTGCCCAACTTCAGAGAATTACTGAATAACGAAATCCCACTCCACGTTAGGGATTTTCCCCAGGCTGACAATGAGGAACAACAGCATCAATTTCATTTGCACAAAGGACATTGTGAGTCATGGACAACTTCATCCTTGCATTTAAAACATCCCCAGACCACAAGTGCAATTATGTAAACACATAAAGAAGGACCTGCAGATATTTACTGCTACCCACATAAATACAGGGTCCTGGCTATGGCGTGTTTTGCTAACACTAGAGTAAGTGAGTTGTAGAAAGTAATATTATTCTGCTACTCTGTCTTTTCACACCAGCTTCTATTCAAACATTGGTAGAAAGAGTCTAAATTGCAAGTATAGGCATGTAACTACCACACCAGCAAAATGTGTAAGTAAATCACCTTCTGAAAGGATAAACTGAAGAGAAATAGGGTCGATTATTTGCATTTGGTTACTGAAATACATTAGTGGCAAAGCTAAGAACAAACCCACTGTGTCTGGTCTACTAGCTTAATTCTTTAATTGGTAGGTAATCCTGGCTCACAAACTCATGGAAAGTCAAATCTCTCACTTTTGCTTTCAAAGCTAAACCTCTCTGGGATTATCTCATTTGTGAGACCAGATCCAGAGAAAATAAGTTAGGAACAGAACAACCCATTTTATCTTTAGTTCCAGAAAGATTGAATAATTCAGCAAATCTATTTTCTTTCCTATTTTTCAGAAGTAAAAAAGGACATATAATCTCATTTAATTTAGCTCAGGTAGAAAATCAGTGAATTAAAAAGTTGATATACCTTAGTACACAGTAGTCAGTCAGAAGGAGTGTCCTAGGATGTTGAAGATTAGCCATGGTGGTTTTGGTTTAGTCTTTATTGCTATGAGAGATTTTTTCCCAGGATTTCTTGAGTCATTCCTCTAAGCCTGTGTTGAAAGGGAGTTTCTTAATGCATTCTGAAGCAATCACATAATTTGTTCTTTTTTTTATTTTTTATTTGATATTTAGTAATACAGTTAATTTCTTCAGAATATTTTAAACCACATGTTTTAACTGCATTGTGTATTTTTGAAAGACTTGATATTATTAGATTTATTATTCAAAGACAAACATAGAAACAATGATTTAAAGAAGTTGGGAGACCAGGGAGTTCTAGCTAATAGCCTTTTAATATTCAAAATCATTATATTACAAAAACTTACACTAAAATTAATAAATTGGATTAAACCAACTGCAAATCTATGTAGCGACATAAAGTCACTACCAGACAAACTTAACCCAGTGCTCTTTTCAGTGACAATGGATTCAGCAGTTTCTCCCTGGCCATAAGTATGCATGTTAGAACTTTTGCAAAATAACTCTCAGAGGGGTGAAAAAGAAAAAATTTGCAATACCGTTCTGCAGCTACAATCATAGGTGCTGTTTTCAGTCGATGATAGGACATATTGCTATGTAGCTGGTCTTGAGGTTGGCAGAAAATTCTTGGAAAAATAAGAGCTTTGAAGGGACAAGAAGTCAAAGTATTAAAAATATTTTTTTTTTCCCCAGCTGGGAGAAATTCTCAAGCACTGACTGAGAGAACAAGGCAAAAGAACTGAATCCCTTCTGGAACCTGGAATTTTCAGATTTTATCTGCCACTGTTTCCCATTTTACTTTTCATGTATCCTGAGCTGACTGCTTACAGAAAATCACCAAAAAGACATAGAAGCCAATGGAAATCCATCAGCCTATGGAAATCCTTTCTCATTTCAGCTTCACAAGTCAGAAAGTGATGATTGGAACATCAGCAACCATCACTTGTAGTGCAGCCTAACGCAGCCACTTGACTGGTCTAAGACCTCTTACTAGTTTTTCTTTTGGCTAAATGGGAATCTTTCTGATTAATTGAAATGCAATGAGAACATGCAAGAAGTGGAAAGAAAACATGAAAAAGCACATTTATACTATACATTTCTTTGGTATTTAGAGACAATATGCAGACCAAGATGTAGTCTGAGCTAAAAGTAGGCAGGGGCATAAAAGGTGATGGAACAAGACTCTGAAGTAAGTTGCAAAGTAAAGTTAAGGAAAAATGTGAGTTTGTTGAGTAGAAAAGCTACTGAGAAATGATACAGCAGATATTGAAGTAGACTTTGTGGGTTTTGTCTTGGTTTCCACAGGCAATGCCTGATCTCACACCTCTGTGTTGACCAATGTAGTTTGGTGAAGAGACGGAAACCAAATAATGCAGTAGAAACAGGGTAAGTATTACAGAGAGAAATTTAAAGATAGTGGAGATGGATGGCACCCATCCAAGGCCACTGCAAGAGCTGGCTGCAGAGATTGCAGTGTTACAGTCTCTGAAAAAAACATGTGGTTATCAGGGAAATCCCTTGCTACCAAAAATGGCTAACACTACATACATCTTTAGGAAAAATGAAAGGAGGACTTGGGGAATTTTAGGGCATATCAATCCCTGTAAAGACTGTAAGCATGCTCCTTTGGAATCCATCTTCAAACACACGAAAGCAATCATGAATAACTAGTTCAGACTTGACCAGCTTGATTGCCTGCATGAGATGGCATGTTGAACAGGCAGGAGGAAAACAACAGGCACCAGGCTTCAGCATGGCTTTTGGCACCGTCCCCAAAAGGATTCTCTGTGAAAGCTGAGGAAGTATGGACTGAAAGAACAGTTTGTTAAATGCGTTGCAAATTTGTTCTACCACCACAGTAAAGGTGTAGTAGAATCAATACTTTGAGTTCCAGTTGGTAATAAGCAAAGTACCCTATGGTTTGGTACTGGGACTCATATTGTTCAGCATTTCCATCAGCAGCTTAGACGGTGACACAGAATATGTCCTCTGGTAAATCTGCAGATATTGTTGATAATGAAGAATGATTGACATGTAGAGTTGGAAAACTTTAATTCAAGGGATTCTTGAGAACTGGACCAACATAAACATTATGAGAATTCTGAATCTGGGTCAGAACAACCTTATGTACCATCACAGGTTGGGAAATGACAAGGTTGTGATGGATTACAGGTGGAATGTAAACCAGTACTGCATAGAAGGTAGACCATGTGCAGGATTATAATGGAGGGGGGTGAGTGGGGGGCATGGGAGCAGACCAAGTGAAGTTATTGTTGTCCTGTGATGGCACTGGTGAAGCTGTATAAGGAAAACAAAGCCTGGTTTGGAGCCCTAAAGAGTCTGAGGGATGCCAAGAAACAAGAGCTTACAGTGATGCATTTTGAAGAAGTTGAGTCTGACAAAAAGGCTAAGGAATGATCTATTAGCAATCTAGCAACCTGCAACTACTAGAAGGGGAGATACAAAGCTGACAAAAACATCCTAATTTTGTCAGACAGGTTGTACAATACTGAAACATCCTTGTGCTTCCTAGGCAGGGTAGCACTAAAATATGTCTTAGCTGAACTAGCGCTAGCTAGCAAAAGTAAACTTTTAGTGGGAGAGACCTCCAAATATCCCCTGCAAACTGCATTTCTATGATTCTGATCCTTGGAATCTGGAGTTCTGAACCCCATTGTCTTTTTCCTTTGAAAGAGCACACTTCTTCCCCACAGGAGTATAAGGCATGTTCCCTTGTCCTCAGTTTCTGAAAAAGTTTCCACAGAAGGGTTTATTTAGGTTAAAATAAAAGCTCTTGAATGTATTTGTGTTCATGGCATCTGAGGAAATACACATGAAATACAGCAGAGTATTTTTATATGAAAGGTCTGAGCTTTTTAGTACCAAAAAGGCAAACCACTTATTTGTGTTCATAGATATCCATACAGAAGTAGTACCATTCAAGTTCAATGAGAACTTATTAAGGTACTAAGTGATTTGCTGGTTTATGGCTTTGGTTCTTCTTTAAAATGAAGTACTGAATGCAAAAGGCTGGGGGCTGTGTAGATTGCTCACTACTCACGCAAGCAGCAACAACAGTCAGTCAAACTACTAACTATCTAAAAAACTAATCTGGAAGATTAGCCTTTTAATATCTTATTTACAAAACTATTCATGCAAATGGAGTATTATTTCAGCGTTCAGTTTCTTAGCTTGGACTTTGTTCCTATTCTGTCATTTGTAGAGAACAGAGAATAAACACCTAGAATGCTACATTAAAAGAAAACATCAGCATAGAATTATCTTAATGATTAGACAATATGTTACCTAAACATAGAGTAGAAACTCACTAATTTGTACTCTACAGGCAAAGATATTGCGTGTCATATATTTTTCTCTCTACTTCTATTGTACAGAATTCCAGACTGAACTGCAGTTTTTACAACATACAGAGTACTCCACATGTGTGCAGTTTGGATTTCACAGGACTGTAAATAATTTTAACTGTTTGCATTGGTTGTTGGTTTTAATCTTTCAGATGCACGAACTCTTAAATTTTTATCAGGTTTTCTAAAAACTTTGATACAGGATAATGCATCTTAAAAAATTGCATGCCTTTACTGTAAGTCTGAGAAGAATTTATATCCCTAAGGCTTTCCTCTAGGATATCTTCTGACATCAAAAAGGTAAAATTATAAATAGACTCTATTTCTTTCAGATGTCTATTTAATTTTTTTCTTCCAAACACTGTAATTTAATTTTAAAGTTCACTTTGAAAATAAACAATAAATGAATGTGTTTTCAGAGAAAATGCTTTCTCTTTGCTCAAAATGGAAGCAGACGTCTGGTTTCTAAATTATAATCTTTTAATTGTCTACCTAATCACTAGGTTTGGTGAATTTCAAAATGGCATTTTTTCACCAATCAGAAAAATACATTGCTGGCAGAAATCTCTCTTTTTACACATGTATATGCATGCAACTTGTTCTCTTTTATTTTTCATATGTACCCATTTGCATCCACTTACAATGTTATACATTCGAAATGCTGTAAATGCAACAAACATTGCCTAGTGCTTGCTATTTTATTTAATAGAAAAACCAGCTTATTCCATCAATGGGCCTATGTTTGCAGAAGTAAATATGTAATATTCATTAGAACTCTACTCTTTCTGCTCTTTGCTATCATTCACAGTCTATCGATATAAAGCGAGTTCTATCTATCCTTCCACCCAGATGGTTGACGTTACATGTGATTGCATGAAAGCCCTGATATGAAATGCCTATGGCTTACTGGATTACCCTCTCCCCACATGTTTCAAATTAATAATAAAAAAGAAAGAAAAAAAAGAACCAGTGCAATCTTGCTACAAAAGAACAAGAGTTTATTATATAACAGGATTGCAGATGTGGAAAGGTGCTTATAATAAGGCTACACTATTTTTGTTTCATTGTGCATCTGGAATGCTAAAGGATCTTTAAAGCACTAGGAACTTATACTAGACAGTCTTGGCTTTTTGATTAACTTAATATTCAGAGAAATGATTCATTTTTGTAAAGTCTATGCCATTCATCATCATATTGTCATTTATGTAATCACAAAATGATTTACAAAGTCAAGATTTTTTTCTAATTTCTGAAACAATTTTAAGACATCAAAGGCTTTCAGATATAAACATCAAAGAGCAGCCCAAATCAGAGATTTCTGGCTAAGACAGTTTAGTTCATTTAATATCCTCTGGTTTTCTAAGGATTAAATTACAGCACATAAAATTCTTGGAATCTATCTTAGGAAGCTGTACTGTATATATATTATTTATTACAGTATGGCCTTTTTTTTTTGTGGGGCAAAGAACTTTGTGGTAAAGAAGATGCCATCTTTTCAATTTATCAAACCAGCAGCAAATTCTTATGAAATATTAGACATACAATGATCTAATCCTACTGGGAATGGAGAGATGTGTTAACTGAGGAAATATTTGCGCATGAGCTCAGGATGAAATGCAGTTCTTCTCTTTTAATCAGCCTGTTACAGAGGGATGCTTATATGAATTTAATAAGAATGTTCTGGGGAAAGGTAAGAGAAAACAAGAATAAAATTACTTATTTACAGGAGGAATAACTTCAGTTGCTATAGCTATTGAAAACAGTAGGCCAGGTCTGTAGTATTGCCTAAGGAAGTAGTTTGAAATGCTTTCCATTATTCGCACAATTTACAACAGGGTGACACTGGAGAAGCTGGTCATATGGATACCAGGCATTGCAGGTGACTGGCATAGATGCAAGTCCTGGCCAGAGAACTTAGAAAGCACAAACATTGGAAATTTATCTAGTCAAGATGAATCACTAGACACACACGAGAGTTTTTATTGTGCATAACCAAGAATATGAGCAGATATAGTCACATTTGTTATCCACCTAAGAAGGACAGGACGTTATCCATCGCCTTAAAGTAAGTAAAGTCAATTGAAATGGGCTCATGGTTTACCAAATATCAGGGAGGATCTTGCCAGAGGGAACAGCTACATGAGGTACAAACTCTCTACAGAACCTGTTGCTATAGACTGAATAATTAAACTTCTAAATGCTTATCCTTGAAAGGCATGCAAGCACTCTTTCAAAAAAAGACTACTGACTAGGCGAACTGAGTTTCTGAAAATATGATCTCATGCTACTGTATAACAAGGTCTTGCCCAGCTGGATTTCTATTCTAATACTCATAACAAGCTGGGTTATGTTCAAGACAATTCAGAAACTCAAGCAACAAAATGCATGGTTTCTAAATAAAAGTCCCATAGTTCTTTCTTATTTACATTCCTACTTTCTGTGTTAGTAAGATAACAATATTACATGTAAAAGAGTCACATCTGACCTTGAATGCAGAATTATTGTTCAAGATAAAACTCCAGGCAAAAAACAATGTTCTATAAACAGGAAGAAACACTTGACTTTTTACCAAGATTTTATCTTTCAGATGTTTCAGTGCAAAATTCTAAAAGGCGTTGCTGTGTATAACCAATGAAGCTTAATTATATTCCCTTTGCTGATATCCACGGAAATTTGTTTTAGATAAGTACTTTGTAAAAAACCTCAGCTGGTCTTGTGTGAGAATGAGAGAAGACCAAGGTGAATCTGTACCATGCTGATATAGCTCTGCTGCCAGAATGAAAGGGATCCTGCACATTCGTTCTTATTTCTAGTCAATATTTTATGGTCACACAGACCACTGATGAAGCCTTATGCCCAACCACTCAAAGCAGAGAGAAAGCAAACTGGTATGTGAGAGAGACACAACTGCCTCTTCTTCTGTACAGTCAATCCATCTGAGACTAATACAGTTAACGTATTTAGGCTGAGAATTTCTCTGGCTCTGGTTCCCTAACATATTTGCAAGGTGCTCATCATGATGCACTACACAGAGTAGGTAATTTAAATTCAGGTATAAAAGAACTTCTGTCAATGGCCTGCTTTGGTGTATCTCAGCTTGAGTCCGGGTTAGAAGAGTCCTTTGGGATAGGATGTGGGGGAGAAATGGGACAAAGACTCCTCTCAGCCTCCATCAGGATTGGATTAAACCCAGGAAAGACAACCAGGGCTCTAGAAACTTTCAGGGCTGATCACAAGAAGAAGCCAAGGAGGAAGCCTAGGAACAAAAGCTTAATTTCACCAGGGGTTTGAAGATGCATTCCAACCTATGTAGGGGCTGGGATTTTCCTTTCATTGCTACCATATAACTTATAAAGAAGCTAGAGACTTTGATATCTCATTTTTTAAAGAAAATTTTGGAGATAGGATTACAATTTCCTAGCATTTGAATAAATTCTTGCCCCAGTGTTAATACAGGGAGTTTTACTGAGTGATTTCTTCTGTTCCACTATGCTTCTCTGTTTGCATGTACTTGGATGAGTTGTATATCTGCTGAAAGAGTTGTGGTTCTGTGAGGATTCCTTGAAAAAATTGTTATAATTGTGGTGGACTGAAATTTTTTAAAAGATTTGGTTGTATTCAGAAAGTACATACAGACTTTTAAAAAAACCAACATTTTGATCACCGTGCTATTTGTCATTCCTCATAATATTATCTGAGAACAGCAAGCTTTAATAGGCTTTATGTTTCCTGAGACAAAGGTCATTTCTAAAGTGTTTTGTTCAGTGCCTCCATGCAGTTAGGCTCAAATTCTGCCTTCAGGCACAGTTAAAATAAAAATGCTACATTAAAACTCATGTCGTATTTGCCCCACTCCAGTGAATAAGTGAAGTATTATTTTAGGATTAACAGCCAACTCTTTCCACCACCCAGTAGCATTCCCAGACAAGGCATAACACCTGTAGTGCTCTCTCTCTCTCCACACATACACACACTCTACTCTTACTCTCTTACTCTGCAGGTATCCCTCCTTTCTTTAGGTTCCCTACAAGTGCCACCTGCTTTCCTGTATCCCCAGGACATCTCAAGTAGCAGCAGCCTTCCTCACTCAGACATACTTGACATCTCTATCCTTTCCCTTAGCCCTGCTTCTGTTCATCCGTGTATTAGCACCCTTGTCCTTGCCCTGTTGGTGCTTTTCCTTACAATATAAGTGATTTAATTCTCTCCCTATGGTCAAATAGACACTGATTTCTGTATGCTTTTGAACAAGTGACCATTTATGAACACTTGCCGATGTATTTTGTAAGATTTCTTTTTATTTTAGGTTCTAATTTATTGTCCTAAACAGATGCAGTGACATACCTTCTCAGTCTGATCAGCAGCCATTGACAAGCAGCTGGCTTTGCCTAATAATACTGATGTAACTAATAAAATGTTGTATTTGGAGAATGTAGATTTAAAAACTTCAGTTTGACATTTCTTGCCTTAAGAGTGGGTAGAGTTATGTTCATATGTTTATGATTTTAAATATTAGCAGTTCCAGTTCTTTTTCAACAACTTGAGGAATTCAGAAACAGCAGATGTTTTCATCTGCTGTGTCCTTTCCCATGAAATGCACAGGTAGCAAGTCTTCCAAGACTCTGGTACTGTAGTATTGTTGTTTCACTGAGTAAGCAGAGCAGCAGTGACTTCCTTAGTGCTAAATATGAATCCAGCCCTGCATTTTTATTTAAAGAGGCTTAGGTTCAATGAGAATTTGGAGTTGGGCAAAACTTGGCCATATGATTTAGTTCTGGCTTCTTTTTTCCAACCCCAAGTTAAATATTTTAATTTGTCTGATCAGTCAGAAAATGTTGCAAAATTCTGGAGTTAACTTAAATCCCCCATATGGATTTTTAATGGGTCCCCAGTCATCAAGCTAAAGAGGAATAACTGTTATTCATAAAAGACTACACACAAAATTATGTCATCTCAAATAGGCAGCGCATAATACTTCACTAATAACATCAGTAATGTAGTCCCTGGATGGTGCTCTCAGGAGATTTATTTCAAAAGTCTGTGAGAAGAGTTTTGACATATGAATTGCTGGTATGGTTGTTTGGACCTTTCATGATATCTCCATGGAGGGTGAGAGTGAAAAATTTCTAGGAATAGGTCCTGTGTCAAGACATGATCTCTTATGTTTCTACACATCAGCTGACCCCAAGAGGAGAGCCACCGAGAGGTTTGCAACATGACATCCTTCTAACTCAATGGCAGGTCTGAAACCCTGAGTTTCAAAGTTTGCCCACACATGTTCCTTTTCCTATGCAGCTTTTAGTTTTTAGTTCCTATGCGGTTTTTAGTTCCATTCAAAAATGAAGAGTATAGTGGTTTATTGTAAAGACCCTGTGAACTGGGTGCAATTTGTTTAATTGGGGTTTAACTCATCTGTAAGATGATCCTTTACAATATGAAGTGATTTCTACCCTGCTGATTAACTGACCCCATTGAATAAATGACTTATGCAGATGTTCAAAGGGCACTGTTGTGTGTATGAGCAGCATCAACGGGCTGGCGAGTGACCGAGAGGCAGTGAGGTCCTGCATGGTATGTGTGTTCTCTGTTCCTAGTGACTTCTGTGAGCATTAACTGACACTTGAAAGATGAAGAGCAACTCATGGGCCCAAACCTAAATGTACCAGAAAAACTCTTCAGCTGGTAAAAATCTGCATGTGCCAACTTCCAGCTGTTAAATAGTTGATCTGATATATTGAGTCCTCATGGCTCAGAACTATGTTTAAACCTTGGTATAATAAAATCAGTGCTTCTCAAGGGCATAAACAGACTCCACATGTTTTGTTAAATTAGTCACTTAATGATTGAATTATATTTTAAGGGAGTCCATTCTAGTCCATCTTTGTTGGAATGAACTCTTTAAAATATGGTCCTTTTGAAGATGTCTCAGCTACTCTAGTCCATGCCAGATGCTCACCATGTCTCTCCCTCCAAATGCTCTCATTCCAGATAGGTTAACAAACAGAAGTGATGGATATGCATGATGATAATGCTAAGTTTCATATTTCAGTAGTCAGGCTGTTCACTCTTCATTCCTTGGAAGTCCTGGGAATTTAAACCTGACTCCCAAAAGATGTATGCTCTTAACTTTTGGACTTCCTTTTACATCATGTATCATGTAAGTACAAAATTGATTATAACATTGCCTGTAAACTCTGTGCCAAATTGCAAAACTTTTAACTTGCAGAAAGGATTAACCAATCCTTTCTGCTTCTATTATTTTCTTGTCTCAATGGCTCTGCAGGGATTGCTGTGGTCTCATTATTTGTGAGACATGATACAGTAGGGGACATGATAAAGAAAAGGTAAGGAGGCCCTTGATAATTGCCCTAGGCAATGCTATCTACATCTCAGACAGTTCATATGGTAATTGTGTTTGTGTGAGCTCACCCTGGAACTATAAATCTCATCCCTTACAGCAGAGGGGATTCTGAGGTGTCTTGGGCTAGCTTTTTCTGTTGCTTCAGTTATGACATTATACCCATATAAATAAGAACAGTGTGCTAGCAAAAGCGATGCCTAAAAATGGATGAAGAAAAACCATAACTGAGGTGTAACCTTGCAGCTAGCTGGAGCATAAAATAGATGTTTATAATCCTAAGTTAAGTACGTAATTTTCAGTAGTGTACCACATAAAATAAATTTATTGTTGTACCTCAGCAGTTTCAGGATTTCACAAAATGAGCACAATGTTTCCTGTCAAGTGGCATCTATATGCTTTTTTGAGACTGATAAATATAAACACAGAAATAGAAATGTATTCTTAGCATAGAAATGGCATTCAATTAGAATCTTATTCATCTTTCTTAATATAAAATATTTGGGAAAATTTGCACGAGACTTAAGACGTTTGGAAACCTGACTAGGCTTTGAATAAGTTCTTCCTTATTTTCTGTAAATAGTGGAAAAGATATTCTTCAGCACATCATCTGCCGCTAATTACAGACTATGATACAAAGAAATAAGATAATGATGGAGACTGTCAGCCATAACACTTTCTGGTGAGCCACTACTATAATTTTTTCTCCAAAATATGACTGACATCTTTCCTTTCACCCTCCCACCCTTTACTCTTTATGTATATTGGCATGACGGCCCTGCAAATATGTGGAGCACCATGTTTTTGTTGCTAAGCACTAGGAGCGAGTGAGCCATGAGAATCTTTAACTATAATTTGTACTGAATTTCTTGAGGCTTTCCTTCCCCAAAAACAAGGAGTGGAACTTTTAACTCATTCATTGGCATTACTGATGAAGCAGTGCTTCATCGCTGATGAAGAAGTGATGAAGGCCAGTTTCTGCTGAGTGAGGGCTAAACAACAGATTCACTAGACAGTTATATATAAAGGTTTAAACCTGGTGAATGGTACTCACAATTATGAGGACCAGGCACACTTCCAGTGTCTTCAGGAAATGGCATTCACTTTATCTCAAGTTAATTTGATCCTGAATCTTCAAAGTGCCATTGTAAATTAAAACTATTCCAATAATATTTGAATGAAAATTAGCATGGAACTTACATTTATGAATAATGTGATTTGATCAGAAGTCCATGGGAATGCTGGAGGTGCCAAGTTCTTCTAGACAGCATGTTAACTGAAGACAGGAATTCTGTCATCCCATACAAATTTCTGGTACCTTAAATTTTGCTTTAGTCTGAGAAGGAAGATGTCTATTTTATTATCTGTCCTTCATTATTCTGCCTCACAAACTCATCTTTCTTTCTTTCCTTCTTTCTTTTCTTTTTCTTTCTTTCTTTCTTTCTTTCTTTCTTTCTTTCTTTCTTTCTTTCTTTCTTTGTCAGTACTTACTCAACATTTAGTTCTTTTTACTGAAACGAAAACACTAAATTAATTAACAAAAAACATCAACAAATTAGAAGTGCAACTCAAGAACTGATGATCCAGCTTCTCGTTTTGTAATATCTGTTAGGTCTGCCTCCAGGCCCAGATGATAATTCAGTATCAGTTCTTACATGGAAGCTCTTATTTTGCAACACTGAAGGGCAGACACTGTTTCCTTTCAATTTTTTTTTTTTACTCCATACTTTACCAGAAGCGAAAAAATGTATCAATGATGAATATAGTCTCAGGTAAACTACATACTAGAGCTTATAGTTGGAGTAATGATGAGCTGATTGATAATGGTACATCTTTACATAAAGTGTACTACATTTTTGACGAGCTGGATGGGTTAATAGCAGTTGCAACTCTCTGAAACAGATGACTGAAATATTTTCTGAAGTGTAGTACATTTTCAGAAAGAAAAGAATAAACTATGTAGGGACATTTTTCCACATACAAACATTTTTGTAAAAGTTAGAGTTACAGCAACAATCTCCCAAATATTCAGGAATTGCTTCACTATAACACATAATGTAAAAATTTCAGTTCATTCACCTTTAATCATTATTATTCTTTAGAAGATTCTAAGTGTGAACTTACTGGTTACAAGTCTGAGGGAAAGGAGAGGAAAGTATTAAGGATGGAGTTTCATCTTTACCTGTTTCACAGCTTACTACTCTTTTCTTCTTCCTGATAGAATTGAGAGGCAAAGTCCCCAAAACTGGGATATTCTACGGGATAGATAATAATGTCAGTAGGCTAAATGGAAAGTGGCACGTAGATCCACCAAATACTTGCCTGAATAAGTGCATCTTCATGTTAACAAAGTTACAAAATATTTTCTCTAAAGAAAGAGCAGAGGTAGTCTGAGACTTATTTTTTGCAGGATGAATTATAGATTGTTCGTAAAATACAAAAATTTTAAATTCTATTTTACCTCAGTAAGTGTTTTTTCTTTTCTGGTGATGACAAGCTTGTTACTGTTTTTCATATCAGCCTCTCAAAAATTTGAGAACATCATAATGTACTTTGGGTTTTTTTTCATTTGCCTCTGTAGACTGGGCTCTTCCCAACTAATTGGTGTATGACATTCAAGACTTTTTTTCTAGATCCACAAATGACCAGAATGAAATTCTCACTTTCTCATGTATTGTCAAGCATAGGGTCTTTAGGAAAAGTAGTACACATTTTGAGACTCACGAGACAACCTCAATGTTTAGCTGATTTTACCGGGAAATCCAGGTTATGCCTTCTAAGTGAAGACAGTCTCAAAGAATTTGTGTGGTGGATACATTGGCAGAAAGTCTGAGCAACGAACATGGCCCTTGGTGATCAGCACTGTAGAGGACACAAAATAAATAGATGTCCACTGACATTTGTACTAGATCATTTCCTTTTGACTGGAATGCACAGCCCTGGAGCGCACACTATGGAAATCAGACACTCTCTGCTCCATGGATAGTAGCTATCCTTTCAGCAGCTCTCTGACAGCTGTGTACTGTCTGATGGCTCTGCCTGCCTGTAAGATGTCCTGTACTTGCACTTCACAGACAGCAAAAAAGTGTGCAGGGAGATCCCATTTGCTCCGAGAGGGGCAGAATACACACACGTATCCCCCATTAAGCCGTGGGATTCCTAGCATTTCCAGAACTGATGTCTACAAACTACCTGTTTTTCAGTATTTCAACACTGGCCTTTTGTATTATGAAGTTTTGGCCTAAAAACCAACTGACTCAGTAGTGTCTTTTGCTATGCTAATGCCGATCTTCTCCTCTTGGCTCTTCTCTTTTGGTGTATGTATGTAAGGTCCATAACATCTTTCAGGAAAGCTAGCTCAAGTTCATGTTTCATTCAAGTAGAGTGTTTAAATTGAATTAAATACCAGTGTAGACATAGCATAGCTTATGCCATTTCTCCCCCACATTAACTTTCCCGAGTGGCACTATTTTATTCTCTCTTTATAAATGGTTTGTTAAGACTTATCACACCTGTATCATTCTTCAATTCTTATACCTACACATTCAAAATACTCTACAATGCATTCGTTTGCAATTTTTCTTTCCCCTCCTCCTTTATTTTTCTCTCTTTTATTGCTTTTTCTAGTAGTTCTGGCACTCTTTGACAACATCCCTTCCAGGAAGGGGTACATTTTCCCCCTTTCTGGCAATTCACATGGAGACCTCTTGTTCTGGACTTTCCCCAGGACTCTTTGTGTGATTGAATGCCCCAGCAAAGGTCTTCCAATTTACATGTACTTAATCAACTTTCTGCTACCCAATGTTTCCTGCTCATTGCATTGGCTGGATTTTTACTGCTTTCTCTGTAAAAGCTTTTTCTTGGACATTCTGCTGTACATAAGTATAGTGTTTTTCTCCATATCAGGTTCTATCTGTTTGACTTTAACAGGACCATATTCTCCTCTGATATAAGGTAATTGGTTACACTCAAATTCCTTTGTATCAAGAAAACTTTTAACCCTTTTCTACTTCTCTTGAGGAAGGATGTTTTACTGAGTTAAACAAGCCTTTCTACTTTCTGTTATTTTAAGCTGTGTTCAGAACGTTTTTAGCTTTCTATTTTTGAGGCACAAGGCTAAAACCTTTGGACTGTAGGTCACGATTATTAAAGAAATACAAGCTTATTCTTTAGCTCAGTAGACTGAGACAAGAAAGTGTATAACAAAGTAACTTGGTAGCTAACAAAAATACTTAGGTACTTGATAATGAATTTTTATTCACTTTGTAGAATCATAGAATACTGAGCTGGAAAAGACCCACAAGGATTATTGAGTCCCTTTTGGCTGCAAGGGCACAGCAGTTTCATGGTTTTGAGATGCTCCTACAAACCTCAGTAACGCCAAAAGAGCTATGTGCTTTTTGCTTCCCTATAAAATGCGCAACTTTATAAAGTCTAATGCTTGATGGTCGGCAGGTAGTTGTTAATTCCACTAACATTAAAGGAGTTTTCTTTGTTCTAAATCAAAGCATTTCAGATTGTAACCCTCATCTTCCCCAAGCTGCTGAGTACACGAAGTTATGGATATGTTACCCACACTACTACGTGGTAAATTTGAGAAAAATTCTAATTAAAAAATTCAGGAGGGGAACTGTATTTAGGGTGCCCCAAACCTGCTTACTGGCTGTTACTTTGTGATGTCCCTTGGTCTCAAGTGACCAGGTACCACATAAAGAGTGAGGATCTCCTGTTTGGTAGTTGCAGACATAACAGTAGTAGTCTGACTGCTAAGAATAAACCTGGATTTGTTTACTTACTGTCATCTTTTTGAAGAAACTTGCCTGAAATTGTGCTGAAGAGTGTGGATAGAGGTGAAGTCATACGGTGCAAGTATCACCTGCAGGAGACCTGTTAGCCATTCCCAGAGAAAGGCACAACTAGCATGGTTCTGTACTTTCTACAGACTATTATACTTAACCTTACTGGGCTAATAATCATGTAATTTTTCACCTTTCTGTGTATTTGATATACCATTTTTTTAAATGGTAGCTAGACAAAGGCATGAAATGTGCACATTTAAAAGATGTCGTGTTTAGTGTCATGTTAATTAGATTCAGTACTCATTGAAATCAGTTCCATCTTCGGCATCCAGTCCAGTGGGATTTGCATTTATTCCTTTATCCTCATTATGCATCTATTGACAAATGTAGTGAATAATTCTGGAGGGCGAGAACATTTAAAAAAAAAAATGGACTGCAAGTTATATAGGAAAATCATAAATCTTTTAAGGATGGACCTGGAGAAAGTTACCACCTTTCTACTTCACAGAATAGAATCCTAGAATGGTTTGAGTTGCGAGGGATCTCACATATCACCTTATTCCATCTCCCCTCCTATGAGCAGGGCCCCATCCATCCTGGTCTTGTTACTTCATTAAGACAACTTGTCTTTCTCTGCCTTGCACATATTTTCTCTTTTTCCCTCTAATCTATCTATTTGTTTTATTTATATTATTTTATTGAAGAGTAGGCATAAAGGAGGATGCTGAGGCCCAAATGCTACAAATATGAAGTATTCAGAATGGAGTCTAAGCCAGAAGAGGTCAAGAAACTCAGAGAAAATTTCTTCAATCTTAGTCCCCTCCCTTGGTCTCCTCTCAACAGTGCTCTCACATCTTTCTTCCCAAACCACCCTTATCTTAGCTCCCTTGTGAAAACGAATTAAGATCTGACTTTCTGATAGTGAAATTCCTGGATGTCAATTTACCTGTACAATCTGATAACTCACCAAAATCAGTGTAGGAAACGTGTCTGTGCTCCTGGTCTAATTAACTCATATCTGTAAGATAAATATTACCTATTACTCAGTGCTAAATGGTCATGTAACCAAAGCCTCTATCGTAATTCAGAGACACAAGGGATAAAGATAAGGGCGCAATGTTCTGTAGATCAGAGAGAGAAACAGGGTTCGTCTTTGTGCATCCCAGACCTATTCCAGCAGTGCGTGTTCGTGATCTAAACGTATCAGTGAAAAGGAAGGGTTTGCACGAAGAAGGTGCTGTGCAGCCATCAGGGAAACAAAAAACATGTAAGAACCCATTTTGGGACTGAGGATCTAATCCGGGAGTTTGGCTAAGAGTAGTTAGTGCCGAGTTTTCCATACAGCAAAACATGTGTTAAGAAATAAGAGATGCTTTTATTTTGTGTTTGGTGATGAGAAGAACTCAGTCCAGAGCAAGTCTTGAGCAACATGGTGGCTTTACCCAGCTCCATACTATACCAGTGTATGGCTCTTCCATTTCCTCTGAATTATTTGGATAAATTTTTCCGATATCTGACTTGTGTTTCACCTAAAATAATCAGACAAAAGCACCACAGAGAGGTGTGATGGGGATGAATGATTGTATGGAATTTTGAAAATCAAGATTAGCTGGTGAATAATAATATGAGACAAAGCTTCAGTCAGCAGATATCTATTTATAGACGTGCATCAAGTATAAATTAGGTTCTGCTTGAAGTCAGAATAGTTTAGTTAGTTTAGTTTTGTTTTTTTCTTTCAACTCCAGTTGAAATAAGATCATATGCTTTATGTCCAAAATAAGAATGTCCAGGACTGTGTAAAAATAAGATATATTATTTCATATAGTGTGATTTCTTTATGCCCTCCCCCAGGCTAAAATATGGTACATTACAAAAGAAATGCTCTAACAGTTTTGGCAAGCGAGCCATGGCAGTGACGTGAGTTACAGAGTAGTTGGCAGTACTGTTGGATTCAGAGGTAGTTAAGCTCAATGTGAGATGTTTATTACAGACTGCAAACAGTGATCTGATCCAGCTGAATTAGAAGTTGATATCAGTGCTTGCTTCACCTTTCTATTTGCTGGCATATATTTGTAAACATTCAAAGTTTTGAACAGTAGGGACAGTAAATTCTCTTCCACTTTGTTGATCCTACATTTTTACTGTTATCTTTAAGCAATGAGACATTTCTTACCATTAAATTGTTAACTTAAAATGGTCCCTCCTTGACATTATTCTGATTTGCTTTGGAAACCTGAAGTTACTGTACTGATGTTATGTAGGAGATCCTGGTTTGGTACTGTATGCTCTTTGGTTTTTCTTTCCTCTTCTACCTGCCCCAGCCAACTGAATGAATATATAACATATTAAGTAGGTTGATGTGCTAAAGTAACTCCTTACTATTCCTTCTGTCAATGAAAACTTGACATCCAGTCCATTTTCCTGTGAAACCACGGTCCTGTGCTGCCTTTTATGGTGGATGAAAATGAAGAAGACCAATAGTATGGCCTCACTGACAGCTGTGGCTCAGGAATACCTATTTCTTGAAAAGAGCTCTTCTAATATTCATGGAATCATGGAATAGTTTGGAAGGGACCTTTAAAGGTCATGTAGTCCAAATCTCCTGCAAGGAGCGGGGACACCTTCAGCTGCATTGGGTTTCTCAGAGTCCCATCCAACCTGACCTTGAAGGTTTCCAGGGTGCAGGGTTTTTGTAACAAACCATTATGCATTTCTTCACTGCTCCACAGTTACCAGCCTTATAATAAAGGGGAATTTGGATTGCTGGAGTTGCCTTTGATTAAGATGAATCAAAAGCAAAGCCAAAGACAGACTCTGACTGGAATACAAATAAATAAATAAATAAATAAATAAATAAATAAATAAAATACTCTAACAGGCATGAGGTAGTAGATTAAATTTAGAATTACTTGCTGCCTGTAGCTGTCTGTCTTGCTCCATCTAGACAGATGTTGCTGCTTTTGAGACAAGAATGTGAATCAGCTCTTGGACTCTTGCAATTGCTAGCCCAGTCTGCCTTCAATTGCAGTTTATATACTGGCTTAGAAATTTACAATGGTTCAAAAGAAGAATTACAAGAAGAGCAGATGTTCTTTGTTCATGGATAGCAATATTCATCCAACAGGTACGGGGAACAGCAGGAGAGCTTTAGTTGCATGACTCTGTTCTGTGCATTGCACACTGAGGGGTTGACCCTGCTATGACTAAGGTAAGTCATGCAGCTCCAATGCAAATATCATTTGCAGTGCTTCTTCAATTTGACAGTGGGTCTACAGCTTTGAGGACTGTAGGTTGTATGATCAGGAGAGAAGCATAGGCCCTATTCTAACGAGGGTGAAATAATGTCATAGATAGATATAATTTTCCCCATTTTTTTGCTTCAAGCAACCCTCATAAGAATAGTCTATTATAACAGTTACAGATTATCTAATACAGTCATATATGTCATTTCCCTATATTAAACTCTGAGACTAGGTAAATAATGAGCAGTGTTTTATGTTCCTAGGAAACTCATTTTCCATGGTACTATGCTCTGATATCAACACTCACTATGTGTCCAAGTCTTGTCTTCATAGCTGAGTAATACTTTGTCAGGCTTAAGTTAAAGCAAGGCTGCCAAAAGGCAAATAGCAATCAGTAACACTTCTGCATTCAAATGCAAAGTATAAAAATAATCTTTATCCAAGAAATACAGAGTATGACATTTTGGTTGCTGCGATTTTCATGTACAGTAACAGAAGCAACAGAAAGATGTCATTGTGCTCTATGGAAAGATACCAGTATTTGTAGTTCCTTCCAGTCATATGGCACTGTAATGGGAAGGATCACAGAAGCCATTTCAAAGCCAAGTCCTATCAACTCTGGGACTACAAGTTTTTTCATCTTTTTCTACCTCATTTCTTGGCGTGGCTCAAAAGATATAATTCTTGGCTCAGAGATGCAACTTTCACTCTGCTTAAGAATTCTTGAAATAAAAAGGGGCCAAGATTTTCTTAAAAGAACTGTAGATTTTCCATGCCTTAGTGTCTGGGGGCTCAACTTAACTGGTTGAAATTCAAATACTCTATAAGTTGTGTGTCGAACTTTCAAATGAAATCTCCCTATAATCACCAGCTGCTTTGAAAAGCCAAACAACTCTTCTCCAGATTAATTATGAAAAATTAATTTTAGCTGTTGTCGATCTGATACACCCAGATGAATTTATATTCTCCAGGCAAGTAAGATACACCAGGTACTGCGGCTGACTTATTGCCTGTTGGAGCATTAAAGTACCTAAAATTCACCTATATTCCACTCAGTAATGTGGCTTTCAGTTATTAATTAGCAATTTAAAAAAGCATTTATCTGCCTTGGTGGTAGTTGCTACTTCAGCTTCCCTGATTTTTCTAACAGAAAAGGAAACAACGCTGCATTCCAGGCGTTTCTATGGTGAGGCAAGAGACTGCAGCTGTAGACCTGAAGCAAAAGGGTGAGGTAATTTTAGGCCCCAGAGACTTGGTAAATATTAACTGTAAAAAAGAAAGTTAAAATAAAGTAACCAAAAATATACTCCATTATATTGATGAGTCAGTTTTACAATGGCCAAAAGAATGTTATCTTGAGATTAGCTGTGTCTTGTAAATATTTTTACGGGTTTTCATGTATTTATACAACAGCAGCCATTTCAACCCATTGCCCCCCCTCCCCATCCCTGAATCCCCTCAGGATTTAAATATTTGGTTTCAAGTTCAAATTGGCTTAGTTCTGACCTCTCTACACTGAAGTTTCTGTCCAGAGCCAAAGAGTTAAGGCTAGGACTAGCAGTGAAGTCACAGCTTGCGCAACGGGGAGCCGATCTAATCCCACCTTGGAAGGCCCAGCACTTTGACAGCCTCTGGCCATGTTGGGGAGGACAGCAGTCAGTGCCCCTTTGCTGGGGGCAACCTCCCCCTGCCAGTTCATCCCTTATCTGAATGGCAGTGGTCAAAAGGGGAGAGAGCAGGCTGTTGCCCCTTGTCTTGATCCAGCCTTGCACTGTTGAGGTATAGGAGTACTCATTCCCTACGGATATGGATGGCACGATATGTTAACTCCCGCAGCAGAGTGTGATCCAGCCCATTCCCACAGCAAAACACTTCCAAAACATTCAAGGAATTAATAATGTACCATCAGGCTGAGATGATTTCAGTGAAGCAGCTAATGCCTAACTTAGGTTAAGAATCAGTTGGAAAGCTTTGGTATTACACAGTAGAGAGGGTTGCTGTTAATTTTAGGCAATTTCAATAGTGGAATCAAGAAGCCAGAGCTATGCATTAAATTTCTCAGACATTGCCTGAGAAAAGAGTTTTCTTTCTGAGTGGTAACAGGAAAAATGTTACTGGTTTGTGAAAAAATCGTTGCACAAAATACATAATATTGACAGAAGGTACCAGAGCCTAAGACTCTGCCTACCGGAAAAGAACCTTAAAACTACTCAGTCACACTGCTTGTAGGTGATGCTGTGAATCATGAATTCTATCGGGGAATCCTTCCTGTATGAAGAGTGGCTGATCAATCCTGCTTTCAGGAGCCTCAGGGCTAAGTGTGAAGCATGTACTTAAATATATTTGGGCTTACATCCACATAAAGTAGAATATGAACAGACATATCAGTTTTAAATATAAATTCTTTGAAGTAACAAACTTCACAAAGAGAGGGATGCTTAATCCTAACATTTCTCTCCCTCCGAAAAATTTTTCATAACCAGGCATAATGATACTCCTCTTGCTTGTGTTTTCACCCTACTCCTCAATTCATTCCATCAGGCAGTCTTTAAGGATCAATGAGTTTTCAGCTTTGGAGAAATCTGTAGACAGGCTGCCCTTATCTGAGGTGATGTTATCTACGCAGAGAATTTCTTCATCTATGCAGAGAACTTCTTCTTCGGAAGAAGTAGCAGAAGTTCAGGAGAACAGTAGCAAAATCCTCCATATTTTCTGACCAAAATCTACTCCTTGACTTTATTATTGGCCATTATTTGGCCATTTGATTATTTAAGCATATGTGCAATGCTCAAACCTTTCTAAAGAGTCTCTGAGGGATGATGCTTAGAATCATAAGTCCAAAGAATGAAGAGTTAATAAGTTTATCTGTGGAAAATAACCACAGGAAATATTCTTGGAAATGCGATGTTGGAGGGCAATATTCAGGGTTGAAAAACAGAGTGCTTTAAAAAGTCTTGGCCTAAAATATATGATGACAGAAAATATTGAGGAGTATTTGAAGAAGAATGAATTATATATGGAAATTGACATAAATATTTGGAGTGTCCAAGATGAAGAAAAAAATAGAATTAATCCCATGTAAAATATGGTCTATCAGATGATTATCTCAGAACACCTATTTTTTATGCACTGATGACTTAGCTAAAAATTGACCTCCATTAATCTGCAGATTGAATTTAAATATGAAGGGAGGGGGTTTTTTTGCATTTCTTTGAGGCATGTGCAGAGGAATCTGACCAAAAATGTTTATAAGAACCCAAAACCGATCATATATTCACTAGCCATACCACCTTTTATCCCATTGATGAAGTGTGGCCCACAAGAAAAATTAGATTCATCTTGCTTCATTTCATCCCCCAAAAAACTACAAAAGAATGTGCAAACAAGTTTTGCAAAATTTTTAAGGTGAGAAATTGGCTCATAATACAGTATAAATGTCTGATAAGAATAAAGGTATTGAAATAGAGCTCATCAAAGTAAGAATTCACATAGAAATACAGGCTTTTTCAATAGGAAATACGGACTTTGTGTGAAGTACTATTCAGGAATTCGGTACTGTTTTGGAATATTCTCGCTTGCGTCTTTAGGCAAATATATTACTCCCCTCAAACACAGCTGAAAGGGCATTAGGTAGGTAATATAAATCACTTGAAAAACAGGAAATGGGTAAACTCAATTCTGAATTATGTCTTCTCATATACACTAAGGTTTAGTTTCATGTCCTCTAATTTCAGTGTTGCAGAAGTTAACTGTCTGTTTGAAGGTAGTGATCAAATCCTCCACAGTCATTACCAGAGAAAGATAGCTATTTCCAGAAGACTTTCCTCTCTGATGTTAAATGCCTGTTTTATGCTCTTGGATTTTCTTGTCTTTCTTTGTTTTGGTTTTTTTTTTGGACATGGGAAGCTAGATAATTAATTTTGGTTTAGACTAAAAAACTTGAACAAAGTGTGGTGAGACTGAATCAATTAAAAGAGTAGAAAATAACAGAAATATACTCCAAGTCATTCAAATAATGGAGGTATCTTGACTCAGTTTTCATAGTTATGTTCTTAGCTGTCTAAACGTAATTTTGAAGATGGGTTATGTGCTCCTAAAACACAGCAGTACTTTAGAGACTGTTATTGTCATGGGTTAAATGGTGTTAATGAGATACCATCATATTCCTACACTTTCATTGTGTCTTCTGATTCAGAAACATAGTAAAGTCACAACAGCTAAAATAATCTCATTTTATATTAGTCTTATCGATTAAATTGATTAATCGATTAGTAGCATGGACAATATTACCAAAGAACATGACGAACTTATGCCCAGTAAAGCCACTGTCAAGACTCCTTCACTGATTTCAGTGGGAGCTAAATTGGACTCTACATGCACAGCTGTAGTAGTTTGTAGCTTGGAGTCTTATAGCAAACTTCGCTCCAACCCCTCTTGTCTCATCTGCTTGTCTAAGACTTTCAATTTTAGATATCATGGCATTTCTTCCTCCCCTGTTCCATAGTGACACAGACACCGAATTGATAAAATGATCAGAGATGAGCACAGCGAGTTGATCTCCAATTTCTTGTGCTCAGCTCTGAGAAAAGAATGATGAAAACCCTTCTACCACTCTGTCTTTGAAGTCAGGAAAGCAAAATGATGGCAAATAAATATAGCAGAGAAATTCAGCCAACGAATTTATCAATAAAATTACACTGATAGGGGGTGGGGACAGGGTATGAACATGCCGTTTGCTGATTCATTGTGCATTTGATCTTTAATATGACTTGTAGCTTGAAAATTGAATCATGGCCGAAAGTCAAAAAAACTATCATCAGTTCAGGAAACGTATTTAGGATGGCAAAGAGGATTTTTTGGTATCAATTGCTTAACGTGTTCTTGACAAACAGCCCACCAACAGAAGGCTCAGTCCAACACTTTTAGCATAAGACAATATTTGTTGTTGACTTCACTGGTATCATTATTTCATCCATTGTCTTTAAAACAACATGATTCTTCATAAGCTGAAGTTCTTTTCTAGATTAGAGAATTAAAAAAAAATACTGTCTGTGAAATAAGGATTTCAATGTCTGGAAAGCAATTAGCTATTCTCCTAAGCTGGGTTGTAAAGATCTCATCTTGAATCAAGACAATTTTGACACACCTGTCTACAATTGTTCATTCTACAATTTGTCGTGGTCAGAGTATTACTTTTCTTAGCACAGAAAATTTGTTTGCTTTATTTGTAAAGACAGACAGCAGGTCTATTCATATTTCAAATATTCCTCTCTTTACAGAGGAGACTTTTTTAAACTGTCTTAGGGCAAGCAGTCAGGTGGGATATAGTTCTTATAACAAAGAGCTTTACAAGCAAGTAGTCCTTTGATTTGATGGCAGAAGAGATGAACTTTAGTTTTCTTCCAGCTGCCACAACGGACCCTGAAAGAAGAGCCTCCAGGCTTCTGCACTCTGCTGATTCAAAACCCTCCTGCCTCTGTATTGATGCAAACTGAACTATTGTATTTTGCACTGTCCCTCTTTGCTATCCTTACCACCAGCAAATATAAAGGATTTTTATCCTTTCCTCAGGAAGATAAAAAGCAGAAACAAACCCTTGAGGAGATAGGATCACTTTCAGCAACAGAACACTATAGATAAGGCACTTGAAATATGCCCTACACCAAGGCAATATTTCTGCAGGGCTTTCACTAATGACTGGCCTGAAACTCTCCTGTGTAGCAAAGATTTCAACACATAAAGGTATTTCAATGAAACATTAAACATATTTTTGGTGGAAAGTAGAACATCATGGAGTATATGGGTGAATGAGAGAGAAAATCCAAAGAAAACTTGTCTGCTTAAACTAGTACGGTCATTGCTATATAAAAATGTACCCACTTGAATATTACATTTATGCAGGACAAATGCTTATCTTAAATCTACTAATAAAGGCTAGACTGCAAATTTGCAAACATGAACTGAAAAGCTACCCTGAACCTACAGAAAACTGCATCAGCAGTCAAATCTGTCAAAGAAAACATTCCATGAACAGTGAAGCCCACATATACTTGGGAATCTTCTGGGACTTTATGAGACAGTAAATCAGTTATCTGTGAAATTTTCTTTCCGGCAATAGCAGAGTTGCATTAAAACTATGTGGTTTGTTGCTCAGATTAATTATTTGCCTTTGAGGATGTGGGTTGCATTGGAAAGCAGATGAATGCTGAGCAATCTGTGTAAGATTTTTAATTGTCAGTTTACATCCTAGTCACTTGTAGAATAAAAAGGCAAAACTAAGCAAGCATGTACTGAAAAACACGATTAACAATCTCTTCCGCTGCCTTGTAAGTATTTAATTTTATTAATTCTACCGTAACTTTTACATCCAAATGATTTGAATGCAATAAAAACCTAACTAATTAAAGACATAAACAGGATACTTCTACAGGATACTACTACAGGATACTTACACCAGAAAATTGCTGGTGGAACGATGGAGATGCTGAACATAACTTGATGCAGAAATGGTAAACATGGGTTGTGATGATCAATCAGCGATCTACAGATGTTTCAAATGATGCTGCAGTGGAAACGTAGTAGGGAGCAGTACGGAACAGTATGGAGCCATGACTGCCATGACTGTAGTCCCGTAACCTGTTGCTCCTGAGCCAATTCTGTCAGTGTGGGAGTAAAATGAACTAGAGAGGATAAAAGACTCACTAATTCAGTGTGAAGAGTGGATGTCTGTGTAGTCAAAACTGCCATGGCTGCAGCCAGTAAGAATGTACATACTGAGTATGTCCAGGATGTAACCCTTTATACTCTTTATCTTCTATTATAGCCCCTGCTTTAAAATATTTATACTCTCCAATGCAATGACTATTTTATGCTGTTAAGCAAACCCAAGGAACTGTGTTCAAATTAAAAAAAAATCTTAATAAAATAGAACCGTTATTACAGAATTTGTCAACTTTTCCACAGATGTTGAGTAGCCCCTGCTAATAGGCTTTTTATATATTTCCCATGTGTTAACCTTTTTCCCCCCTTTTCTGTGTATGTAATGAGCGAGTGTCTGTGCGCATGTGCACACAAGTGCGGCACACCGAATGCAGCTACATTTTCCATTTAGATTCCTCTTGCCCTTTTGGTAGTGAAGCTGGGAAATATTATATTACACAGAAAGTTTTACTCCCAATAAAAGTAACTCTTTCTGTGACTGCCTTCTGT
The DNA here is from genome assembly GCA_014706295.1 of Lycocorax pyrrhopterus obiensis. Lineage (NCBI taxonomy): Eukaryota > Metazoa > Chordata > Aves > Passeriformes > Paradisaeidae > Lycocorax > Lycocorax pyrrhopterus. The sequence continues at coordinate 31,180,198 of JACSVZ010000002.1, forward strand.
GCACGTTCTGGACCACCATGTGTTTTAATGAATTTCCACTCTTTCTTGTAATGGAACACTGTGAGGCAGCGTGTAATGGTACCAAGGCTGAGCAAGTCCCTGTTTCCTCCCCAGGCCTACAAAGGGCTGCATTATGTTATGTCATGCTTCTGATAATGTCCTAGTCAGAAGAATGCCACGTGTTGCAGAAACTGCTCTGCCATCTGCTTTGGCCAGGTGTGTTCACTGAACCTCAGTTACATCACTTTACAACTGCCTCACTGTTTCCTTTTTTCCACATATATTCCTTCCCATCTGTCCCTTAAAATATTCACACACTTTCTCCTGATTAATAGGTGGCGTTCATAGCATATATTTTCTCACTGGTCTTTATTGTAATTTTCCATGTGATATGTCCTATTCCTCTTCTTTCCTTCAAGGTTCCAACAAACTTCCAGTATTGCACATTCAATTCTTCTTGCCTTAGGGGATATTCAAGGGATACAATGAATAAAAAATAACATGAAAGAGAAGAAATAAATGGCAGCAGCAGAGTAGTTGAGTGGGTTCCAGCTCAGCGGAGATTCTCATTTAAGTGCCTTAGGATCCAAGACCTGTCCTAATTTTTTCACTTCACATCAGTCCATCACACCCTTGCTCTGGCAGCTTAGCAAAGGAATGTTTTGAAAAATTCTTCAGTAGCTTGATCCTTTTTGAGGATTTTGCATACAAAAGGAAGACAGAAGACCTGAAGAAGAGTTTTGGAAAGTCTGTTAGGAGTCTTCAAATAAATGTTAGTTTACTGTTATATGGAAATAACAAGAAAAAAGAAATATATTTTATAAGCTACAAGGTATAAAGATTGTTCTTATGTTCTGAAAGAAATACCTGAAAATCCAAACTTGAGACACATCTGTTTGTAATTTCCAAGGAAACAGTTCCATTCAATTAAATAATTGTTAGGCTGTCAGCCATGGTATGGGATCCAAAGTGTGGATGGACTTTTGTTTTCACAGTTTTCCTTCTCCTGCACAGGATATCAGTCTGAGGGCAAGCTTGCCTTTCATTCATGTCGTCTTGCAATGTTCTTTTATGAGTCTGGTCTGAAGTCTTGACCTGCAGCTGAGTTCTACAAAATACTTATACACTACCTCAGAAATCAGTCCTCAACTGATTCTACCTCACTCAGGGCAGTTACCTGACATCATCTAACATTTTCTTGACTTTTTGAGATACATTCGAAATGCTGATGTTCTTCAGATATTTTATAAGGGCTTACCTCTAAAACATGTATTTAAAGGTGAGTGCAGACCATGCAGTCTTTACTTTCTAACCAAGATAAGTGCAAACAATTACCTTATTCTTATTACAGCATTAGCCCTGCAGGTTGACAAGGAAAGTTTTAAATCTTGTGATTTAGATCCACTAGCATTTTCTCTAGCAGGTAAGCCAGTTTAAGAGGTTTCCTCTGTCGTCCTTTCTCATATATCCCAACGTCTTGGATTGTTGCCCATTTCACCCTGCTAGCTCTCTGGCTTGTGGGTTGTACTGTAAGGTGGATCAGGGAAACTATCCAGCTTTAAAAAGGAGGTATAAATTGATCCATTATATCATGTACATCTAAAAACATTTGCATGAGAGTAGCCAGCTGTCTAAACGAGATGAAGTAAATGACCAAGAAAGAAGAAATACAAGGTTCTTTACGTGGTATTTATATGATCTTGCCATAGGGAAGAGCTATGTCTGTGTTGAGCAGATAACCCCTTACAACAATTAATGACCTTGGAAAGGTGTGCTGGAACATTCAGAGCACACAGACAAAAGAGTGTCATCAAGACAGTTGATAAAGAGACGTAAAGACCCAACTCTGAAAGAGCAACAACAACCAAGGACCAGCCACTTAGGTGAAATTATAAAGGAATTATATGTTCTTAAAACCTAACAGACAGTAACAGAATCTTCACAAAACTCTCCTGAGATAAGTACAGAGTAACAACTGTGTTGTTTTGGTAATTGAAACAACAAGCTCAGGTGACATGACTGAAGCCATATAATGACTGAAACTTTTGTATGATTATTCTTGTGTTTCGAACAATAAACTAGCAAAAGCTTCAGTAATGACGTCGAGGGGATGTCTGATTCAGGAGGTGCTGCATGAAAACAAGATTATTTTCTAGTTTTAAATGTATCTGTAATGACTTAAAATGTCTTGGGTTTTAAATTAGACTATTTTAAAATTAAATGTCATTAAAATACCTTTTTTTAAAAAAAATTTATTATAGAGGCCCATATGTTCCCCCATGACAGGATCTGAATGGCACATTTTCATGCACCAGCGGTAGGCTTACTCATCAGATCACGAAAGATATATTCTATTCAGTTATTTTTTAAACAATGGATACTGTAAGGGAGTATTCAATAAGTTAATAAGTAAATTTCTGCTTGTGTAAAGGTGAAGATACATTTCAGGACTTTGATATCCAAGGTCACTGTTTTTGATGGAATGACTAGTTGAAAGACCTTCAGTAAAGAAAATCCTGGTGGCCAGTATTAAATATTGTCTGATTTGAACAAAATCATGTCCAAAACTATATGATATTTAAGAGTGTGCTATTTCTTCAACAATAACATTCCTAGCAGCACTACTCTACATCAGTTTAATAGTTGTGTGAGATTCCTCAGGAAGTAGACCCAAAAGTAAGTATATTTTGCTAGCAGAAACTTCAGTCAGTCAAATGGATAACCCTCTCTTTCGTAAAGGTTGCCTGCAAGCCCACCTTTAATTAGAGTAGCTTGTTAACAATAAAAGCTGGAATTTGCCTTGCAAAAGGACAGAAGGCCAAGTGATGGCTTGGCAAGTTGATATAACCACATCACAAGTCATGAGCTACAATAAGGTCTAAACAGAACTGGATTCTTCAGTTCCTGCTGAAAAACAATAATCCCCATTATGAAAAAAATAATTGCAATTGGCAAACAGTTCCTGGTTCCACCCAGGAGATGCTTAAATTTGGAATTTCACACTTCTTGGACTGTTGTCCAAAAATTTGATGACTGCTAAGGCTACTTAATTAAAAAATAATAAGAAAACACCATTAATTTTATGTCAGGAAATAAATTTGGAGGCACAGTGTACAATAAAGAAATAACTTGAAGTGTTACAATCCAGAAGTTTATGAATGAAAGCTGTAAGATTACATCCGGAATAGCTAAAAATAAAACAGATACATTTCTGACTGCTATAAAAAAGCCAATACTTACTAGTGGCTACCACACCAACTTTCAAGTTACCTGGCCTGTATTCATGTGTCTTATCTTTAAGCATTGCTCTTCCAGCCTGCCCTAATGCTCTGGCACTGCAGTTTTTGATATTAAAAGCTAATGTAAAAAAAAAAAAGTATTGCTAAACCCACACATTTTCAGATATAAGAAAGGGGGCACAGAGACAGGTATGTATTTGTATAAGGTATGCATACCTCCTGGGCACGGATTTCTTGTACACAGATGTACGTACACGTACTGAAAAGAGCAAGACAATGAGAAAGGAGTATAACACCTACATACCCTAAAACATGGAAGATAAGTACTGTTAATCTAAGTGATAGGGTTTGGAATGCCGGTGTGAGTCTGGAATGGATTCGTGGGTAACAAAATCAGGACTGACTCACTCTTAGCAAGTACAAGATCCTTAAACTGTAACACATTGACAAATACTCTTTGTCTGTCACTTACACTAGAGAAAAAATATTTTGAAAATATATAAACATCTCTAAAAATATACTTTGGGCTATTTTTCTACTGAAATGTGCCTTAGTTCCTGTAAGTCATTATAAAGAATTCAAATGATGTCATAACATTTCATATGTCTTTATAAGGTTTTAAATGCATTTTTTTCATTCCAGAACTGAACTACATACTGCGTGTTACGGGGAATGAGAGTTTTCCTCTCAAACCAATTTAAAGGTCTTATTTCTGTTCTTACAAGGCAAAAAAAACCCCTTTTGCACTTCAAATACACGTAATTCTGCAGATATTGAACTTAATTATGCATTAATTAAGTTCAGCTACTTAATTAGGTAAATAGTGAACTAAGTACCCTGAATAATTCTGAGTGACAGCATTACTGTATTAATGTCTTTCATAGATTTGTCTCTATTCACAAAATGTCTGAAACTGGAAATCTTCTGTCCACTAGACTTCAACCACTAACCTAGCTTCTAGTGAGCAACAAAACTAGTTTTAAATCTATTTCTGGTAACTCTGCTAAATGACACTAGCCCACTCTTGTTTTTGACAGAAGGGAGTCGCTTATTTTATTTGGAAAACAAATGACTTGTGAAGTGCTTGAGATCAGCTGAGACAAAGAAATTCTGGAGCAGGTTGCAGTAATGTTGGAAATATTGTCAAAACAAGTCTGTAACCATAATTATGTGCTTGCTCTATAATGATGGATTGCTCATCTTAAGGAAGGTCATTTCAAGTGGGAACATTATACAGATGGCCAGGTTCAACAGCCATGATCATGTAAGTGTGAGCCCTTCTTGTTTTATTTATGAGCTGAAAATTCTTCCTAAGGTTTTCCATTGTCAAGTGTTTACCGCAAATGCTACAACGTGTTTGCCAACATGGTCATGAAGGTGAACCTCTGATGCACTATTGTTGCCAGAAGGGTGCCGCAAAATCTCGATCTCTTAAATAAGGATTCCAGTGCTTCTGGCTCACATTCACAAACAACAATGACTCAAGCCGAGCTCAGGCTCTGATTGCAGCCTGCTGCTACAAAACCGTGTGTTAGCAGTCATATTCTTAGATATTCCCGCAATCATCTGTCAATCAAAAGCCTATTATGGAAGAAGTGATGATGCAAACACAAAAAACATTCGTTTAGAAAAAGCCAAATTCTGGCTTGTCTAGCAATGAAAGGCTACATTTGGTTTCCTTTGGTTTCTGAAGAGCTTCTGAATTTGAATTGCCTTTTCTTGTGCTCCTTATAAAAGAACATTCCCATTGTTTCTTCCACGGCAGACAACTGGGATGTATTTGCCAGGAGAAGTATGTGCCCTTCCAGTTTTATCTCTTATGCTTTGCTGAATTAATATTGGTATCACATCTGCCTGGAGAGAAAAGATTAAGAGCCCATCTTATCTTGGAGGAAATTTTGAAATGCTCCAAGAGAAGTAACGAGCACAATTTCCTTCTCTCTGAGGCTTTCTCTCAGAAATCTACTTGCCCTCTCTATTTTCCCAGTGTGCCAAGTACTTTTACAAGGTCAAATGCCACATCCCCTGATGTGGTCTATAGTTTATTTCTCACCCTAGTTCACTCCATGACAAATCTGATCTTCTCATAACTTTATCCATGCAGGTAGATTACTAGTGCCAGTTCAGATATTAATTGGGTAAAAAATTTAGTTGATCAGACTTTCTGGTTAAAACCATAAAATTAGCCCTAACTTTAGATTTTAGGCTTTCCTCAATTCTGTCAGGTCAAAACTTAACTCCGTTTTGTTTCCAGTGCTAATCTCAAAACCGATGGCATCTCTCTATGAAGCAGGATACCTCTCTTATCCTTGTGTAAGCCTAAACTGAGCCTCCACATTGGTTCTGTACATTCCTGCCAAATTTAGCTGTGAACATAGTATATGCAAGGTCAAGTGTAGTCAGCACAACTCAATTTAATTTCAAATCCTAGGCCTAAATTACCCATGAAAATTCCTGAGTATAGTGGCCATACTGGCAGGCATTAGTGGGTTTGAGTTAGGTTTGAAGTTGTCAGTATATATTAGTTTAACACCAGTACCAGGTCTGAGCTGGTTGGGTTATGGACTCACTGAAAATGTACACTGAAATTACTTATACCATATGGTATACTGTGTTTCATACAATGTATAGCAAGGTTTAGAGAACTGAAAGTATGCATAAATCTTTACATAAAAACTCCTCTCCACTGCATTCAATGTCAAAAGGATTTTTGTCTTTATGGACAGATCTGAGAACTTGGTGGAAATACTTCACTTCTCCAATTCTAAGAATGATTTAGCTCAATTTTTATTAGAAATATATTCAGAATTAATTTTATCCATTACACTTAAACTTTAAAGACTTTTTTTGTAAAACAGGGATGAGTTCTGACAAATTATGTATTCCTTTCTGGAAGCAAACTGTAAGTTTGCTGGGAACACAGAGTCCAGAACAGACAAAATTGCTGTTGGTTTTTGCTTTGAAGTTTTGACTACTAATATTTGCAAGAGTATTTTTAGGCCCTTTGTCTCAGAAACTCTGAAACCAGAATCTATCTTCATTTGAGCTCACTTCTTACTTAAAACTAAGGCAAAGGAGGCATAAGCACAAGCTACTAACTGTGGTCAGTAAGAAGGCACTTTGAGCCATGTAAAACTGAGTGGCTTGACAGACAAATTTCACTTGTGGGGAAGATGCCTATTTCAAAGGATGACTCCTAGGAAACCCAATTTCCTGTGTTTCCTCCTCCTGTACTTCAGAGCAAATTTCGTGAAGTGCTATTTACCTGTTTCTCTGCTTGAAATATCCTTTGGATATCAATACTATAAATAAATGTGACACATAAATAATACATCACAATAGTTTGGTTTTAGGGCAAAACCTTTTTGAGAACTGGGATTACATAGGCAGATGGAATTCCTTTTCACTTTATAAGGCAATGTGTTTTGTTTAGTGATACTTCTTACTTAGCTCCTCACAAAACCATGTGGTGGCACACAGGGTGACGTTTGTGATATTTAGTGTTGTGAAGTGCAACAAAAAATATTTCCCAATATTAGCTAGATCCTGTCAGTAGCTGTCCCTAAACATTCACTTCTGGGACTGTAGCTGGACTGGCACCAAGTCAAGAGTGCAGACTGTATTATACAGTTAAAAATGAGCCTCCAAACTGAGCATTGAAACTCTGGTTCTTGTGAATACTTGGTTCTCATAACATTTGGCCATAAAAACTTATTTCTCAGCAAGAAAAAACAAAACACCCTACAGTTTGGAATTTTCATGACATTTTATGAAACTGTAATAGGCTTATTTGCTTCTCATTATATACCTGATATGTTTTTACTAATAACATCTATTTTGCATCAATAGTTAAGAAAAATAATTTAGTGGCTTAGTGGGAATAAAATGGTAATAAAGCAAAAGAAAATGGAGAAATTGCTTGCTGGTGGAACACCCCACTATTAATTATGAACCATGCGATCTGGCAACCTTTTGATTTGCCAGCACTGTCCACTCCCTTGTAAATTCTAGCTGGCTTTCCCATACATTATTATGTGGATTCCTTGCAACCACTTCCCTTTCTGATTTTCCAGAGACAGAGTATAAAGTTTCCCCAAGTGCCAATAAAACATGAAATCCTATTCCACTCTTTCGGTTCGCTTTGTGTAGTCATCTTCTAAAATAAGAACCAAAAAAGACTTTAAACATTGCTCTTTTCTATTTTTACCTTCATTCAATAGTTGCTACTCTTCATAAACATCACAGTTTTTGTTTCAACATCTGTATGTTTTGGGGTTTTTAAATTGTTGGCTCTAATACTGAGAAAAATTGTAAGTATTTCCTTGCTTCTTAGAAAAAAAGAAACTTACATGAATGAATATGTTCCACTTCATCTTGATTTTGCTTACAGTTATACTGTGCCATATAACACAGATGTCTATAGGTGAATGAAGCTTGAATAAAGCATGTTAAATAAACCACATTTAGCATGTCAATTTATAGGTAAAAATAACCCAAAACAAATGTACAAATATCTGGCCTAGCAGTTCTGCTTGCAATGTCCTCTACTTGGCAAATGCACAGTAATAACGCAGACACTGTATTTGACTGAAGCAATGAAAACATGGGCTATTTTCTGATCAATTTAGTTGAAAAATAATTGTGGGGGAGGAGACAAAGTCTGAGTGTGGGTGGGTGGTTTTCAGCAGACTCCATCATATATAATTTATTCTTTGAGAGGAAACGCTTTTGCAGGACACTGGCATGTAAGAACCTGAACACACTCACACAGCATTACATCATTCCCATTAAGTTATTTCTCCTTCTTGGAATGTTACTCAGGTTAGCACTTGGACTCACGGAGCTGGAAGAATATAAACATTCATGAACTTCTAGAAGCTGCTGCAGCAACAATGGTCACGTCTCATGAGGGCTGGCAGAGGGAAACCAGTGAGATAAGTTTAGTTCTAATTAATAGTTGCTAAGATAAGAAATGCAAAACATCTTGTTATCCTTTTGGGGCCAGTGGTTCCATACCTGCCTAGAGCAAGATTTCTCCTGCTTTTCTGGGAGGCATTAGGGACTGAGTCCTTGAGGCTGGGATTGCTCCCAGTGTTGCTCTGTCCAAAAAGGAGTGTACCTGTGTCCTGAAAGGGGATGCAACCAAGCTACTATAGTCTCTTGGAGTGGGTAGATATGTAGGTAATCAGTAAACTAAATTTAAATAAGAGAGGGATATTCTCCAGGTATTTATGTATCTTTATACATTGAAATAGATATATACATATATGTGTTTTGCAAAACATGAAATTATTTCTTAAGTATTTTCTTATCTGAAAAATGTCAGAGGCCACATTTCAGCCATATTTGAAGATTTACACAGCACAGAAGTAGTCTGCTAATGCTCTCAATACTTCCTGAACCTCTAAAATCAGCCTAGTAGTAACTCTTGCAATTGCTACTGTCCTCATGGTAAGCAACATTAATTCCCACTTCCTTCCATTACTCTTGCTGCCTATTACTCTTGTCTCAGACACTAAGTCATTGTGCATTATTTCTCTTCCTCTAAAACTGCAACAACAACAACCAACTGGCAGCTTTTGGGGCCAGAAGTTTTCAGCTGGTGATTCTGTGTGTCTGGTTACGCGACAGAGCACACAGAGGTTCAGCTGCTTCGCTGTTTGCTCCTCAGCCCTTGATCAGAGCTGGTTTCTTATCTTCTGGTTTTGTCCCTTGATAGCTGGGAAATACTAAAAAACCCCTTCTGTGAACAAACTGTCCAATTTTAAGAAAGAGTTTTGAAGAGAGGTGGAATAAATGCCCATTTATATGCATCTACTTCCTCTCTTGAATTATAGGGGAAAGCTGACAGACCATATGATTTGATCAGAATGAGATTCTGATGATCATTTCCAAGCTCGTCCAACAACTAATTAAAAAGTAAAATATTCGCACATGCCATAGGGGAAGAGTTTTTGGGAATGTGCCAGAAGGACAGAAATTAACATTAGCCAGTATATGGGAAACAACAATCAAACTGGGGCGTTTGTTGGTGTGCGGCCAGCTCTGCTCCTGAATTACACAAGAGAGATGGTAAATATGTGTGATCATTCCCCAGGTCTCTAAAACCTCTAGAATACTAGGATTAACATAGTCAGAGAAGTAGTCTGATGAGTTCAGAGGGGTTTGGACAGCTTGGAAAGCATTTTTTCAGCTAGTGCAAGGACTTCAAATTTGGCTGGCCTGCAAGACATCCATGTTCACTGCTTTCTAGATGGGAGTACCAGAAAAAAGGGAATTACTACTGGTTAGACTGGCATTTTAAGTGTGAATTTGGCATGGGGAAATATGGAAGATAGGCTTTCTTTGTTGGCTGCTGGCTGCTAACTTCACACTTTGCTCTGAGCCTGGAAATAGAGAAGTCAGTGACAAAAATTTCACTGTGGCCCTTGGGGACATTACAAGTCCTCTGTTCATTGGGATCTGCTGTTAAGAAGTGCCCAGTGAGTCATGGCTGCACCATGTTAATGGGCAGAACCCGACTCCAGACGAGTGCCTTCTGCTTTTTTTATTCCTTTCAGTTTAGATTAGTTTCTTCTGACCTTTTCCATCACTATGTTTGCAGAGCTGGATCACTGCCTGCCTGTCTGTGCAAAGATTTTATTAGATTCTGCAGTATGGGCCTTGGAGTTTAAATAGTCTCAAAATCAGAGAAAAAGGCTTAGAGCAGGCTGCTTCACCATAGCAGGTGCAAAAAGATCTCTTCACACTTCATTTCAACATATCTTGTTCCAACCCCACACTAACAATGATCCTTTTTTGAACAGTGGTCTACAAAATAATGGAATCAGAAACAAGAAATTGCTGACATAAGTGATACCACTTTGTCTGCATATGCTTGCATGGAATCAAAATTTCAGTGTTTCTGTTCACAAATTTAATTTTGGTTATGATTTGCGATGCTAAAAATCAGTCTCAAGATTTCTGTGTGATATAGTTTAGTGGTTTAGGAGTTACAGTGGTAGTGCTGGGTTGACAGTTGGACTTGATGATCTTAAAGGTCTCTTCCAGCCTTGGTGATTCTATGATTCTATGAAGATTGCACAAAAAAAACCTTTCTTTTTTTTTTTTTATATGGTCACAGATGGCTTTATTTTAACACACAAAGGTTTTCAATTCCTTAGAGGAAATTTGGTAGTTAAAAATTAGATAGACTTTACTAAAACTGTAAATATCAAGGGAATATCAGAGGCTGAGCAATCTTCTGTTACCAGGAAAGACCCTTGCTTGCATGTGAGCTGTTGTAGGACACCCAGACAGCATGACAGTCAAACCCACAGTAAGCCCTTAACTGGGGTGGGTCATGAGCAACTAACCCTACATAGCTTGGCTGATTTATGTCAAAAAAATTTCCTCTCTCCTAAAAAGGAATCCATGCTGCATGAAGTTGAAATAAAGAATGTTTAATGACTGCCTTTGCACGTCAGCCAGGATTTCCTAAACAAGTGGCAACAAAAAGAAATCACATCTAACTTCCACAATGTTTATATTTATCTAATTTTATGAAGGCTTAATCAAATTATTTAAATATAACTTCTTTTGCATACTCCCAGAAACATCTGCAATGGGTTCCTGTCAGAAACAGGGTACTGGACCGGATGTACCTTGGGGATAAACTAACACATTAATCTTGTGCCCTAATAGAAGACAACAAAACACATCTGAGGTTTTCAAGCAGGATGACATAGAGCATCAGTCCATCTTGTGCCAATGAAGGATTGTTCTGTGGCATTTGCTTGCTATGAAGTTTTAAAATCCCATATATATGTTCCCTTGAGCTGAGTATTCCTTGAAAACATTTGATTGGCAGGAATTTATTCCTGATACTTAGCATAAATTAATATTTTAGTCTTAACTAATTAGTGCTTATTTTGTGTATGTGTTTCTGCCCTCATTCTTTTAATCTTCAGTAATTTTTAAGATCTTGCGAGTGCAGTTCTGTCAAACTCAATGCAAATATTTTACTTTCGAAAGCAAGGAACCAAACTTTCAGACAGAGGAGATGAAGGTAAACAAAGCAACAGTCTGAATCCTCTTTCTTTCTCTTCCCTTCGTTGCATCAGCACTGCAATTTATCCAGAGTTTCCACCTTTTCTTCTGAAAAAAGCAAGGCATATACAACCTAAAATTTTCCCTAAACAAAAGTAAATATACAGAGGAACCAGGGCATTAAAGGAACATAATTTAATTTGTTTTATCTTACAAATTTTCAGAACTGATTTAAATAAAGCTCTTCCTGCATAACCCTGTCCTAAAGTCCTATCTATACTGGATGTGAAGACAGTTAATGAGCACATTTGGAAAAAAAACACTCATGACAACTATTGAAAAAAACCCAGGGAAAGTTCAGTTTAACAAAGCATTAACTGCAAAGTTTAACTGCAAATTGAGGATGCTTATCTAAAATATTAGTAAACTGTTAAAAAAGAACAAAGAGCCTTGGAAAGCAGCCTTTAAATTAGGGCCACACAATTTTGTAGAGCAATCTCACTGCTAATTGAAAATTAGGCAGTGTTATGGTTAGTTTAAATGACACAGCTAGAAACACTGGGCCTATGGCAAAGAGACCCAAACCCAAAGACAGACAAGCTCTGCTTGATTATAGTGATTACATCATGGTCATTAGAATTTAAACCAACTAACCCAAACACAGACATCATATCTTCCTTTGATAGCTGCAGTCTAGTAAATAGTGGGAAAGGATGTTTTGTATGGATTAGCACAGCTGAAATGAAAACAGACATTCTTTTTGAACCTGTCTGGCATTGAAAATGAGAACTTAAAATCAAGCTGTAAATTGGACTTGTAAAGCCAGAGGCCTTTGATTTTTAAGGATCTGCGTAGTGTTTTAGCCAGTCTTTGTTTTGCAGGAAAACCACCTCAGCACCCGGGTATGAGGCATCCTTATGTGCAGTCTATCACTGTGCAAGATGTTCAGTTTATCTGTGGGAAAACACGAATTTTAGCAAGTCCTCCTTTGTGCTCCACTGCTAGAATTCCCTTTGAGTTTGTGAGTCACTGTCAGCTGTTTGCTAAAAATAACTCTTTAGCACTGCTTGGACTTGTAGTCATTAGAGTGACGTATTGAGATTACTAGGGACAGGATAAACACTACGTATTTAAAATGTAGTTAGTCAGTTAATCTTTAATTTAAAATTTGAATGTGTGTGTGTGTGGCATTTCACTGTCTAACAGGAGGCATCCTTGTCACCACCTCAAATGAGTTGTGTTCTTGGTCTCCCCATACACACAATGCAAAAAAATCCCCAAAACCTCTGATTCATGTTTGGTCTTTCAAACAAAGAGGGAATCTTGACACTTAAAGCTTCCCTCCCTTTTTCCTTTTTGAAGTTAAAAGTTATCATATTCATAAAAATGAACACATGAAATCCTTTTTGCATTTCTGTCTAATAAACCTGTATATAACAAATTGCAAGGATGAAGGTCATTCCCATCCACGCTTATAATATCTTACTTCAGAGACCACATATAAATCCTAATAGCTGCATTGATTTTTTGGGTACTGGGACAAGGCAGAGAGGCAGGAAGCTCTTCAGAGCATTGCCTTTACCTACTTTCAGAGTAAAGACATTTATTGTAGTGCTGTTATGAGTAATACTTTGAGAAACTCGCTCTTGGAATTGGGCACATCCAGGTTGCTAAAAATGGTTGTCTTGCAATGAATTGTGCTATTATGAAACATCTCACACCAGAGACAAGCAGCAGAGCCAAATTTAACACATATACATTTAACATTTAACAGGAGAAGGCATTTCTTAGAAACTCCCAAAGATGCTTCAGACACAGACTCATCTCATAGTCATAAACCAAAATCCCTGCGTCAGATTGATGTGCCTTACTCATTTCACCAGTGTTATTTCAACTTTGCTTGACTTTTGCCATCCAGCAACTGTATATGGCTGTTTTGACATATTAAAACTATGGGAAAGAGAACTCTGAAATGGACAGCAGAACTACAGGAAATATGGCCATTTCATTGGCTGCACTTGACTATCAAACTCAGATCTCAAGACTTTGCTACTTAACAAGGAATTCAAAATGCAGAATATTTCATGCCAAACATCAGAGGCTTTAGAGGCATAGCATACTGGACTTTTTTAAATATTAAAAGGATATGAAGCTTTGTAATTAATTTTACCCTTCCTTCCTTCCTTCCTTCCTTGATCACTTTATTGTTGAAACTTTAATTACCATTGCACCAGGGAACACCAAACACACAACTTGAGCCTCATGGTGACAGTATGTGATTGAAGACAGTACTTTAGAGAGAAACTAGTCTGGAGTCCATAAGCCCTTGTCTTTCAAACAATGCTGTATTTTACATTAGAGTATCCTGGGATGAAAGCAAAGCAAAACAGTGACAATAAGGCAGGAGCAGTTAATCCTCTGTCCACTGGGCTACTGGGATTTTCCTTTTAGTATGTTCTACCCCCAGCCCTATGGCTCTCCCACTCCTTGTTGCACTGGGGCACAGCTTTGCCAGGAGGAATGGAGTGCTACTCTGTCATCCTGGCAGGATGCAGAAATAGTGTTTTCAAGTCTGTGAAATTGGATGAGAGCTACCTCCTAGATCTTAGACCCTCTAGATAAATAATCTAGCCACTAACCTGTGTTGTAAATGTAGGTATATTCTCATGCCCTTCAGGATAAGGTATGAAATGCCTGACTTAAAGTCCTTAGCCAACTCTCAGACCAGCAGTAGGAGACTGCTGGTGAGCAGGCAGTCTGAATCAATAGCTGAGTTTCAGTTACATGGATTTAGGCACTCAGATCCTGGTTCAGATTAATCTAATGTCCCCAAAATCCTGCCAATGGATTTGTAGACAGGACATCTGGCAACTGGAAAACCAGCCAAAAAGAGAGATGGGACCAGTCCACAAATAAGGTTCGTTCATCAGTCATTGCTGACATCTAAGAGCTTCAAGGTCAAAGCAATCAGAGTCATTTCTCTGAGGCATTGTCTCTTCTGAGATAAGTTCTGATCATCTACCCTAGATGGTAAGTAGAAAATCAGGCTGCTGACAACAACAGACAGAATCAAAGAAGGATAATAAAGAGATTTGAAAAACTCAAGTTGTCATTCTAGTTAAGTAAGCCCGTTGCTCTTGAGAAGAGCAAAATCCTGACTTTGCTGATTCTGTGTTTTCCCACACTTCTAATCTCTATGGTGACACAAGACCCTGAAAACCTTTTTATGAACATAGCAAAATATGCTAAGTCTGAAACCTAGTTATAACCTAGAACATCTGTGTGAGACAGGCACCCTTCTTGATGTGGAGACATCCTTCTAGATGAGTCTGTCTCTCTCTCTTGGCTATAGATGGAGCCTAGGCAATTACCTTACAGAAGACATCTTGCTGCTGGGGAACAAAACAACTTGAATCAGATCCAGTCTTTGATATGCATCTGAGGAGCTTTTTCATGTAACTGTGTAAAAAAGTATGTCTTTTGCATAGTTAACACAATAATTTATTTAAAACTATTTCAAACATGTATGTCAATCTGCATATTCAGCAAGCTCAGTACACAGAGGATGAGACACAAGACAGAGACTGAAATGTCTATTTGTACAGGGAAAGCAGCACATGCAGGTATGAGTCATAATACTGTGGTAAAACCCAGTAACAGTCATGCTTTCATCCCTTCCCACAAGTGTTGAACCTGTGCTGTCATATGAAAAGAAAGAAAAAAATATCCAGTGTAAAATGTGCTACTCTAACAAAAACAGCAAACCACTGTCATCTAAAGAAAAATTCAATTTATGAAGATTTCTATGTTAATTTTTATCTTGTTTTGTGTATGACATAACAATTGTCCTATTGATCATTCGCTGTTTTCTCCTGTGCAAACAAAATTTCAAATCACAAACCAGTTAGCTAATATGGGGGCACTGGAATTAAAAAAACCCTGTGAAACAGCTATGGACAAGATTGTCCTGCATGGTCTTGCAAGAAAATAAAGGAATAGAGAGCAGTACAAATGATAAACTGTATAATATCTCTACAACCTTTACCCAGTGCAGCACTGCCTAACATGTAATGCAGAAGAATGTATAGAAATAGCTGCATTATTTGGCAGTTCTGTCACTGTTTAGATTCTTGGTATGTTCTTACATCCAGCGAATACAATACAAAAATTTGTTCAAGCAAGTTCATTTCCATATCATGCCATTTGGGATGGTCAAATATGCTCACCTGCAGTCTGCTTGAAGAGTTACCCTCTTTTTCTCTCAGTGGGCCAGTTTTGCTTGATTTGCACACCTTCTGGTATTTCAGAATTCTTTTACATCTTTGAAAATCAAGAAGTTATCTTTCCTATTCCTAAGGCCTTGAAATAACTTTGTAGCTTTCATCTTTCCTAATGCTAAAATAAATGTTTATCACCACCAGAATCATATCCCAGAAATCCTAAATTACAAAAAATTCAAATATGGATGTTTTAGAAGGTCCCAATGGAAGTTAATGACACTCAGGGGCAATTTATATGAAAACAGCAGGTTAAAAAAATCACAAACAGAATACTGATTCTAGTTCATTAACTGAAAATGTCATTGTTAAAAGCGTAATCAGAAAAAGAAGAGGCAATGATGTGAAAAAGTGTTAACTGCTTCATAATGCCATGCTGCAAAGAGCACTGCAGTAAACATTTTGGCATCTTACTGCATATATTAACAGCACAGCCCAGAAATTGCTGGGAGGTACAAAACTTGGTACCCAGAGACTCTTCGTGGATATGCTTATTTACTCAAAACAAATTCCTTTTTATTGATTGTTTTACTCCATTAATAGGAAAGGCAGACAACGGGGAGTACAGCAGTCTTTGCAGTTATCAGTTCTGCCACGTTTTTTCTTCTGTGAAAAGCTTTTTCTACACATTTCAGGTTATATGGCAGAACCTCTTGGCTATGGAAATATTTAGAATATTTAGATATTTAGAAATGTATTTTATTGCTCAAAAAAACCTTGAGATTTCTGGCATTCAGCCGTAAAGAAAGTTTCAGAACAAGAATATTTTGCCTAAGTGTGACACTGAGACACCAATTAGAGCGAAGGCTTGCAGGGAAGAAGAAACCGCAGGTTTGCAAGACAAAATACTAACTATGAAATCTTTTACACTGACACTGCAAGATGTAGGCTTTCACCCCACATTCATCACAACTTTAAAATACCAGCACCAGCCCTGTGTGAAACTCAACATTCTTGTGTCACACAGGGTTCATTTTGCTGTGTGAGGGTTTGCACCTTCTCATTTCTCTGCTCAGGTTTCAGACCTGAAAGGTCTCAAGCTCTCCAGTCACAGCATGGAATGGGTCAAGCTTCCTGCTGCCCCATCTGAAGAATTGCCCCCTTTAATGAGAGAAAAAGAACAAACAATGAATAACAGTGCATTTCTGGCACACGGGCAGAAATCTGGGGTTGTTGGTGGGCACCTTCATGAATAGCAGCACGAAATCGAGTATCTGGTGATAAGCAGGATCATGAATCCATGAATAATGTTGAGCTGAATTGGAGTAATTTATTTGTGCATATATTTCCAAATCTGATTTTAAGTTATTTGATAAGATGTAGCAAATAAGCGTTTATGTATTTGCTAATGGAACAAGTTCTATAACATAATCTATTAATGAAACCCAGATGGCACAAAACGCAGTGCATTACTATTTTATCCTTTGCCTATGAGCTTTTTAATGTACTATAATTCCACCTTTCATCGAAAGACTCATGGCTACATTTCTGTTCAACCTGGGGACTGTTGATGGGTTTTCTGTTATACTGACTGTAGCTCTTGCAAAGGCAAACATCATCTCTGGTGTAGGGCTTCAGCCCAAGGGCAGTGTGTTGAGGAACCAAGTGAAACAGAGAGATGTGAGAAAGCAGTGATTATGCACCATTACCAGAAACAGCATCACAACAGTTCCCAATGATTCTTGTGGCCTTAGGTTTTAATAATATTCATGGCTACTCCTATGTATCCATGACAGAAATCTGGGTCAGCCATCTTCCAGGAGGATCTTTCTCCTTCCTGTTAAATGCCTTGTATACAAGGCAAAGCAAATGTAGTGGGGCTAAGCATAGCGTTGCCATTCTCACACAGAGTATGAACATGATAATTATGCCCTTGCAGTTATGTCTCTGGCTTTCTATGTTGAAGATGAGTGGATTTGTTTTTGAATTTCGCAAAGAAGGTGCGTCAGAGCAGTTGCCAATAATTATATCAGTGAAAGAATAACTCAAATCATACCTTACCACCTCTCTCATTTGATTCCGACTTCCATACCTCCCTAAAAACATGTAATAAATCAAATCTGACTAATAATTAAATGGCTGCTGGTATGCACATCTTGGGTGATAATTCAAGTAATATAAATTCTTGGGTGATATGCATCCTTGCCAAAGGTGACCACCAGCTGATGTAGCCCAAGAACGGCCTGGAGTTGCCAGTTCTTAAAAATGATCTTCGTTGTCTGCGTAACTGCCCTTTGTTTGGCTGATTTGGCTGAGATTTCTATTCCAACCTTGCTTTGTTTTTTATTCCTTAAATATCAGTTGGAATAGTGAGTAGAGGGAAAAATAATTTTGCCTCCAACATCTATACACTCTTTCCCTAGATGTACTTTCCAAAAGCAGAGGGTTACAGCCAGAGTTGAAGTCTGACATTTTTCTTTTGAAATCAAACTGTCTGTTATTCACAAAGACCCCACAGTCTATTTGTTAGAGTAGCATGGCTGTATTCTGGCATGGATATCTCAGAATAAATTACATGAAACAGCCCTGCCAGGGAAAAAGGAAAATCGTGTTGAAACCAAAATGATAACTTCATTGTCAGTGTGCCTTAAAGAGAAAGTTTGTGGCAATAATTTCTGTGAGAGACAGTTCAGGAAATTTGTACTGGTAAAGACTGAAGTCTTTAATTTTTGCATTCTTCAATGTATCCTTGAGTATAGAAATAAGAAACATTAGACAAATAAAAGAAAATATTTCAAGGAAGACAACTTGGGGAGGGGGAAAGAATTTATTTCAAATATAAGTGTTATATGGCTTTTATAGCACCTACAGCTGAGACAAAATTCTTTCAGCAAATCAATATTTCATTGTATATATATCAGTTAATAAATGATTCATCAGTGGTAGAAGGTGATTTTAAAAACTGGTACCGTTTTATGAAAGGTGCTAAGTAAACATCTCTGTGTTAAATTCTGACTTTGTGCTTCCAGTCTCACTGACTTATTTTGTTTGAGACCCACTGTGTCATTTGGATATACGGGAAAAAATTTTAAAAATCCCAAAACCCTAAGCTTTTGAAAAGAGGACTTTTTACACCTTTTGAAAAATATCTCATGGCCGTTTTGAGCAGTGGTGATCTGTAAAGAAAACAGATTAGAAAGTTTGATAATAGAGGAAGGAAATATTATTATCACAGCTTGAAATCTGTTAACAGGGCCTTCCAAATGGGGCAAACATTAAAGTCAAATAGAAACTCAATTACAGGAAGATTTTCAACTTGTCAAAAATAATTGCATTAATGTCAGCAATGCTGAAGGTCTAAAACAAGGAGACTATTGTACAGTGTCTCTAGAAAGAAAGATTAAAGGAATGCATAGCGCAGTTTTAGCAAAAGGTCCAAAATGCTCACATTTATTTTGGTTTTGTTCTGAGGCCAAAGGCCACAGTACTGAATAAAAATGTAACTTCAAGCTATAACTTTCTGACAGATGTTACATCACATGAAGACTGTGGAATACTCTATAAGAGGAATAATTTATCTGCTTTGCTGTGAACCAAAACTCGTAGTAAATTCATGTACAGGACAGAGAGTCATCAGTTTGGAGGAGCTGGACCTTTGAGACATGAACTTATTTGAGACATGTACTTTTTATATATATGTGGAGGAAGTGTTCTGCATTTGCAGCTAAAGCTCCTGCAAAGTAAACTTTATTTTAAAAAAAATCTATTAAACTATTGCAGAAAACTTACATCCACTACTGATTTAAATGGGATTTTAAAAAAATTTTACAAGAAAGACTCTGTTTCTTTGTTCCCTTATATCCTAGCCAAGGCTGGGATAATATTTATAGTACTGCTGTCTTCATAAGCAGTTCCTGTGTTCGTTCTGAGCAGGACCTGCAAAGACAAAACAGGGCAAACTAGAAAAACAAAGTAACAGCACTAGAAGTGTTCTTTCCTTTTCTTTATCTCTGTGTTGTATTGTAAAGGTTCATATATAAAGTCCTGCAATGCACAGAATTATTTATTTACTGATTCTTTTTCTTTTTCTTCTTCTTCTTCCTCCAGGTGTAATCCCAATAATCTGTTGTGGCTTGGTCCTCTACATATTCGGTGTCTAAATTCTCCTGAAATTAATGGGAATTAGAACTACATAAACAGGGACCTGGTGAGTTTTCAGAAGCACTTAGGCAGGTTAGACCTTTATCCAAAAACCTCACTACAGACCATTTTTTGATTTTAAGCCTCCTGATCTCTTTCAGGACATAAATGGGGGCTTATAAGAAGAGAGCATGACTTTTTACATGGGCAGGTAGTGACAGGACAAGTGGGAATGGTTTTAAACTAGGAGAGGGGAGATTTACATTATAGGCTAGGAAGAAATTCTTTACTTGGCGGATAGTGAGGCACTTCAAAAGGTTGCTCAGAGAAGTTGTGAGTTGTTTCTCACCAGTGAAAGTGTTCAAGGTCAAGTTGGATGGGACTCTGAGAAATCTGGTCTAGTGAAAGGTGTCCCTGCCCACGGTAGGAGAGCTGGAACTAGATGACCTGTAAGGTCCCTTCCAACAGAAACAATTTTATGATTCTGTATCTGTGGTCTTATCCTAAATATGTAAGTCATTTTCACAGGGCATTAGATGTTATGAAATTAATTTGAGAGATCGATGTTTTCTTTTCTTAATCTGTTGAAATATCTCACCTCATTTTTTTTTCTGGTTTTACAAAACCAGGAGCTGAGTATGTCATATGACTGGAATGGCTTCTCATGAAAGCCTGATCCATGGAAGTGCCACAAATGTTAATTTTCCTTTAATCTTCTCAAGCTATTGAAGTTGCACAGCATTTACACTCAATAGCTCATACCAGTATTTTAATAGCCAAAGTGACACCCACACTGTAAGAGCCACTATTCTGCTAACAGCCAAGGTCAGTAACACTTTTACAGGGCCAGACCAAATACTTTCCCAATCAGTACATTTCCTAAAATTATTTCAGGGACCAGTGATGAGAAGGAAATGTTTGACCCCTGATATTTTTTGTTGAAGAGTTATAACAGGTCCTCTCCTAGCATCCCTTCACCTTTGGAAATCTGTTCTCATTTCATTGCCCCAGATCTGCTTCCACACTCTGTGCTTTGTTACAAGAGTACAGAACTTTTTAATAAACAAAGTAAATGTACACACCAGAAACACTCTGAGTTTTTGCTAGCTATTTATTTATTCACATCACAAAGAGATTTGCAGATCACCTTTTCAAAGCTGCATGCAGCTGTATTTCTATACCAGGGATGTAGAAACCAGGCTGAGTAAGTGCTGAGCTAGGAGTTGAGAAAACCTAGCTTAGCTTGTACCATAAATTCTTTGGGCTGTCCTATTTCAATAGCAGGATGCAATAACAGGTTTCCATAGCAGTATTTTTGCATCAGAAGCAGCACATGACCCTGATAACACAATCTACTTTGCATTTAAAGTGAAAGGATTGCTCTCCAGATAGAGTACCAGGGCAGAGTGTGTCATGGCTTCCTCCACCTCACGCAAGTGAATTTTTTTTCCTTAGAAACTGGGGCATGGCAGACAGGGGAATGGCCTGCGCCTCATTTTTCTCTGGCATGAAAACACAGTGCAGTGAGGAGGTGCACCAAGATGAAGGAGGTTAAGAGCAATCACAGTTCCAGGAATTCGGTGCCTCTGGGACAAATAAACTTATTATTCCACTCATTTCACACTCAAGCGCTATTTTAATGATGTGGATCCACTGAGATTTGGGCTCTGAAGCCTTGGGTAGTGTTTACTTGCAATGGTGTCTAGCCAGTAGGGAGAGAGTAAAGAGTGTTCCTCGGGAGACATCCAGGCCACAGTGTTTGAAAATCAGCTTAGGAAAGATAGACTTCATTCTCTCCTTCCCACCCCGACTAGTTAATACTGTTTCACATGTTTGTGGTTTAGGGGAACAATGTGGAGATTTGTGAGCACAGATTTATCCCACCCCATGGAAGATAGCTACCTGAGGCAGCTTCAACCAGGGAAATTCCTTGCCCTGGGCCCTGCTTCCAGGTAGCAGTCAAGCAAACCAAGACCAAAATCACTTTCTGAGGGTACCTGTTTCTCATCAATAGCTGTGGACACTGAGCAGAGCAACCCAGAGAGGTGTCTAACATTGTGTTGGAGGAGTCCATCCATCCCACATTTTCTCCCTCATACTCTCAGTGAGGTCTCAACGAGAGAAAAACCTCACTTGCTTGTTTAGTTTGCATACATCAGATGAAAACCTGCATGAGCAAAGGAGTGTGTGTGGGAATGGGATTTTACCTCTTGGTGGGTGATGACACGCTTGAAGGTTTTATCTCACACAAGTCAGATATCTGAGACTGTTCTGGCCCAAAGAAGCCTACTTTTGTAGGCAGTATACATTTTGTCTTATAAATGTTTACTATTTCATTTCTTGTCATCCAGCTAGAAATCTCAGATGTGCAAGGGAAGCCTAAACAAGCTTGAAGTTCACAAAGATCTTCAGACTGGATTTGAAACCTCAAACTCTTTAGGGAAGACTTTGGCCACTCATTTACTGCTTCAGTCTCGTAACAGATACTTAGGTCTTCTACACACTGGGATTTGAATTGCTGACCATTACTATTATTTGGACAGATTATAGACAATATAATCAGTGAGGTTTTAATCTGTTATCAGTACATGACTGTAACATACTAACACAATTGTGAGATATAATTTTGTCCTATTTCAAAATGTTCAAGTGAGTGAGTTACATATAAAATTGTGTGTAAGGCATTTTTCTCTTTTCTCTTAGCCTAAGAGAGACATTCCAGCACATTACCAGAGTGCAATTTAGGAAGGACTCATTCGAAATGTTGATAATGGATTAAATATCTTCGAGCAGAACAGCATAAAGAATCTCCTCCTGCTGACTAAAATTTATAGCTGTGGCTTACATAGTAGCTTAGCAGTTCACATATGGCTTATGTCAATGGCAGAAACCATGTTATTTTCTAAATCACATTGATTTGTTATGTGGTACTGAAAGATCTAAAACAGAATCATTGGCTATAAATTACAGAATCTAGTCTTCTACATTCTTATCTGTGTTTCAGATCCGTCAAAATGAGCCCAAGAGTCAAGTCTTCTATGTACACAATGCTACTAGTCAAAGAGTAAGAACTAAGACCATTCAATTTCCTCCTTTTTTGGAGCCAAGCCAGACTGACATTTTCCTTTCTGTTAGTTTTGGCAAAGAGGAAAGAGAGGGAAAACTTTACTGCTCTGTTACTGATGGTTTTTTTATTTTGTTTTTATTAAAAATGTTGAAGCATGGGCTCTCTGTCAAAATTATTTTATTATTGAAAGCTGGGTGGGGTGAATGAACTGGCAACAGTTCAGAAAGCCATTAATGGTACTGATAATGGGGAATCCTATCCAGCCTCCACAGCACTGCAATACTTAATTGCAATAAATTTTACTGAAATCGGGTGACTGATGTGCACAGTTAATGAATCGGTAAAGATTCAAAGGTTAATCTGCTGGGAGGTAACAAGCTCTGCCCATCTGATATTGTAACCAAAATATGCTATTTGTTAGTTACATGATGATATTTTTTGGGCATACAACAGAAAAAAATGAGTTTTTATTGGCTGCAGCTTTGTTAGGTCTCCAAGACCAAAATGCAGAAAAAGAAACAACTCTGATGGTGATTCTTGAATCACAGACAAAACTTAAATATATTAGAGGTGAAATGTGACTCCCTGAATAAAATATATTGTCAAACATCAAAGGAATTGCCTGAGAAGCAGAGTGTTCCCTGAAGCAGAGTTGCACGTGTGCCCAGGAGCGCCCCCGCATCAACCCTCAGCCCTTTTCCAGCCAGAGCACCCCCGTTCCAGAAAAACCTGAGAGACACAACAGCCGTATGGAATTTGGGAGGGGTGGGGGAAAGTGTGCAGTCAAGATTCTTAAGAACGTCTCCAACAATAAAGCAGCTTTCTAGAAACAAAGGAGCAAGGTCCAAGCATACTCAACATTTAAGTGAAAACAGGAATGGAAAGGCAGAAAAAGATAATTCAACTAACAGAAAGAGAGGTGGGTGAGGTTAAGAAAGCCGATGATTAACGCTCTTGCTTTGCCCTCAGGAGACTCACATTCAGATCTTGTTCTGCCACACCTACTTTGTGGAGCTGGACATGCTGCTTACACTCTCTGGCCCAAAGCCTCCTTCTTCTCCCCCACCCTTTTGTAAAAGGGTAGTGGTAGCTACCTCAGAGTGAGCATAAAAATGCTGAAGCCTGTGAAAGGTGCAGATCTTGCAGATATTTGTGATAGAAACCTTGCCATGAAAGAGCACACTCCCGGTGTCTTTGACAACACATGGTTTGAAAGCTAACACTACCTTCTAGACTCTCGATTGCCAGCTCACAACAGAGAGACACAGTCTAAGTAAGGCTTCTAGGGAGTGAAATGTGATGATTCCTCCAGTACATTCGTTCCTCTGTCCAGTTGCCCATGGGACAGAAAAGCCTGGGAACTGCAACTGCTGACAGGAACCTGTGCAGCACAAGCCCTGATCTTGGTCCCTCATCTTTTCACCTCTTTAAAAAGGGTGATGGCCCATGAAGCCAGATTTTGCTGCATATCCACATCAACTCAGTTTTAGGACTTCTGCCTTTTCCTCCTTTCTTTCTGTGCACGGACCAAAGGCTCAGGTGTTGTATTAAAAATACATTAGTATTTTATTCCCTGCTTGGATAGACCTCTCTAGCACTGGGGACATAATAAAATAACTATAAATTTAATGTGGTCTAATTTATTTAACAATGAAACAGGGATGATGAATATCACATTCCTTTTCTGCAGCGCTTCTACAAATAAATCTTAAATCACTTTCTGGGCAGGGTTCTGTAGACATCATTACAAGACTTAGCTGAAAGACAAGAAACTGATGAACATAGCAGCAAAGTGCCTTGCCCATGGTCACTCAACAGATCAGAGGCAAGGCTGCTTTGTGTTTCTCCAAGGTCTTCCGAAGGCCAGAAGACCTCCTCTAAAGAATTATGCTATTGATTTGTCAACAGGTTACACCAGAGCCAAGCTGTACACGTTCTGGCTCAAACTAGCAAGATAAAGCAGGATCTCTGCGTGCCAGGTTGAAGTCTTCTACTTTGGGACAAATCAACACTTCTTTTCACTTGCAGGATTTGCCAGGAAACAGAACTAGCATATTTCAGTCCAACTCAGATGCATGTTACTTGAGATGCAACTTGAACATGTCCTAGGGCTCCAGTCTGGACTTTAATACGGGCTTGGGACAATTCCCAGCAGACAGAGCTAACAACCTCCAGACCCTTTGTGCTGAAAAAAAGTAGCAACCAAAGGACCACGGAGGGAAAAGTGATGCATTTGGAACTTTCTTCCAGTTTATTTTGTGTTGTGAATTTCCTGTGTCTGGAAGCATCTTTACCTCTGTGACCATCTTGGTGACAAAGAACTGTCAGCTACAGTGCTGATGTAGGGTTGAAGGAGGAAGGAGGAGATCCACTACTGTGTCAGAGATCTGTGTGCTTCTCAGCGGCCCCTCATTGCTTCACTAGGCTTCAAAGCGGTTTGTTATAATGTAGCTATAGCCTAATCTTCACGTAAAATGTACCCGTAGCAGGAAAATTCTGGTTCCAATAAAGTTTAATACTAACGCAATTAATACCTGTTTCAGAATCTGTCGATGTCAATGAAGACCTCTGAGGTGTGGACCAGGATCTAATTAGATCTAATCACAGCTTCAGATTGTGGGTCACAGCAACATTTTCACTGAAGATGAGAGCGAAACCTCACGGAAGCCAGCCATTGGCATAGGATGGTGA
The DNA here is from genome assembly GCA_014706295.1 of Lycocorax pyrrhopterus obiensis. Classification (NCBI taxonomy): domain Eukaryota; kingdom Metazoa; phylum Chordata; class Aves; order Passeriformes; family Paradisaeidae; genus Lycocorax; species Lycocorax pyrrhopterus. The sequence goes on from JACSVZ010000002.1 coordinate 31,205,580, forward strand.
GGAGACTATGATGATCTCACACTAAAGCACTTTCCTTATTTGCAGATAGCTGTTTGCATAGATATTTCAGGACAGGCTTTTCAAATTAGTAATGACAGAGATTTGATTACGTTTTCAGGTCTTTGTAAGATAATATGAGAAGACATTAATGACATTAATAGTATTAAAGAGATTATGTGCTATCTTCCAAGTTCAAGACAGACACATTGAAAAACTTAGAACCATACAAAATAAAGGGACTGTTAGCCAGGATATAAAATTGGGTTCAAAGGAGATTAGATGGGGAAGAAAAATTTTTACTGAGAGACAAGCAGGAAGCTGGGAAGCTGAATTTTAAAGGTACTTTGTTTGTTTTAATCATTTACCTTAATATACATTAGATACACGGAGCCAGAAAGTAGTCAGCAGGAGTTCAGCATAAGGGCTTGAAACAGCAAAAATATGTCTTTATAGCTAAGCTGCTTTCTTGGTGCTGAAAGAGGATTTATAATGTGAGAAAGAGAATTTGAAACTTTAGCGTGGTAATTCAGAACATTTTGGGGGGAGGCAAGATAGTATTTTTGTTTATATTTTATTACATATTTTGTGCTCATATTGAGATTTAATTAATATAAAATTAAAGATTACTAACAGAATAATGAAATGTGATTGCCATGGCTGTATATTTTAGAAGAAGATATTAATTTATTGAAAATAAAATAGCTTTACATATTTGTATAAATACATGTGTGTATCAGGCAGATCGGTTATGAAAGGTAAGGAGGGGTTGCTGCAGAAGGCTAGGCTAAAGGTTATAAAAATATTAAAATTGTAAAATAGTAAGTGCCATGGTGACCAAAGCAAGCTCCAAAGCGTATTGGGGTAGCATGAGAAGAACTTAGTCTACTGGAGGGTAAGAGGCCAGAATTCGGAGCGGCAATTCAGCACAATATTCTTGAATAAAAAGAAATGTTCCTGAAATACTCCCTAAATATGTTTTTATTATAACTTCCTAGTGATCGAGTTTAGCATACTACCATCTGTTGACTGACTCCATGAACTAAGCTCCTGTGGACTGTCCCTGACTAATTTAATGTCTGTGGTCTGTCCAGGGAATATCATGGTCAACAGCAGGAATACATGGCAGACTATGCATGGTCAGAGTCTGTATCCTGAACACGGTCACACACAGATCAGCTTTGTTCATCTACAGCAAAGTAGCTGAGAAATGCAATAAAATGATCCCAAGCAGTGTTTGGCTTGTGTGATCTTTGAGGGGGTGTGAGGAAAAATAGGTCACTCTATCTTGAGGAAAAACACAAAGTTAGCAGGGTGATTGAGCAAGCGTGCGCTGTAGCTCAGGAATTGTCAGGGTGCTGATGGAATGACAAAAGGATGATCACGAGATATCCTTGACAAGAAAGGACAAGAAGAGAAAAGTGTTCAAAGAAATTCTTGATGTATTTCTTTTCTGCTCACCTAAAAGTTTCACGAAACATTAAAAAGATAATCTACTCTGAAAATGTTAATACACAGAATTTTACAATCCGATGGTTTCTATTGTGAATAAAGTTGTCACTGATACATCATACAATTCCCAACTCAAGCATAAACTTTATCATTAGTGAGATATCCTGTGAACACCATTTTCCTAGTTTAATCCATTTGATTCTGATTGTCAGAAGTAACTGCTGCCTCTGAGTATCAAACGTGAGGGGCCAGACTTACAGTAAGTCATCTGTTTCTAATGCGTCTTATAAAAAAGAAATATAATTCATTGATTGGTTTTTAAGTGTTGGGCAGGTTTGGTTTTAAACAAATTCTCCTGCACAGTTCTATGGTGCTAATGACACAGCTGGGCTGTGATATCCCACTTTAGTTCAGTCTGTCCGTGTTACACTTTGTGGTGCCATACGCAGAAAATTCAAACATCGGGAGCAAAAAGAAGAGATCAGGTAGTAAAAGCAACGTGTCTTTTAAATAAGAAGTGTATAAGACGTTGCGTAGTTTTAGATATTATGTGAAAGTCTGTCACTGAGCTACCTTTGCTGAAAGACATGTAAGTTTTTTCTCAGTTGTTTGGGACATTTCCTAAAGAAAATACCATACTGTCTAGTCCCTCTAATTTTATCTACCATCAAGATGCAAAACAAAAACAAATTTGAGGCTGTTTCTGTCGCATGAAACAGGTGGAACATTTCTTCTTTGTCTTTGTCCAACATGAAAGATTGTTGCATCTCTGAAGTTTAAGGCATGTGTCCTTTGGAGTAATGCCCCTTCCGCTGGATCTCCTCAAATACTGGCAGCTGGTCAATTTCTTTCTTTGGCTTTGCCAATGACAATATTTTGTGCTTCAGTGTTTCCTTTGCGTGTCTGTGTCTGACATGATTTTCCTTGCATACAGAAAGAAGCGTACAATATTTTGGTTTGAATAGTGTAAGTAAAACAAGTTGCCTGCAGACTTTGCACAAAGAAATTTTGCAATGCGTAATAGTGAAAGAAGTCCACAAATGTGCTTAAATATAAAATTTCCTCTGAAGTAGGCAGATAAAAATATGGGCCTTTTCTTATGCTGGAACTTTTGGTTCTGTGGGAAGAAGGGGGGAAGAAGACTGAGATGCTCCCTTCTGTCAAAACTGCCTGTGCATCATTAACCATGATACAAATCACTTCAAATGTTGATACTTCTCCATTTGTCCTACTTTATCTGCCTGTGTCTCCTCTTCCCACCAAGCACCAGTTTCTCCCCAAACAAGGTGAAGTACAAAGACAGTAAAACTGAATGGACTTTTTTTTCTTCTTACTGTTGTGTCTCATGAACAGGTTTCATATGACTAGTAATAGAATATCTCTGGAAACAAAAAACAAATGTACCTTTAGGCCTTTAATAGGCAAATGTCCACAGTGGTGTATTTTTATCATGAGCAATGTACTACTAGAAGAGCTTTGCAAAAATTATGTGGGTTTAGGTCCTCTGTTATTTTGTCACTAGTTGGGACAATACTCTAGTTGTCATCCTGCTTGGATCACATATTAGGTAACATTTAAGATAAGGAGTCCAGATACTTTCGTCTTTGCAGGGCTCCTTTTTTTTTCAATAAACCTTATGTTAAAATATAGTTCAGCCTTTAATTTTCTTTCTTTTTTTTTTTTTTTTTTAATGTATAACAGTGGTCTATATTGGAACAGATGGAAAAAGATATTTAAAGTGCACTCAGGAACACATTTTCCTTTTTACCTGCAGAAGGAGTGGTGACAGTGGGTAGCTCTGTATGTAATTGTAGATTTGCTTTTCATTACATTTAAAATCTTTATAGTGTTGGCTCCGAGATTAGAAAAATTTTGCACAGGAAATCAAAGTGTTAAATACATACCTCTCAATTTAACATCAAGTGTAGACCCAAAGTTTTCTGATCTCAGTTTACCAGAAATTCAGGTGATGATATCAAAACAGGACAAGAAAGGGGAAATAAAGAAAGGAAATTTAGTATTATCAAATTGCAACTCTGGACCAAGATTCGTCTGTCCAGCACAATAAAGTTCTTACTGTCTACGGGACTTCAGAGAAATCAGTCTTTTTACTTGGCCTTTGAAGTCACCAAGACACCAATGCCTGTGATAAAAGAGTTTATTTATAACTCGGTCAGCTTATGTCTTTTCCCACTGAACCAGCAGGCTTTCCAAGGTTTGGGGATACAATTTCAAGGGCTGTTAAACCTCTGTCAAAATTTTTCTGGCCCCCTAAGGAGCCTGACTATCCAGTGTTCTGTTTGCTATGACAGGGCTTCATGTGGAAGCATTCACAAAACTGACAGCTTCAACTGCTGCAGTTTTTGTAACAGAAAGTGGCATTTAATCTGAAAAATAACATCAGCAAATCAGCATATAATTGGGTTTTTATTTCCTGCCTTTTCCGCCTTTCTTTTTGCTGCCCTTAGAGATAAGACAAAGCACAATACTGTAAGTTCCTGATCTCTATGGAAAGATGTTATTTATATATAACCTGGCAAACTGCAAGAGGCAGGAATCAGGGATTTTTTGTGTGATGAAAGATGTTAGAGCAAATCCTTAAAAGAGATTATAGCATAGAATGTAACACTGGTTTAGGATAAGATTGTAATCATTCTGCCAATTGTTGTCAACAGCAAACATAAAGACAGGCTTAAATATCTGAAGTGGTAGCTCTCAAAGTACCCAGTTTGTCATGTCACGGTGAGCACATCTACTGTCAAGAATTTCAATGAAAACTCTTCATGAAGTGTTACAAAGAGTTAACACTGAATCACTTACTGTGGTCCCACAAGCCTCTACATTTTGGGAAGCATTGATCCAGAGGTCCACCCAAAATGAGCAAATACCAACTGGGTGAATGAAAATTTGCCATCTGGAGCTTCAGGAAGTGTTTCGGTCTTTCTCTATTTAAAATAAGTCCAATCAATGACACTGCCAGAATCATAAGACTGGCTTAAAAAAACAGTATAATTTGAAAAATACTGAGAAATGCAGGTTGTTCTTGTGACTTAACTTCCCTTTTCGAGCCCTGGGGCTTCCCACTTTCAAAATTTTCTTCATCGTCTTGTGAGCAAGAAGTTTTCTTTTCTTCTTTCATATTCAGGCCAAAGCTCTCACATAATCTGACTCAAGATATTGGCCTAAATGTAAGCACCACATTTTATGAGACTGAAGAGAAAGTCATGGAAGTTGTCCACACTTCCCTGAAAATAATTGTACATGTGTTTACTTTCAGATAATAAATAACAGAGAGATAGGCACAGTAATTTAAGCAGACTGCCAGCTTAGTAGCAGAGGAGTTATTAAAAATGGCTGTCTGGGGACAGAACCAGGTCCATCCCAACCAGTACCCCACTTCTGACAGCAGTCAAGGGCAGAAACACTGGGAAGAATGTAAGGGCAGGACAGCTGTATTGCCCTGCATTGTGAATGTCATAGTGCAAGACAGTTTTTGTCACCACCTCTTGTTGATATTCTATACCTGTTCAGCAGATAGCATCACACTGTTGCAGGAGGAGATAGCGTTTTAGAGCTGCTCCAGTGTGTTTGTCTTTTCCTCCCTTAATATGGAGAAGATCCTAAGACATAGGAAAGAAATCATTGTCCTTCAACTTGTGTAAGACATTCCGTGTTTGCGTACGTTGTGTGTGTAAAGCGCCTTGTGTTCACTAAGCAAGAGGTACCACAAAATGGCAAAGTACTTCTATTATTGTTAAGCAAAAAATTTCTACATATGTCTCCAAAAAGGTTGAGCTGGTGTAAAGAAATTTTCACTGTGTCGAGGCAACTCAACAAAAGATGCATTAACACTTCCTTGCTTTGATGTAGAGATCTTGAAAAATATTTTGATGGAAAATAAAGACTTTGTCCCGATAGCTGTATCTGTTTCCACTGTGAATCTATTAAAATAAGGAGTTTCTCTTACAGATTAGTGGCACCCAGAGCTGAGTTAAGCAAAGACAACTTTGGAAGTCGATTTATATTCGAATCAGGAAATGACTCAGTATTTTCTGAAGTTTTACTTCAAAGCTCACTCTTTTATAGTTAGGTAAAAATGATATCACATCTTCAGAATGTTAAATTAAACAATTGCATGGAGGCCAGGATTTATTTCCGATGGTGCTTTAAGCTGTTTTTTCATACTGTACATATACGTATATATACATACATATGTCCCAGGATGGTGTTATCATATCTGGACAATTAGTGAATAAATGTCATATACACACTCACCAGTTCTATGACACCTTTAGCAATACTACATGTCACTCTGTTTTGTGTTGCCACACATATAACTTGTCTACAATGTGTTAAAATTAGTGGTCTCACAGTTTATGAATCTCCTGACATTATATCCCATTATTATGTGAGTTGAAATGCAACCTTCATGTGAAGGTGACAACAAAAAAAGACGTTAGCCAGTAAGAGGTATTTCTACAAATGGCCAAATGACAGTGGAAAAGGAAATATTTTAACAAAGCGATGTTAATACAGCCCAGGATCAACTCAAATGAAATCCCTGAGGAAGACTATCTGAGGAAACATACCATACTTTTGGCACAATGTACTTTACTGCATGCCCAACACATTTTCCACAAAGCTCTTGTATATTTTCTGTATGAAAATCTAAAACATAAAGTCTTACATTTAGCAGTTGAAAAAATACAGGAGACTTAAACCAGCAATGGTTCTGCTGTATGCCTACAGATTTTTTTTGGCAATTAGATCAGAAGGAAAGGATCTATCTCAAAAAAAAAAAAAAAGAGATGAGGGGAAAGGCTGATGAATGTGGTCATATAATATGATTGAGGTCTTTCTTTCTCTAACAAGTAGAAAGTTTGTGTTAACTACAGAAACGCAAATAAATAACTACCATTGTTATGATTACTAAGTGTATTTTCAATATGATTGGCTTCAGCCTTGGCACTTATTGAATTAAGGAAGTGCTGGACTCTGTGACTGAGCCCTGCTCACTCATGCCATGGTCCCCTTAAGTGAGGGGCACTGAAATTTTCTCCAAGCTGGTGCTGCAGTCTACTCTGCAATTATTCTTGAAATGTTCTTGCCAGACAAAGCATCACAGTACCTCAGAAACATTACTATAATGGAGATAGGCTGGTGGGACAAGGTTAAGTTGGAGTCTTCGGCATTGTAAGCAGCTCAGTGAAGAGGACACAAAACGCAGCTGTTGGAGCAACAATGTAGAGTGTCACTCCAAATTTTAGTTTGATCAGCCACTGTTATTAAGAAATCAAATGTAGTTTATGGAGAAAAATTTGATCCATTATGATTAAAATGAAAAAAACAGACTAGATGAAACTCAAAAATTTTGAAACATGAAATTGACAAGTATCCACATAGCTTACTTAAGTTTGGGTCTAGAAAGCCAGATGTCGTAGGGTAATGCCAGTAGGCAGTTTATCTATTTCTTCCCACAATAACTCCCTGTTGAGGTGCCACCACTATGATTGCTTTTTATTTATGGTTTTATGAGATCAGACTCTTTCACAAGAATCCCAGCAACGACCAGTATCCACAGGTGTCATATTTTAGGTAGTATTCCAGTGTTGCTGGTCTCAGGCATTCTTTTTACTCAATCACAATTATTCCTGAGTTTTGGTACAGATTTAGATTTGTTATTTTTCCAATATGATTTAGAAAACCAAGCTTACCTGCTGTTTCAGTAGATCTGTGGCTATAGATTGATGTCTGGATGAGTACTGAATTCCAGACTGCTGTTGTAAGATAGGAGAATAGAGTACATGACTTTCAAAAGTACCTCTAACTTCAAAAGTTCTCTGCAGTTTTCTTCACTGGATTTCACCCCAGCAGAATTTCTAAAGGAGAAATTCTCTTAAGATTTCCATTGGAATTCAAAGTGTATTTTACCTCTATATCCACAAACAACAAAGAGCTGAGAGGTCTTTGTAAGGTTTAGATCACTTGGATGCGTGGGAGAATTGCAAAACAACAAACTGAATCATCTTCAGAAAATCCCCTGGGCTGAAAACATCTTGTGGTCTGGAGGAGTTTCTCCTCCCTCTGACTGTGTATGGTTGCTGGTAGGTGCCCACTCCTAACTCAGCAGAACCTTTGGTACCCGTCCTGCAATTCACACTCCCGTGAATGGAACAGAACTCCAGGGCAGCAGCCGAGCTCAGCCCGTGGGCACAGTGTGGGTGAGTATCGCCAGGAGTGGGTGGGTGTATGGCATGCCAAACTCCACCGAGGGAAAAGCAGGGAGTTAAAAGCCTTGTTCATCCTCTTTAATACAGCACATGGCTACTTCAACCCATCCTTTCAGCCCTTTTGCCCTGCTATTTTACAAGCCTGGCAAACTGAAGATGACTTACATTTCTCTTGGTGTCCTGTAGCACAGTGCAGATATTCAACCTTTTGACTTTTTGTAATGTAATTCTTCTATTTCTTAGAATGTTGGGGATGCAAAAGGCAGCAGGGGGTATGTGTGCGTGCAGAGAGGGAGGGATTAGGCAGATAGAGATGCAGAAATACAAAAAATAAAAGTATAATTAAAGTTTGCCTTGGACTAAACATTTTCTACATGTTTTACTGAAAATAAAGAAATTGCAATTCTATTCTCATTCAAGAACTTGTACTTTGAAGAAGCAAAACACATGAAAATTTGCACTTTCACTTGTAAAATCTCTGCGCCATGTATAGATAAATGGCAACAAATGGAATTGCCAATTATATTTTTTTTTTCCTACGATCCTTGGGTCATTTGTAGAGTTCTGATTTTTAAAGAGGTATGTGAGAGGGTGTCCTGGTTCAGGTCAGGACAGAGATCTTTTCTGCAGTAGTCAGGAGAAGGTGTGGCCAGGACACAGAGGTTATTCTATACCACCTCACTCCCTTCTGGGCAGAAAGCATTCCTTCTGGTAGAGAAAATGTGGTGAGGAAGTCATCTGGTACTGTTTGTTGTCATGAGTTTTCTGTGTGAGTCCTTTCTTTTCTTATACCTTTTGTTATTAATGTTGTTGCTGTCACTGTTTGTTTTCTTATCGAGTTGCTGTTTCCAGCCTATTGCTCTTATCTCAACTGATGATCTTGACCTTTTGTGCCTCCAGCTGGAGCAGGGGTGAGTGGCAGTGGATCACGGTTTTAGTGGGAGAACTGGAGAGCACCACTCCTACACCACAACAGAGGGAGCAAGTGCAAAATGAATGAATGCAACCGAATTGTTGAGCCTCAAACGATGAAGGTGTAACTGGGCACAGTGGCAAGAATGGTGCAGCATAACCATCCTGAATGCCACAGAATAAATCAAAATACCACATTTGAAAAAATAAAATCTCACTGAAGTGTAGAAAGAACATACAATTATTCCGTCCTTTCTGGAATGAGGATTGGAAACAAAGACTTGCACTGCTCCTTGTGTCTGCTCAGTGGAGTTTTGGCTCAGACATACCTATGCTTGGGAAAGACTGGTCAGATTTTTGACCAGATTGAAACAGTATTGCATAAATGTCCTAAAATACATCACAATCCATCAAAAGATAGTTTTGCCCTCCCCAAAAACCTCAGCAACAAACAAACAAAACAAAATCACAACCTCCACTCCAAAACCAGATGAGAATTTGGGAAAAGGAATGTTAAATCTAGGAGCTCTTATCTGCAACTTGGAGCCATCCTTGCTCTCAAGTGAACTCCTGAGAGATCTGAGAGCTGGCCACCACAGCTCCATCCAGAGCACTCCAGACTCAGGCTGGTGTGATGTGCACCATGTAACTGCATGGATGCCGAGCTCCAGGAGGAACTCACTGCCCCAAGAACCATTTCACAGGTCTTCTATTTGGTGTGAAATAACTGCTCCTGCATCGATGCTCTGGATTTGAGTCTTCACATTTAATTTTAGGCAATTGTTCAGTGTGTGTTTTTTAATAATGAATGACTGTACTAAAAATTAAACGCAGGGGAATTGCCTCTTGGCACTTATGCTACCAGCAATTCTAGGAAAGATTATGCACTGCTGCATCAAGAAAGCATTATTCCAAATAAGAAGTCCAGATGTTAAGTTTGTACCTTATCTTCCTGATTTCTTCTCCTATGCATAGTTCAACTTTTCAAATATTTTATCTCTTATCTAGATATTCAAAACCTTCTCCTTTATGGCGAAGACCATGAGATCACCCTGTCTGCAGTCTGAAGAACTGAAGAGACTAGTTGCACTTTCACTCAGCTTTAAGTCCTTAACTCATGACATAGGAATATAAGCTATTAACCCCAAGCCATTTTGAGCAAAGTACTTCATAAATAGTCTGGCTGACATAAAGATTGTACCATTTAAACAGCAGAGTAAATGCATAAGAAATACTAACTCAAGCTGTAAGCTTTGCCTATGTACGTGGAGTACTTTTAAAAGCTGCCAATAAATTGTAACAGATAGCTTAACACTTTGAAACACAGTGGAAAAGCCAATTAAAAATACCTTGGACCTGGAATTGGAAATACTGTGAGCCAGCTGGTGAAAACTTGTTTTTAGAAATAATTCAGAGCTTACTAATTTTACCATTGACAGTCAATCGAAATGCAGTAATTAACTGGAGTATCCTCATTTTACTTTGGACTAATGCTAGTGTCATAAGCAAGGATACTCAAACCAAAGCCATTCCTTTGACATGAATGTCAGCCCAGGACTTTAGTCATCAGAAACAAAGAGGGAATTAATCATGTAATGTTTTCATAAATGCATTCATTTCCTTTTCTTCATAGCATCTCTTTTAAACTATGGATTGCAAGCTAGCTGGAGCCTGGAACAGGGGGATCTCCCTTTTAAGTGCACATGTATGAAGCAGTGGCATCCCAGCTTATGACTGGAATTATGCAGTGATTATTCACAACTTCTGCTCTGTCTTTTGGGAAGTACTTGTTATATTCCAAAATATAACCTTAGCATATTTAGGGTTCTCAAGTGACGCATTTTGGCCATCTCATTTGGCTGATGGGTGAGTGGTTAACTGCCACTTTTTTACATTCTGCTAACTCAATGAACCATCTTTTAATACATTTTCCTGGAAGCCATACTTTAAGGAAGTCTCCCTGTTCTCTGTCATAATTTCTCATAATTCAGAAAATCAACTCTGTTGAAGGTGTTTTCTTCAGAGCTGCATGTGGCAAAATTAGTAAATATCAAGCAGTGCTAGTGGCAGGGTTTGCCAAGCCTGCACAAATGTAATTTTTCTGACCAGTCAGTTCTGTGAAAGACCCAACAGTCACAGCTCCTTTTATGTTAAATTGGAAGACCTCACCTCTCCCTCTGTTCACAATTTCATCAGTGAAGTTCCTTTGACTGCACATGCCCCTGTGCAGGGGAATATTTCACCTGCTGTTTTTCTCTGCTTTTTTCCCCTAAAGGTATGGATATGATAAACTGCAATAGAATTTTCTCTGTCTTTCACCTCAGTAGTTAACAGCGTGCTACCAGAACGGGTTCTGGTCAATCTCTGAGCAGAAACATTAAATAAACATGTTAACAGTCCTTCCCTTTATATTCTATGCAGAGGCAGAATTTGACATGCATTTTGACATGCATTACGCAGTTAAAACTGACAATTTAAAATTTTAAAATTATTTTGTAATTTCTTGAAAAAAAATTTATAAAATAGTATGGACACACAATATAGGGATATACAGGAGAGTCATACAGGCTATTAGTGCCTCTAACTTGTAAAAAGGCAGTCTTAAATAGGACTTGTGGGAATACTAATACTGTATATTGTGTTCACTCATACTGTCCACGTATTTTCTGAACAGGTTACCAACTGAAACATCATTTTTCATTATCATCTTCTATTAGCATGCAGGCTCATCTAAAAAAATGCTTAGTCATGGTGAAACATCAAATTAGACGGCAGATTAACGGTGTAGACAAGCACATGGATCTCAGAGGGAACTTCAAACAATTTGAGTGATTTGGTTCAGCTAAAGTTCCCCAAGGAAAACAACACTTCTTATATGAAACTTGACCCTTGAAAAATGTTAAAATATTTTTAACATGATCACCACACTATGTGTTGTTTTATAGCACTTTTAGAGGTCTAACTCATCATTTCTATAAACAAAATGACTTCCTGTCTTCAGTCAATTGCTTAAGAAGAATGAAGCATGCCAGTTGATCGATATGGATGTAGCAGAGCAGAAAAGGAAGAACACTGAGAAATAGGAGAAAATCCCCACCAAGGGACATGCTACGAAACAGTGATGAATTTTTGTCTTTCATTTTTAAGAACTACTTTCAGAATCTAGAAAGAAAAACCTCTATTTTAAGTTCCTTATCAGCAGGATTTACAGCGCTACAGGTTGCTCCAGGCTGGAAAAAAAACTTTCAAAAATTCAATCATTGACAACTTGATAAATACTGCCAAACACCAAATTTTAGTATTTTCATTTGAGATGAAACAGCAACTCTTTTCTTTGATAGGATCTACAGTCTCTATCTACAACTTCAGTTAGGTTTGGCATGAATATTCACGTGTGCTCTTTCCTCCACAAGGAAGTTCTCGAAAGAGAACTCAACAAGGCACAAGATTACTAATGGTTTCAAACAAAAGCTTTCCACCTAAGCTCTCAGAGCCCATATTTGGAACCAAAATGTGTATTTTTTCTCAAAGAAAGCTGTGATTCTTCATTTTAAAGCGGTTTCCACTAGACATGGACTATGCACCACAAATTGCAAGCCAAGTGTTTAGTGCCAAGACTATGAAGTACGTAACTAATGTATTTCCCACGTTGTGAGGGTATTCAGTGATGACAAGTAAGACTATTACATCTCTCTTGATTGTAGTTTAAGACAGAGCTGCAACTACATTTTGTATGAAATCCAGCTTCAGAGAAGCCAGTGTTTTTTTGCATTAGCTTTTGATGGACCACAATTTCACCCCTTTTCTCTGTCAGAGAAAAAATATTTATGATCTGGAAGCTCATTGCCCTGGGTATGAAGAGCAAGTTCAGATCCACCAGCTGCAAAATATTTTGTATGATAAATAGACTTTTTGAACCTCTAGTGGAATAGATGAAGGTAAATGGGGAAAGAACATAATCCGCTTTCATTTGGCCTTTGTTTTTTCAGATTAGTAATAAGTACTGATTTCCATCAGTAAGTAACATGTCTTTGTCAGGCAGCATTTGGTAATGCTTTTCAGAGATGAATGAAAGTCACAGTATAAGCACCATTACAGACCTGAAACTGAAATTTCAGCTAACAATTTTATACTGGCCCTATATTCTAATGTTATCATGAAGTTGCACCTCCTCAGATGTTTGGATTTTGTTAGTACAGCAGGAAGGTAAGACTTCAGTAAAACATTACACGTAGCATAAAAGACTAAACTGGAAATTTGCAATATGTCATTAATTTCTTGCCTTGTGTGCTCTGGCACATTTGTAAAGGAATTAGCAGTACAATATTTGCTAGTTTTATTGGGGAGTTTCAGCTGTGATTACCCAGATGCCATCTGCTGAATTCCAGAGTCAGGACAGTATTTCGGTAAAGCAAAATTCCTTGTACAATCAGGGTCTGAGGGCATTTGGCACCTCATGATTTCTTGCCATGCTACACAAATTTCCATTGTTTGTTCTCCTGGAAATGACACTCCCTTTCCAGTGACCAAAAAGAAAAATAGTGAAAAAAACCTGTTATAAACATTTAAGTATTGCTGTCAATACATTTTGTTACACTTTAGGATCACACCATGACCATTCTACAGGAAAGCAAACAGGCAATAAAAAGGCCATGCCATAGCTAGCAATGTCTCAGGCTTCCTTAGTCCTGCCTGTCTGGACTGACCCTGCAGCTCATGGCCACTGGTTTGGGGAGCTCCTGCTGGCCCAGGCAAGGAGCAATGGTACGCAGGGCTGCCTGCAGGGCAGGCGGCTGACTGATGGGGAAGGAAAGTAGTGCAGCAAAGAAACCCTGCCATTGTAGGGAGAAGGAGTGGCCCTATTTTGGTTCCACTTTTCTGCGGAAGCTGTCACTCATCCTGCAGCACGTCCAGCCCAAGCAAACACAGTTTGCTGTTCACAGAGTGACAGGCTCACAGCAGGGCTGGGGCTGGCTGGCACCTCCGGAGATGGCCCCGTCCAGCCCCCTGCACAGAGCAAGGTCAGCCTCAGCAGCTTGCATGGGGCTGTGTCCAGTTGTGTTTTGAATCTTCCCAAGCTCAGAACTCCACAGCCTCTCTGAGCGGCCTGTTATTAACTTGTAAGTTTTACCTGCTGGGTCCCTTTTCTTTGCAGAAACTCCAAAAGGCACCTTTCAGTGGCTTCTGCAGACAATGCTGCCTTTCGGCTCCCGTGTAGCTGTAGATGGTTCTAGAGGACACCAATCCCTGCAGGACCAACCCAGGGAACTGGCTCTAGCCTGTAGCCAGAGGCAGGGTGCAGTGGCAAGATGACCACAGCCTCACCATCTACTTTCTGTAAGCCACAGTTCAGACAGTTTTTCCAAGTCCTGCTGGAAGCCTTGGCAAGGTCAGATCCCCTCATTTCCCATCTCTTGTCTCTGTCTTTACTCAGTGCCACAGCAGAAAGTGGTCCACCTTAAGGGAAGAAAATCTATCTTTTGGGAAGCTTCGGGCTTTGGGTCTATTGCTTTAAAAGCCAGAGAAAGAAAAACAATCTCTGCAGGACCGAAATGCCAATGTAATGTATAATCTGTATTTATGAATTACTGCACAATTAATCTAACTCGTTTCACCTTAAAGAGTAATATCGTATTAAGCCCAGTCATATCGTCAACATTTAACAACACAAATTATATTTCTTGAGACAGGAAGAAAAAAAAAGACGAAACAAAACAGCCCACAAACACCTGCCCAGTTGCCTTGCTACTGATTTTTTCTTCTAGGACTTGATACTGCAAGCTTCCCACAATTATGATCCTTCCGGGTAATGTGAGCTTAGAGGATGTGGATCTCTGCTCATCCAGCAACGCAATTCAGTTGCAAGCTAAAGTAAGTACAGATACAACAATATTTCAACTCTGATTTCCTCTGATATACAGCATAAATATATGCCTCACCAATGGCAGCCAATTCCAATTACTGAGTTATCACAGCACTGAGGAGGCCCAGAGATATTGAAAGGTAGTGGAGAAAACCTCTAGCAGGATAACTCATGCAGGGAATTTTGGGCCCATCCCCCAACATTTCCTGGATTTTTTTTATTCCTACCCAATAAATGAACAAAAATATGATGCTTGACCTCCTCCTTACTCCTAAGCTTTTCTTTCTCTCCTATTCTTCAAACTTCTTTTGAGAAGCCTGGGTGGAAATACTTTTATTTTCCCAAATGCTGTGAGAATAGCTGGTCCTGTTACACTTCCAGAGCAGCTTTACTTCAAATGCTGCCACAGCAGCAAACGGGTCTGATGAGGATTAACACCTTCCTGTAATTGGTGGATTTTGATCGTTTACAGAAGTGACGTTACTCCCACTGCTCTCATTGATTTTATTTCATAAATCCCAAGTGTGATATTATCCCCCTGTAGTTTAACTGCTTTTTAGGTGGTGGGAAGGATGGAGAAGGGGAAGAAAATGGGGGCAAGTTGCACAGTTCATGCTACGTTTAAGACCCTAATCCATATGTTTTATTTCAACATTCTCTGGTTTAGGCTGCCTTATTTTCATCTTTAGCTCTCTTTGCTTCACTTCTCATTGCTTCCTTCATCTTCCTTTGGTTTGCAGTGTGTTATTCTATTTTCTACTGTCTAAATTTGCTATGTGTTTAGAGGTGCTTAGATTCAGTCGTAAAGAAGGTCACACAGAGTTCAGAAATGTTTGGAAAGGAAAAAAAAACTGAGAAAGATCCCTATTTTTCTTTTGTTGATGGAGGGTGCTGATGGCTTTGTAATTTGCACGGTGAGGGTTATTGGGGACTAGGTCTGGTACAGCTTGTCCACATGCACCCAGGACAGTGCAGGGTTGCGATGCTGTTTCCTCACATGAGATCATATCTGCAAATGAGCAGTGGGAGTTCTACTGGGGGAGGCTGGGGGGAGGAAGGGAAGAGACAGACTGCAGTCCAATTTGAAATAATTAATCTAATCTTTCTGTTGCTAGTCTGACCAATTCATATCATCCTTCTGCTCAAAACAAACGGCTGGATGTCGCGTTCTCTTTTTTATAGACTTCCTGTAGCCATTAGCCCTACGTCAGCTTATGTGATATATCACGTATCCTTTAAAATTCTACATTCATTTGAATGAGTTCTTGAGTTATTAGTTCCTCCATCCACCCACCAATCCCTCCCTTCCCTGCTCTGCTCCAGGTAATCAACAATTCAGCAGGACACTCAAAGCACCTACTTATAAAATTATCTACCCAGGAGGATGTTAGAGGTTTTATGTATATACAGAGGAGGACCAAAAACAATTGGCTGGGTAAAACATTTACACATAACTTCTGCCTTTCTCTCAGGCAGAGCTTTTGCAAGGGATTTATAGGTCAGATTGGCTCAGCAGTTTCAGCCAATTGCCCACCCTACCTTAACAAAGCTTGCGTGTGTTTGTACAGCTGTGCTCGTAGCTGTGGGAGTCCCAGGGATCCCACAAGCCTTCAGTTCCTCTGCCTCCCCTTCATCATTTACCAGCACACAAATGTGCACAGAATGAAACTGTAGAAATCTGTCTGACTAGCAGGTTAAAGGCCCAGGATTCAAACCCTGTTTATTTTCTTTGCTTGATTTCCTGCTGCTACAGTGAGTAAATGGTATTTTTCTCCTTGCCTTTTTACCTGTTTGTCTATCACTGCTTGGCCAAGAATGAAAGAAACCATCCCTTTCAGGCTCCTTTAGAGGACTTCAAGAGACACAGAATGTTTATGTGCTGCTCTGGGTCTTCAGTGTTTTATTCTGTTTCAGCAGGAGTGTTGGTATAAAATGGGATATAAAGTCACACAGAAGTAAACCCACCTGCATCTCCTGAAACTTCATGCTAAGGAAGGGACGTATTTTAGTTAATATTAAGCCAATTCACAATTAAGCCCAGTAAATGCTTGATGCTGAGCAGTTTAGAGGCAGTTAATACACCTTTTTGAACTGGTGCCACAAATTACAAAGTCTGCCATCTGGGGAGGTATTACATTTGAAATTAAACAAAAAAAAATCAAGATGTTTCTGAAAATTAGCTAGCAAATTCCAGCCAGCCTCATATTCATTAGGATTTTTTTTGAACAGCAAAAGAAAACAAGGAGGAAAAAAAGGTTCCTAAATTATATCTATTAACCTAATAAAGTCTAGAAACTAAGAATATCAATAAAACATTAGCTTAGCTAGTGATTTCAAAAGAAACTCTATTTGTATTTCAAGTATTATTGTCATTCCTAAAGTCTGATGCCAGTTTGATAAAAGCTCTAATTCAGAAAAGGATAAACTCTACTAACAAAAGAAATTAAAAACTGTCACATTTTCAAAGGATCCTATTACTCAGTTCTTGCAGACATTTCTAATTAGGGAACTGTATTCATTAACACTTGATATGTTAGCAATCTGCCAAGATTTCTGCTTTCTCTTTCAGTCATTTGGGCCTCTGTTCTGCAATGAGCTAAGCGAAGACTCACGTCCACATCCAGCCTGACTCTGAGGGTAGAAATTCAGAGGGAGTGAGAACAGGAAGAGAGGCTCCAACGTAGAGCTTGCAGGGGAAAAAGGACATTTTAGTTCCTTACTCTTCTGACCTCTCCTTTTTTCATTTCACAATCATGTAGACACAAAAAGAAACAAGGAAAACCTCAGGTGTTGTCTCCATTGACGTCTGTTTTTGAAAGCTAGTGCACCAAACTTTTTAAAGGGATTAAAGATTGCATCCCTGTTTGAAAAATCACAGTAAAGTTTCTGACTAGAAATAAAAAAAAAAAAGTCAGTCTTCAGTTTCTGTTGCAGCACTCAGAATTGCATCTGTCACATTTGAAAATGTGAAATAAAATGTGAAATGTGAAAAAAGCCCAATTCCTTTAATTTTTCCAGGCTGCTCTAAACTAGTTCTGGTTTACCTTGCTCTTCTCAGATTAACCCCACTTCTCACATTAGATAAGATGCTTGCTAGCTGAAATGAAGTAAAAAGAGAAAGAGGAAGTGTATGGATATGCAAGTAACATTCACTTACCAAATGACCATGTTAAATCTTTTCATGGAGAGTCTCAATGAGGTGCCCCAGGGAAGTATTGTAAAGAAACACTGAAGGAAAAAATGCAGTTAAGTGTAAGAAATCTCCAAACACAGTATTTTTCTGTACAATTACCCATAATATTGCTATATCAAAGTTTTTCAAAAATCCTGAGATTTACTTTTTTGGGGGGTGGGGAAGGAAGGAGAGGAATTGCCTTTTGGCTTTTTACACTTTTTCAGGTTCATATTTTCATGATTTCTGTCCGAGTTTAATAGTTGATTTTTTTTTTTTTTAATTAGGAGCTGAAATTATTTTCTCATCACACAGAGTCCTCACTTTAGGACAAGGGGGAACTGGAAGGAAGAGCTTCATCCCATACTGAATCAAAGATCCTACTTAGCACGTGACTGCACGTTTCATTTCTTTCCACAGGATGCATGAACAAGAGACTTTCAAGAGAACTCCGGCTGTCACAGTACTGCCTCTTGATTCGGGGGAGTTTCCTCGGCATCCTGGAAATAATTTCAGAGGCATTGCATGGATAAAACAATTGGACTTCCATAGTCAGAGCTCAAGATAAAGTGAGGAGGAGAGTAGCGTTCAAATACCAGTGCATATTGTCCAATTCTGTACATTTCCATTAAGGCAGTAAGAAATATTATTCACTGCTGAAAGTATGACTAGCTGAAGAAGCAGCTAATCTTCTTTTCCAGTTTATGAAGAAAGTTAGATTATAAGCAGACAGTACAGGAAGGGGGTGAAGGACTGGAAAACTCAAGCCCTTCCCTTGAGATACATTTGGAAAAAATCTGTGGGAGAGCTGAAGGAGTTTTTGTTTGACTTTCTGTTTGTTTGGTTTGTTATACTCCAAAACAAAAAAAGAGTGTGGATATAATACAAATCTCTTCAGTGTTACAGAAGATCCACCTCCCATATTAATCAAAACATGCAAACATAGACATTTAACTGAAGGAATTTGTACAGCATGGCAAGAAGGAGAGATTATTGCAAAAATCTGGAATGGAACATCTCAGTGAACAGGAATAAAACACAAACTTATCTGGAAGTAAATGAACATGTTTGAAACCCCCTTTTGGCATGCATGAAAAATTCATAATATGTTTTGCATCCAAGTGAGACAAGGTCTCCTCAAGGCTACTAGCCCAAAATCTACATCTTTTTCTGAAGAACTCTAGGAGTTTAGTTCAGTACTTAGGCCAGGAGACTTTCTTTTGCTTTTTTTATTTTTCAAATTACCAATGAATTTTAGACCTGCCTCACTTACCCAAATAAAAAATATAAAACCACACTAAAAAAAGAAATTAGAAAAAAATAAATATGCAGCCTGACAATTCCTTACCTCTTTTTTCATCACTGAGACTAAAATTAGAGGAAAATCCAAATATGCAATATTTTTTCACCACCTTGTGCCAAATATTTTTTTATACTGATAGGAACCACATCGTGTCAAGAAGCAAGTCCTGACAACGCACAATAAATACAGCAACACACAACGTGTTAATAGATTTCAGACCACAATGGAAAATCTTAATTACAATCTGCATATTTTCCTCACACTTCTAAGGTGCTACACATGTAATCCTGACAGCATAGGTACTATGCATTTATAGGCCTCTAGTATGATTAGAGATATACAATTTCCAAAGTGAAAATCTGATGTGACTGGATGACAATCCTTTAGTCATGCTGTCCTGGGCATAAAACTTCTGAACAGTAGATAGTATATTAAGGTAGATTTTGCTTTTAGGTGATCCAAGCAGAGGAATTTGTCAGCTGGTAGAACTGTACAGTGCCAGGCAGTATCAGCCCCCATTTCTGTAAGGGGAGGGGCACATTGCAGAAAACACATTGCTATTGTTATCAATCCTCACAGAGAAACCAAGGACCAACAATTTTCAGGATTATACCTGGAATATGTGAGGCCTTGAGATTTCTAGAACATTCTGGAAGAGTTTTATAATTAGCAAGTGATACCATTCTCATGCGGGTATCATTTAGATTAAGACTGTGCTTAATCTTTCTTTGTTTTTTTCAGGAAGGGTACTGCTTCACTGAGGGCTCATTCCTCCTGTATCCTTCTGTGATTCTCACTGACGTTGTGTCATTTAAGCCTCTTCCTGCTAATTCATTGCCTTTCAAACCTTGACCTGGAAATGCTGCAGAACAGATAGCATACTGGGGAGTATGACTGAGAGATTGGCAGGAAGGATTTAGGAATACTGGAAAAGCTAATCAAAGAGAAGCAAGAGAAACAGAGAAGGAAGAAGCCAGAACTGAAAAACACTGGGACAGATTCTTACAGGAGACTGTAGAATGTTATAGAGATTCCCTCTGGGAAACAAGAGGTTTCTCCCTGTAGTTCCAGGAAACACATTTCCACAAACATCGATTGGTGTTCAGACGAACAGACGACAAAAACAGAGGAGGAGAAGAGGGTAAGAATTCAACAGAAAACTGGAGAGAGGAAAAGGACAGGAAAGACATTAAATGCACCACAAGGAGTTCCAGTTGTGGTTTTAGTGGCTCAAGGGCTCACCAAATCTTACTTGGCTCTGCAGAGCTGCTACTGTTGGATTGGGCAACTCCATAGCTCCCTGCAAGGAGTTTTTTTAAGAGAAAATTTGTCTACTGTATGTGAGACTTAAACTGAATATTTTTCCCATGTTTGGGTCTTCTGAACAACAGTTTTTCATGTCTGCTCAGTGCCTGCGAACATTCTTGTAAAACCATACAAATTGAAAAATAGCAAAAGTGAGTGTCAGTTTGGGTACAATAATTTAAAAAAATGTTAAAATTAAGGCTTAGATGCTTTTGCACAGCAATGCAATGTTCAAAATTGCTTGAAACAAGATAGGTTTTTGGGGTTTTTCACTACTTTCTGTAGCACAGAAAACTGCATCTCACACTGGGCAATGTCATGCAGTAACTTTAATTTCTACTTCTGAAGAATTAGTCATAAGAGGCAGTGTTTATACCAGACTCCTGTAAACTTCAATCAGATTTGGATTTTATCCTCAGCTTTTGTTTTAACAAACCACAAAGTTAAGTTTTGCAAGTATATCATGAACAATGCCATGAAGCAATGAGAAAGTTCTATAGAATTGAACTGGTAAAGCACAGCTTTTTTCTATGAAGGCTTATCTATTTTCACTTGTGAACATGACACAGGATACAAAACACTAAATTGTAATTGAATTTTTCAGTTGTATATATTTATATATGAGATATATATATGCATTTATAAAATGTAAGGCAGAATGCTGCAACAAAATAGACGTAAAAAACAGCAGTTTCATTAGAATTGCAATGTATGGAAAGGTTTGAGAAGCATTTGTCATTCAGCTCATTTTGTATGTGCACAGTTGGCTCCCTTCCTCCCCATCCTTCTCATCCTTGAAAGCAGCATGCTGTTATCCTAAGTAGTCTGTTTCCGGTCTAGCCTTCTTTAATCATGATGAAAAGCCTAAAATCCAGAAGAAGATCCAGTGTAATGATTTTTTTTTTAAACAGAGAAATACTTGGCAAGCATTTATTGTGATTGGCCTAATTATAGCAGCAGCAGAAATGTACCAGTATATCCATTACAGTTTTCTTACTCACTGCAACATCTCATTCGAGAAAGAGAACTTTCAGCTCTAATTAATGGTGGCAAAGTTGATGATTTTTCTTATGGCATACAATATCCAAAGCCTCTCTTTGTTTATTTGGGTCTAGTTCAGACTGGTTCTAAAGACTGAAATTATTCCTGCATTGTTTTTATTTTGGGGTGGAGAAGAGACTTAGCAGTTATGAATTATACAATGCAATTAACTTCTTCCCACCTGACCCTTTGCTACATTTACTATATGTAGAGGTTAAATCTTGAAATAGTTCTTAAAACTAGTTGTTAAAAAATAACTCTTCAGGTACTGTAACAATTGTCTTTGTTTTGAGTTGTATCAAAAATAAGAGTGGACTCACTGCATTCTTGGGCAAATTTCACAATGGGTAAGGGTGCACTGAAGGGGAAAAGTGATGCAGTCTTGCTTACCAGAAGGAACTAGGAGGAGCCCATCAATGAAAAACTTGAACTGAGAACTCATGATCTTATTGGCTCTCCACACAAATATTCTTTCCTTTTCCTACAAGATTGCTTTTTAGGGTGGTAACTGTTTGTCTGATTGTATTTCATTCATACTGCTGCACAACAAGGAACAGGGCTCACCAAAACTGAGGAGTGGTGTTACATCCTCCAAAAGGGCTGAGCATCCAGCAGCAATGAGAAATCTTGCACCATAAGCAGCATATAATGTCATTTTCTAGGTTCAGCAAGATAGCTGTCTTCCTGAAAGTCAGTTAAACAAGAATTTTCAAGCTAGGAACAAGCATCTGCTCAGCCTATGTGAATATCTGTTGCTCAGTACCAAGGGAATACCTTTAAACTGGCTGTTCAGGTGGTCTTAACTCTAGTTTCTTCTTTTGACATTTTCATACTAAGGAAATAAGCTTATCACAATCATGGACACAATAAACATTTTACATTTCATTTTCTTTTAGCAAATTTCAGCTGCTTACCTGAATATATTTTTGGGCAACAGAGTTGTAAATTCAACTGGATATTTAAAGACCTGTAAGCATATCCACCCTCTAACTCTTAGATCCCAAGGTAACCTCATACTTTTATCTATAAGACAGCATGAGAAATGCAATGCTATCTGTCTGCTTTATCTTTCAAAAGCAGAAGTAAACAGCAAGACTGAATCTCTTTATGGCTTCAAACTAAGCTCCTTTCATTTTCTTGTATCTAATTCATATCCTGTTCTCTCTGGTCAATTTGTGACAAAAGTGTCTTTATCATCCTCACTTGTTAGTATGTTTAAGCAATGCAGTAGGGAACAGTAGCTTAGCAGAGAGACACTTCTCCACATTTCCTGTTTTCCAGGAGAAAAAGGGACATTTCATGTATCCTTGCTATGCCTTATGGACGTAAAATTCTTTCTCACCATCCCAGCAAAACTTTTGCAATTATGAAAAATTCAGGACTGATCTTTTGGACACTGGAAATTTCCTGGGAACTCTCACACAATTTAGTGTTGGTACCTAATTTTTTTTGAATAACTGCCGCTGAGATAGACACTTTTATTTCATGTAAATTACCATTTCTAACTAAGGCTCCCAAAGTTTTAGCTTGTCATAGTGGATGATTTAAAACATAAGAACCATATTGGTATATTTTCTGCATCTTCATAATTTTTTTAAAAAAATTATTTTAGAAATGCACATATGAAGTTGAGGCAATTATTGTTGTTTGAGTTGCTAAATGACCATTAATTGGTTTTCACCTGAAATCACAAAACTTAATTCATCCAGGATATCATAATGCTGGCCCATATTATGTGATTTTTCAACCACTTCATAATTTTTATGGGAAATAACTGTTAGGATATAGCAGTCACCACATTTTTTCTCACCAGGCATATACACGTATTAATTTATATGCACAATATGCAACAGGAAAAGGTTAATTCCAAAGGGAGAATTCTGTATCACTCAAATATACTGTTGCATATTCACTATATGGGAACATTTACATGCCCAGCTAAACTGTATAATCACTATGATTGTAGGTGCAAATTATGTAATTGTACATGCTGGTAATTGCCGTAACTCCTTGCCTGTGAAGTCACCTTATTTGCATTTTCAAATTAGGGAATATACTGTGGGGCAAAACATTTAAGAAAATAGAGCCCTACAGGTTAAGTCTCACTTCCATACAAATGTTCCTAACCCTGAAACAAGTTGGGAGACGTATCTGGAAACGAAACAAAATTATGTCTCCCAGGAATGTTATTGGAAGATTTTCACATGGTATCACAACATTTCGAAACAGCGATTGCCAAATGGCAGTGCTGCAGGAATTGGGATGAAAGAGCCCTTGCAGGAAAGTCTGTTAATATAGCATGGATATGAAAGAGTAGTCATGCAAATGTCAGTTCCATTTTACAGCTATTAATCTAATGCTTCAATCTAACAAGTATTTCCAGCCATTATATTTCTTTGCTTGCATCACCTGGCCTTCTTCAAGGGTAAGCCACACTGCTCCACAGAAAGACTTGAGAATGGGCCTGTTTAGCTGACTGTGCTATCACAATCTCTGGCACAAGTTCCTTTTTCCTCTTACCCTCCCACAAAGCAATATTAAACTTCTCTGCTATGGGGGAAGGTCACTTGTTTCCTTAAATTAGCAATCTACTACTGACTGCTGGAATTTTAGAGAGAACAAATCCTCCATAAAACACCGTTTCATGGTCTGGATAGGCATATATCCAAAATTATGATATAATTTACAATCTTTTGCTTGAAAGTGATGCATGATGTTAACCTAGCTTTAAAAGAAGAGCGTTAAGAGCATGTCTGTACCATCTGGAGCAGCCTGAGGGAGAGCTTCCCAAGGCAGGGCCACAAAAACGGGTTAACCATGGACACACTGCGGTATAGACCCGAACAAGTAACACAGCACTGCTGCTCCAAAGCTAGTTGAGGGATTAATGCCCATGAGATATTTTTCTGACATGCAACTCCTCAGCAGGGTGGATTTCCCCAGTCAGAGTACAGCACTAATAAGCTTCCTTGAACTTATCAAGCGAGCTATTTATCACTTTTACGTCTATCCTTAATGTCTGTAATCCTCTCTCTTTAATAAGCACTCAGATCATAAGCACTACTTCAATAGTTTAATGAATTGGTTCTTCCTGTGACTGTTCAGCATTAATCTTACATGTTTCAATAGGTGTGCTAAAACCACTGCCTGTCATGCCCACTTGTTAGCTTGCAAGGTGGTTCTTCTCTCTACATAAAACCTGGCCAAGAAGACAGAACAATCCTATCTATTACCTTGTTTTTTGTTTAAAGTCCGTGATGGGAAGTATGACAACTTTGTCCGCATCCACTGGCTACTTGAACAGCCCTCTTTGTCCATTTCTTTCCAAACCAAAGTATTTTCTGTTCTCAGACTCTACCTCTCTATATCTTCTTTTTGGCAATCCAAAGGCCTCAGAAAATGATAAACAAAAATTGGCACTTGTATCCTAACAGCAGTTCCAGCCGCCTGCCTTTGACAGCTTCCAAGTCAATCTCAAGTACAAAATCAAACCCATAGGTTGTGTCACCTCGGAGAGACGAAACCAGTGGGAGGGTCAGAGAAGGAAGTGCATGGAAATTCTTTCACGAAAGACAAATGTTGCCAGAGGTGGTTTACAAAAGCCTATCTGCTCTAGTGAGCAGATACGTGGGCATGATCCCCTCTTCGTTATTTGTGTGGAGTTTATATTTGTAACGTGGAGCGAGAACAATACCGCTGTTCAACACCAGCTGTATGATTTTAGATAGCACTCAATAGCCAATTGCATGAGACCAATTCCAATCTGTCAGCGTAGTGTGGTCTGTCCTGTCACAGGAAGTGTTGTTTTTGGAACAGTTTGAGCAGCCATTGCCATTTTACTGTCTACTGACAGAAATTAATAGTGAAGGCCTTGTAGAGCAATTTATCAACAGCTGTTTGAATTCACACTTTTTTCACCCCTCCTATCTCCAGACCAGAAGGACTGCCTGCCTATTTGTGTCAAAATGTCAGTGGAAGGTAGAAATTGAGCAGGATCGACTCCTGGGAGTAACTGATCTCAGTGACACAGGGTTTCGTTAAACTCCACTCGGACTGGTTTTGAAAGGGGCTGAAAGGCTCCAGCTCAGGCCGGTCACAGGAGAGATGCAAACACAGATGCATCTAGAGAGCCCAGCCCGGCAAACGTGGGCCCCGACAGCGCAATCAGCACTGCGCGAGACAAAGCGACGGCAGAAAACCTCTGAGAGGAGCAGCTGTTTTTCCTTCAATTCAACCACATAACATAAAGCAAAAAATACAGACATGTTAACTGACATAAGAAGGAAGCTTATTTTCAGCCTTTTCATCCTTTTTTTTTTTTTTAAACCCCCACATTCCCACTCTGAGAGAAAATCTGAACTACGACTGTTTTTAAAGTCTTTTATAAATTCCATTTCTTCTTCTGAAAATGCCAGGCTGAGGTTATTGTTCTTCTATATACACAGACTGTACTTGTGACACAAATTGTTCTGCCATCCACCTTAAATGACAGTGTAGTTCTGCTAGGATACAACAGTACTCATAGATGTACCTTAGTAGTAGTGACAGGGTGTATACAAAGAATGCTAGGATGGAAGTGCAATTTCAGTATTCATAAAGAAATAAATTAACATCAGAATGAAATTCAAGGACCATACAGAAGATCAAAAACAAGGAAGTGAATGGAATATTGACAATCTTGTGAAAAAAAAAATTAGGGTTTGTTTTTAGGAAAATAAAAAAAATTATTTGCTAATGAGAAAATTATTTGAAACAATATTTGTGTGTATATATGCATAAATATAAATTGAAATTAAGTCTTCATTGGAAAAACACCACTCTGAGATACACAGAGATTCTAAAAGGATTACTTTTTTAAGCATGAATGACATTTACATAAAAATACGTTTGTATGCAATAGCTTTGAAAAAGATTTATCTCTAGGCAGGTTTGTCCATGCAGTTTTTCTCACAAGCTTGCATCACGGGAGAAATAAACTTTAAAGTCCAGCAGAAAATTTGAAAGCACATTTTCCAGTAGCAGGCTTTATTTTCAGCAATTTATCTTTTGCTGCTTCCTTTCTTTGAATGTAACTTTTGATGCTGTTTTGTGTGAAGGATAACAGCAAACGGTCTGGAAGAACCTCAAAGGGGTGGGGGACAGGGAAAAAAAAAGGCTGCCTTCCTTGGCGAATAAAAATATGCTTTACCATTCTCTCACGCAAAAAGCTGATTTTTCCAGTATAGGAAAATAAAGGGTGTTCTTAAATTTCTGGCAGCACCTAACATAACCTTCATTATTTGCTGTCCTAACCACATCATCAAAGCCTTAAAAATTCAATGAGGAAAAATTGGGGTTTTTTTCTTCAAAGGAACTCATTGTATGTTTCACCATGAATACAGAGAGGAGCGAGTTTCTTTCCTCTAAAAGGTGCGATTTTTATTGCAAATCAGAAAGACTCTGGAGGTCCAGACTACGTTTTACACTGAAAGACTGGCACACAAGGAGCCTTCATGACATATTGCAAGGTCAGGAGCTGTAAAAATTAATGTAGAGAGCATACCCCAGTTAATAAACAGCTTTACAGAATCTCATCAGCACAGGAATGACTGGAATATACTTTTTTCTTAATATGCTATTTGTCTGTGGTTTGTAACTCCTTGGGAATACTGGCTTGGTTACGTACATATTCTTTTTTCAGACTTGAGATGAAATACAAAGGTAGGAGCATGAAAGAAACATGGATAGGAACCATCCATACAGAGCAGGATGAAGGGTGAAGAAAGATTGTTCTCACTGAAGGACAAATAGGACTTTGAAATAGCTTTATACGCCAACGTATCTTACTGGAAACCGATTTTGCTGTGAAATGTAGTTAGATCTTACCTTCTTTTCTCCAATTGAAATGCCTGTCCTGAATGTTGCAGGACGTGAATGTTGAATTGCTGTTCTGCAAGGGACACAGGAAAATCCTCCCACCAGGATCCCCTTAGCACAGCTAGTGAGTTCCACTTGTGGGTAAATACAGCCATGTAAGTTGTTGAATATTTTGAGACAATCTGTCATCTATCCACAGCATTGATGTAGCAGAGTCTGGGGCATACTGCTTCACACAGAGGAAATTTTTTACTCTTTCTTTCAAGCTGCAGGTGTTTTAATAAAGACTACAGGCAGCACCTACTGAATTCAAAGAAAAGTAGGTAAAACCCGGATATAAATGCACAGACCTAGTTAGAAATGTGAAACTGAAAATGCAACTGTGAATTGACTGTGGCTGTACTGTCCATGTTATGTATCTGAAGACAGCCAGAATATAATCAGCAAATGCATTAGAAGAAAATAGCTGGTACTGTTAGCAACAATGTGAGATCACAGTTAAACCTGGGTGCTCAGAGTATCCTGAAAACAGTCAGATCATCCCCGTGTGCTTTGTAATTACCTGTTTATTAACTTTGTTTCACCTCTGTATACTTGCAGAGGTGCTTTTCTTTGAGAGACCTCTTTCAGTACTTATTGTTAACCATTGCATAGAATTTTTTCAGGTGATACTGAACACAAGAGGGAACAATTACTTCTCCCAGCTACACAAAATTTGCCATCTCGGTCTGATGAATGTTACTATTCTGCTCAAGATATTTCTTCTCTCATCCATGTACCTTGTGGTAGTAGAGGACAGCTGCTCGGTGGACACAGATAGATTTCTGTTGCCCCAGAGTGGTGCAGTGTCAGAGTAACTGCACCTTCACTGGCATTTAAGATTAAGGAGCTAAGAGCAGCCGAGGCACAGTTATCCGTGTGTCCTTTAGAGGTGTTGATTGCTGCTGTGTTGGACAGTGGCAAAAAAAAGTGGCATCTTAAACTGGTGTAATTAAACCAGAGCCCTAAACCAGAGAAAGTCCTAAGGTAATTTTCCTTTTTCTAAAATTACTTTTTGTCAGTTGATAAGACAACAGAAAAGATGGAACAAGGAAGGTTACCATTATATTATTCCCTCTCAGCATGACAATAAAATGAGATAGTAAAAGTAAATAATGATAAATTTAGGTAACTAAAATGTGTTTGTGGGGAAAATTACAGAGCTCTTCCTGACCTGAGCATGTAATGAGGATGCTGAACCAGCAATGCTACTGAAGGAAGGCTAGATCAAAAATGGGCATTATAAAATGAACAAGGTTTCAGGGAAACAGACAAAGGTGAAAACAGGTGAAAACAGGTAAAAACATGGTTGTTTACATTTTTCAGTGGTGATTTTTTTTCCACAAAGTTTTCTTAATCCATGAAAAATCATCATAATTTCACACTATTAATCGGTTTTGATGGTTTAATTTTTCTACTTATTGCTGAACAAGTGTTCTGTGATTGTGAGACCTGATGAGATCATTGTGAAAGAGCTTGTACTTACACCTGTTTTACTTTCAAGACAGTGCACTCAACAGACATGGAAATAAGAGGGTCAAATAAATCTTGATCAGAGCTTTGCCCACAACAGATCACAGTGGTTTAGCCATAAGGCGGTGAGAGATAATGTTTCAGAGGTGAGTAAGACTGTGCAAAAACTGCTTTTGTCTTGCCGAGAGACTAATCTGATTAACAGACAATTCTTTCATGTTTTGGGTGTAACATCTTAGAAATGAGGCATTTGGTCTTTTTTTTTTTTTCACTGAATTCTACCAGTGGGAAGAGATGAACAGGTTGGTTTGTGTGCTTCCCACTGGGATATATAAGCACAAGTAGAGCAGGTTCATAGGTTATTTCAGCTGGTAGAGCCTCTCTATGCTTTTCGTGTAGAAAATAGGTGTTTATTACTCGGGAACCCAGTAGAGAGTTGTCCTTTAATCATCTAACTGTGGGATCTGACATGTTATAAAACGCACCTGTTAGAGGCTGTGCTGGAATTCAATTAGTTCTCATGTGACTTTTGCAGCTGAACTAATGGGCTGAAAGGTTATACTGGGTAAATACAGGATCCCAAATTGATTCACAGGGAAGTCAGAAGAAATGTCATGATTTCACTTTGTAAATTTGGGCCATACCACAATAATCACATTGTTGTTTTGCTTTAAAAAGGCCCTAACTAGAGTGATACTGCTTACTTACTTTGAAATTTCAAAACAAAAAGTCTTTTAGTTAATACTTCTCCGTTAAATGTCAGATCCTTCTGAGTAAGAAAGAAAAATTGCTGTACTATAACAGCTACAGTTTGATAAATGGTGACCATTCATTTCCCCTCATTGTTTATACTGTCATGTTTGACTAGTATAGCTAGTTGTAGAGAAATTTCATTAAGAAGGTTATTACGGCTTGTAATAAGAAAGCAGTGATTTTAATTGATCTGCCTAATAATAACCTGTAATTACACTATAAAAATTTAATAATAATAAGAGACAGTTTTCTTTTAGGCATATCTGCTAGAGAAAAGATTTTTTGGTGTGTGTGTCCACCAAGGATTTGGCAGATTTATTTCCCTTCACGTTTTCATTTGACATTCTATAGCACGATCTGGCATCAACTGCATTATGCATTTCCTACTTTTACATTGAACAAACAGAACTTTTACTGGTTTACTAATACGAATGACCAAAAAAAGCTATATCTTGGATCAGTTTAATGTAGTCTTTTAGTGTCTTTCACATTCTGTAGGTTTTAGATCTTGCGTCTTGTAAACATCAAATTAGAAATACTAATGTTGGTGCCTACATAGCAAACATATGCGAACAAGATAATACAAAAAGTTATAAATTTATGTTAATACCTACACAATTTTTGTTTTCTGTTTAGATTTTGTTCAATCCTTCATCCATCAAAAGTTGCAGCTAACAGACTTTTGTCTCTTGGTCTCACTCTGCTGCCTCCACAGTTCCCATATCTGCACACTTTTTGTGAGCTACTGCTTCCATAATGCAGAAATCTGAGATACACTATGCTTTTCATAAAACCCGTGAACAGACCTTATTCTAAAATGACTACAGCTGTTGACTTTGTTTCCAAGTGTATTTTGTTATAAATTAATATATGGATGCATGATTGTTTACTTTATGATGTATTGTCATAATGATAACTTTGTTTTTCCCCTGTTGAGAGGACCAGTGAAGCACTGCAGCATCCTGGGGAAGCTTCAATAGTCTTGAGCTGTGGCCAAAGCCCTTCCACCAGCTCCTGCTCCCCATTCATCAGCCTCTGAGAGCAGGGATAGGAAGCAGATGGATCACTACGCTGCCTCCTGACTAAGTTATATTTTCAATAAACTTGTTCAAACAAACTATGAACCCG
This sequence comes from Lycocorax pyrrhopterus obiensis, assembly GCA_014706295.1. Classification (NCBI taxonomy): domain Eukaryota; kingdom Metazoa; phylum Chordata; class Aves; order Passeriformes; family Paradisaeidae; genus Lycocorax; species Lycocorax pyrrhopterus. The sequence continues at coordinate 31,236,104 of JACSVZ010000002.1, forward strand.
TTTTTGCTGAAACATTCGAAATAACATCAACCTGAGGAAGAATCCTGGCAAAGAGAATTTAAGCATAATGCACTGTTTTAAGTGGCACCTGAGAGAAACCTTAGGTGGCCTTCTAAACGGGACCTTAAGCCTAGAGGAATAAAAGAAAATCATCAAGTAGTCTGTTTTGTTACTGTGTGCATCCAATATTGGCTAAGTAGATAGGTCTTTTTGTCCTGCCCATGCTCTCCTGGTTTTGGATTTGAATTTATTTTAACTTTATTTTTTTAATGTTTATTTATTAGCACAGTACAAAGCTAAACTGAAGGAATAACTTTAGTAATCCTTTGAACAGGTGTTGCTCACCATTCCTTTCTCTGATTTTTGCTCTATTTTCTTTTTTTTGTTTATTCAAGTGGAAGATGCAACAGATTTTGACAGCTAAATGACTGTAAACCCTGGTTTAGTAGAATGAATTCATCCTTTATGAAGTTTTCTAGTTTTTGAGCATATAAATCCAGCATTGCTTCTGTGTACTTAAGCTGCCTCTAGTCAGGGCTTGGAGAACTGCCATTCCGTGCTGGTTGCTGCTGTGGTTAGAAGCCTAAGTAGAGTGAAGTTATCATGCACCTGGATGTAATGCTAATTAATAGATCTTGAAAAAGTCTTAAACTACAGCCTTAGAAGAACCAAATCTATTTTTCTATTTTCAGTTTTCATAGAACAATGTGCATTTATAATTTTTAAAACTTTTATTTTCGAAAAATTAAATTCAGTTTTAAAATTAATTGACGATGTTTTTCTAAGAGATAATTAATTTTATTATTTAATCCATGGTGTTCTCTGGGATTTCCTGTCTGGAATGTGTTACGATACAAATATCTTATCTGTCTTGAGACTGTTACTGCACCATCTCAGGCCATGGAGTGCTCTTAAACAATTCAGATTATCAACAGTAAGACTGTCTGACCTCATAATGACTAATCAAAATGCTTTTGCTGAACTTGAATCCAATGTCTTCCTAGGCTCTATGTTAATTATTACTTAAATATAGACGTTAAAAAGAAAACAGAGAATTAAAAATGATCAGACAAGCAGCCATGGAATCACTTTGATCACTCTTACTATGATGGAAAAATCTGTAGCGCAAGAATTCATAACAGAAGAAAGTCCAGGATGTTCATGTGCATAATAAAATCAGCATAATATTACCACTGCAAGCCAGATATGTCCCTTTGAAAATATGAAACAATCCTCTTTTTTATAACAGATGTTATTGAACAATGACTGATGGATTACAAAATTAAAATAGGCATCTTTCAGTATGTAGGAAATATATTGATTATAAGTGAAAAATGCATATTTCGTATTTCTGTTGTGAAAATGTTGTCACATCAGCTTCAATGTTCAAAATAATCTCCCCTCCATGGTCAGTGAAGATCTGGGAGATTTCCTTCTCCTCATCTATTCTTTTTCTTTCTTCATGGTTGTGTTTAATCTGCACCAAGCTCCTGTGTAGAGAAAGAAGCAGAAGCAGCCTCTCCTATTCACTCTAGTTTTAGCCAAAAGCAGGAAGAAATTGCCACCCAAAGTACAGGGCACACCCCAGCCCTGTGCCTGGCTGTAAACTGCACCTGATACACGCCTGGCTACAAGGTGCAGAGAGGAAGACACCAGCAAGGGAAGTGTGAGTGAGCATTTCATTGGAAAAAAGTCAAGAGAAAGAGCTCCTTTTGAGCACTGCATTTGTTGTCAAGTCAGAGGTAGATTTCTGGGTGAGATAGCTGGTTGGTCCTATTAGTTTCTGTGGAGTGCAAATAAGTAAAGAATTGCTCATTTTCCATGGCAGAAAAGAGAGGCACCAAATAAGGTTTGTTCTCTAAACAGGAACAGGAAGACCTTGAATGGTCTGTTGTCACCCGAGCCAAAAAGGCAGCAGCTCCTCCCTGAGCCACGGGAGGGCTGAAAAACTGGGGAGATGGCACTGAACCTTGTACCCCACTTTGCAGAACATCCTGTGCCCAGTGTGAGCCACAGTGCTGTGTTGGCAGCTGGAGGGTGTCCCCCATCTCTCGGAAGCACAGCTCCCCTGCTTCCTTCCTACCCTCCTGGGCACAGGGGTCTGCTTCCCCCAGCCCTCCCTGTGTGCTCGTGGGGCGTTGCTGCTGGGGGGCTCACAGATTTGCTCATCTGCTTTCATTTTTATAGGAAGGCAGTTACCTCACTGTCAGCCAGCAAGGGGAGAGCTCTCACAGCAGCGGAGGTTTTCCAGGGTATGTTCTTGGGCCGTGCTTTGGAGGCTGCAGGGCAGAGCTCATCTGGTGTGCATTGTCAGCCTTGCTGCACCAGCCAGCAGAGAGCTGTCAGATTTGCACTGCCTGAGAAGCTGTTTCTCCAGTGACAGCCCTGCATGGCTGGGCCTGCTTTGTGTTAGGAGGTGATTGGCTCAGCCCCAGAGAGACCTCTGAGCACAGCCCTCTTTAGTTTTGGGAAAGTTTCTTTGAGGTTCATTTTAATGCTACAACCAGAAGAAACTCTGACTTCAGGGTAGGAACACATGATCACCTTTTAAGTCCTCATCAGGGTTTCTAAGAGAGCAGAAAAGTGGCAGGATCTTTTAATATTCAGCAGAGAGGATGGCTTAGCGGCTGCCAAGTAGAAGCAGTTGACATTGCTTGGGAACAGGAGCAAGCGTTGCTCTTGCTCACTCCTCCTACCTCCCTCAGCAGACTGAAAATAATAAATATAGTGGTAAGAAACAAATGGTCTCCCCCGCTGCTTTACTAGAAACTGGAGTGTCAAGTCTTCCTCTGCTGGATAAAAAATAGAGTGGGCAGGATGTGACAGGATTTCTAAAACAAGCTTTGCAGAAGGTAGACAACACAACCAGGATATGAGCAAGAGGGTGGATATGATCTGAGGGGGCACGACTGCGTGATGGAAAGCCCTGAGGAGGAGTGGGAAGAGAGAAACCATGAGTGCTTGGTACGTAGTAAAGCATTTACAGTACCATTTCATGGGACGTTTGTGGTTTATGAGGTATGCTGAGGCAGCTGCTGGATGTGTATTAATGTATTATCACAGTAATGGATTATGTTTTAATTCCCTGTAACGTGCCCAATCCCGAGTAATGCAAAGAAGCAAATTTGGCTTCTGTGCCAAACAGTAAGTTGTGTTGCAGATTTAAGGCACGCTCAGAAGGCTGTGATGGCTCCTCATCGCACATCGTGCTGGACACGAGTCCTGCATGCAGCTCTGTGTAGCCCCTGTCCCAGGGCTTTCTACAAGAGGGAGGATGTCTCCCAGGGAGGAGAAACACTCTGCCCCCTGTCCCTAGCAAATCTTTTTTATTGACAAGAAAATGTTTCCTGGTTTAATCCACTAGTATAGAAACAGTTAGAGAAAGAGGCTGGAACAGCCTCACAAGCAAGATCAGGTCATCACCTGGTGCAAGTAGTCAAACTCTCACTGGTTCCAGATAGGCTGTAGTAACTTAGCCAGCAATGGTAAAAATAGTCGTAATGCAAGCCCCCAAGAGAAGAATCTCACTCTTCTTTTACATATCTACCCCTCAAAGATTGCCACCATTTTTTGGCAGAAATTATTGTACAAGAGAACTACTCTGCCCTCAGGTTTGGCATGCAGCAGCCAGGAGTGATGTCAGAGGTGATGCTGGTCCCCCCAGAGCAGGTTTAAATAGAAGCAAGCAAGTGAAGTGCACATTTGCTGTGCCAGTGGCCCTGTGTCAGTGCTTGGGTTGAGACTGGGAAGAGCAAGCTCAGGGTGGATAGCTTGTTGCTAACACTGCAGCCCTGCCTGGGGCTTTATTGGCTATAAATGTATTAAAAGACAATCTCAGAGGAAAAAGAGACTGATCCAGAATGCTTAATCAGTGAGGTAGTATATACCCTTACCAAGTGCTTTCAGTAAAATTAGAGCTATCAAATGACTGTACACTTTTGACTGAGTATCTGGACTTCAATGTGTTACCAATAGCACCAAAATCAATAGGCAGAGACTTCCTATGGCTGCAAGATCAAAGGCATTTAGGAAAATACTCTCAGATCTCATAGAGGAAACAGGCTATTGGGGACCTGATGCCAACATTTGAATGAATTCAAATGTCTAATACCAATTAAGAGAGGCAGTGCTAAACAGCAATCCTAATTCAAGCATGGCTCTGGCAAAAAAAAGAAGGTTTTCCCTGTGGGTGTGGTCCTAGAAATGATTCCTAGAGCTGTCAGACATACCCCAGGCATGAGTCAAGAAGCAGTTATACAAGTGGCTCTGCTCTCTGTGCTCTTCAGTCAAGGACACCAGATATTTCGTTCAGGTAACAAAGAGCACCTGCCTAGCTGGGTGAAAAAGTTATGTTCTCTCTCTTCAGCAGATCAAAGCACCTGAATAACTGGTCTGGTGGAAGTATTCCCCAAAAATGCTATGTTGGTGTCCAATGGGCATTTAGAGTTATCAAAGATAAGCACTCTCTACTTGTATTTTCAAGGCTTTCTGTATTGTATCAGTAAAAGGGAAGGTGTCAGATGGTGTGATAGTGCACAGCTAAAATGTTTTCTTTTAACAGCCTCGTTGTATGTTGCTGGGGTGAGTGAGTTGTAAGATGATCCTCTGGACACATATTTTGGAAACTTTTTGGTCAACTGCCATGCAGCCAGCAGATTTAGGGCCAGTGATTAAGTTACTGAGGCTTTTGTTTTTAAGTATGTTCTCCTCAATATATCTTTCAGGGCTAGCCATATGCCAAGGGGGTTGTAACCAAGCTGTGATTCTCTTTCATGCTTTCAGAGGTCTCATTACAGGCTGCTGGCACCCAAAGCCTGCGTTCTGCTTATTTCAGATGACCACAGCACTCAGCAGAGGCTGAACAGAGCAGACAAGCCCGTCAGTGAGTGGGTCACAAGGAAACAAAATGTGTCTTTCTTCCTGGAAGGCAAAGGGTTTTATTTGTTACAAAATGGTGGTTGTTCTGATCCCAGAGAGCTATTTGAGCTCAAGCAATTCTTTGCATACATACATGCAGCAGCCAAAGCCAGGCTTTTGAAAGCAGCAGGGCATTATGCAGAGTTCTTATAGGTTTTTCTGAGATACGGGCTGCAGGAAGAGTCACTGCTTCAGATTCTTGGTCAGGGTAATTTGTTTAGCTCTCTTGGCTTCCTTACTGTTTAGCCAGTAGATTTTAGGTCTAGGGATTTAATTGTGGAGAACTTTTGTTTTGCATCCATATTGTGGTTTATTCATATAATTTGGTTGTCATCCTGCTTTGACTATGCTAAGAAAACCATTGTGGGTTGTTTTTTTGTCATTGTTTTGTTTTGTTTTGCTGTTTTTTGGGGTTTTTTTTCTTTTTTCTTCTAAACAGCTTCAATAATTTTTCTTCCTGGAAACATCGATATGAGCTTACCAAATGTGATACTCAGTTCCTCAAGTCAGAGGACAAGCTGAGATCAGTGGAGGTTGCACCGAATGAGGATCTGGCCCATGACTTAAAAACAGACAAAAGGAAATACCGTCCAAAGCTGACTTCTCTATTACAGTGTTTCAGCCTAAATGAAATGCTTTGAGGACATGATATTGGGATTTTTTTTCAAGAGGATCAAATGCAAGAAATAAATAGGCATGCAAAGTCTGCTTCCCAGGTTATTCGGGTTTCGGGGCTCTGTTGTGTCCTGCTGCAGAGTCTTTCCTTTTGCTTTGGTAAAACATCAGAGTGTAGAGGGTGACCCTGTGCACTTGTTTCAGATGAGTGTAAACAGAAGATGATATTACTTGTCTGAATGAAGTGGACTATCCCATGGAGGAGAATAATAGCTGTCTCCTAGGGCTGTTTTTCTCAAAAAGACTAGTGAGAACTTAAAAGTCAAAAGACCCAAGAAGAGGGTGAAAGTTGATTACTTTAAGGATTAAACTGTTACCCTGGTGAAGTCAGCAAATACTGTTTCTAAGCAATGATTTCAGTGTCTCTTGAGCACTGTGAATCTGAGCCGTGCAATTGGAATGTATTTCTTAAAGATGTAAATATAATGTTGTTAGTTTTTTAAAATGTTATTTGGTCTTTTGACTTCAATAAAGTACATTCTGGAGTAGTGCATAAAAATCAACCTATGCAGAGAATTTCATTTGGATGTGTGTTTTTAAAAAATGTAAAAAAACTAGAAGTATGTAATTAAAAAATTACACAGCTCTTTAATTTGCATCAAATAGTGTCCTGTTAAAAATGTACTTTCACTTTGTGTAGATTTTTAGCCACTTTTTCTTCCTTGGAATTCCTTGGAAGAGACAAACGAAAGTACTGTTGCTCTGGTAGCGTCCTGTTAGGTAGGGAGTGATTTTTCACAAAGTCTTGATTATTATTTCATCAAGAAAGTAGGTAGATATTAAAGGTTACCCAGATGGTTTATATATTACTATAATAATCTTGTTCATAGAAACTCTCACAAAGAAAATAATTAATCATAAACATACTGTGATCCCCCTAAAGCAGTGACTGTTTTAAGTTGAAATCCCATAATGGCTATGACCTCTAACCCTGATGTAACTGTTTCTATCCTGGCTACTAAAGTGGCTGCTCATGAAAGGCCATCAAATACAGAAGTAAATGCAAAGGTTAACAAAGTTAGTGGACCAAACAAACTTGATACTGAGAATGAACTTTCACATGTAGCAAGAAAATAAACACCACTCTTCCAGACTGATCTACACAGGAGGTTTGAGATGCCAAAATATTAAATGTTATTAAGCACATAATCTCTATTTTACAGATAAGTGTTTACTCTGGGGGTTACCATCCTTTTATATTGATAAAAAGTCTTCACTCAAATTAAAAAAGAAAAAAAGTTCATGCACTAGCATGTTTTCAGTCAGATGGTGTTTGCTCTAGACTCCAAGAGAGTATTGGTAATTGGTTTGGGAAAGAGAAGAGATTGCACTGAGATGTGAAAATCTTAAGCACTTTTTGTGTGTGGCCTGATTATTAACACGTCATTTGATTTTTCAACCCCTCCCCAAGCGTAACCTTTGTGTGATATCATGCTTCAGGTTGTTCTTTCCAAAATTTTTGTGTTGTATTCCTCCCTCCTCCCCAGCCACCTCCGTAGATGGAGAGAATGCAGTTTGCCTCTCTAAGGCACTGTCTATTGTGAGGGGTTTTTTGCTTCAGAAGTAGAAATTGCTAATTGATGCTTTGCGGGTTGAGTTCAGCAGGACAGGACTTTGTAGCTGTTAAGCTCTAAGCAAGCTTGCAAAGCGGTAGAGTATGGGCAGGTTTGCATGTGACATGTACAGGTATGCACTGGTAGCTAGAAAAGGCATCTTCCATATACAGATACAGTGATTTCAGCAGTCCTTGAAGAACAGTGTGGGATTCAGCAGTCTGAAATCTATAGCTGTCCCCCATGCTGACAGATGAGACACCACCATCACCAGGGTGTCAGTGACTGCTACTCCAGCTTCCAGCTGCCTGCGCTGCCCTTTTTGTGGGATCCAGCATCTCTGCTGACCTCAGCTGCACCTCATGCCTTCAAAAGCACTAATTCTGCCTCCTTACTCAGACGTGGTCCACAGCATTAGGAAGAAAGTTTCTTTTTCACCATCATGATCCTGTGAACATGCATAGGACTGCCAGGAAGCTAGTCCCAAATGGGAGAATAAAAAGCCAAGATCTTTTTATGAGTTTTGAAAAGAAAAACCAAAGCTTTCTTATTAATTTAATCAACTTGGTATCCTAAGGCCCAGTCAGAAATTTTTAGGCTGCTAGGGAATAAGCAATTCAATGATGAAAAGAGAAAGAAATGTTGGTTATATATAAAACTTGACAGTTGGGGAAACTATTTCCCTGGCCTACAAAGTAGTTTTTCAGGTAGATCAAAGAGAGTTGTTTAGCTCTACACAATTTCCAGTTTTAACAACATTAAATACCTTTTCTCCAGTTAGATATCAGTCTTTGAAGATTTTGAAATTGTTATTCCTGTGGGGAGGAGGATATTGAATAATTCCTACCAGTTATGAAACTCAATATTCTCCAGATGGTTATTGAGACAAGCTTTTATACACCATTGTAAAATGGGTTTAAAATATCCTATGCTGTGATTGACTAAACAAGTCACATGGCTACTGCATACAAGTTTGAACTCCTTTTTCAACTAAATGACCTTATTAAAACCATAAACAAAATGGTACTTAAAGGCTGGCTTTAAAGCAGCAGCTATAAATCCTAGATTTATTGTAGTGCCGTTCTGTTATTTGTGCTAAAAAGGACAAAAAACTAGGAAGGCCATTCTGAACATGAAATTATTCCCTTAGTGATCAATTGGTTTAAAAAATATATGGTTCCATGTGCTTTAGCAGTCCTCTAACATTGCCTTCAAATGACTTAACAAAGTTACATGTATACACAACCTGAGCAATGTCAAACAAAGCAAGGAAAATGCTATGGTAAGGAGCATTCCTTGAGCAACAACACTCTGCCTTCTCTTTCAGGAGTAAATTTGTGACTAAAAAGAACCTAAGCATTGTTCTTCATAAAACCTTCACTCTCACTTGTGGTCTAGTGCCTAGTTGTGATGCAGTGGTAAACAGCTCTAGCAAAAGCTCTGAAAATCATGCAATATAAACAAATAACCCCAGGTAGGGTTTATTGGTGGGGGTAACTGGACAAGGAGGTGGGAGTCTGGCTGGTGTGGGTGGCAGTGGTTGCTTGGCAGGGCCGGACTGGTGCAGAATTGGAAGCAGGATTTCCCATCTCTGCCTGCTAATGCTCTCCGCCCGCTGCTGCTGCCACGCGGCGTGGCTGCCCCTTGCGCGGCCAGGTGCAACCCTGCCGGGCTGCCTCCGCTTCTCCTCCCGCTGCACAGACACAGCCTGCAGCACAAGCCAGAGCTAACAGAGCACACACAAGGGAATTCCACGGGAGAACAAAAATCATACTTAAGACCTCCTCTCTCTGACCGGTGCTTTCACTGCAGAGTTTGCTGCACCTCAGCAACAGCAGGCACTAACAGCAGGCACCTTTCACTCTTTATCTCCTCTGCCATAAAACCATGCCTACCATGGTGGATTTTTTCTTTTTTATTCATTAAGATGCTGGTCCTGTAAGCTTTCTACCAGAAATGGCTACATTTCAAAGTTACTAAACTATCCCCTTAGAGTTTACAGGTTCTTTAGGAGCCCCGGTTTACAAAATTAATTATCCAATAAGTGCATGATTCAGTTTAGGGATTCTTTGTTGCTGTTTACGGATCACCCTTTTTTAGGGTGAGAATCTACAAAGGTAAATTATAAGGGAAAAGGCTATGTAAGTGGAGTGGTTTTAACTTTAGGAATAACTCCATGGCATAATCCTAAATTGAATGAAACCTTGGCATTTCTCTTCCAGGAATCAGCATTTTTCCCTCTTACTTTTGCATTGTATATGGCTTGTGACAATGAAAATATTAGATATTATCATTAACAAAAAGAGCTTTAATAAAAATAACATAGTGATGAGAAAAATGCTTAGGTATTTAAGTTTCTTTAGGAAATGTGTTTATATGAAAGGGAAACAGGAAAATCCATAAAGTGGTTGAATCTGGTACTACACTTATAATCATGCTGCTGAGATTTTTTAAAGCAATTTTATTTTTTCCTCTTCCGTAAATATTCCAGTTGTAACATAACTCACTTATCGACACTTTTTTTTTTTTTAGCTTATTTAGTGTGCCTTGGTTTTAGAGTTTCAGTTTAATATTCCTAACAGTCTTAGTAAAAACCCCAGGATTAGCAGTGTATTTGAACACCTGCAAAGTTCATTTAACAACTGGAACGGCAAATGTTGCAAAATTCAAAATATATTTAACATATTTGTAGTTTGAATGTTAACCACTGCTGCTTAGTGCTGTTCAAGAGGCTTGGAATGTACATATTTTATACATCTCAAGGAATAGCTGTGATTGATGGCCTTTCATGTCAACTGTTTGATTTGCTGAAAGACAGAACCAAGAACAGTGGAAGGGGGAAAGACTGGGAAGTGCTGCCAGACCAGCAAAATTGTTTATTAAAACAAAAAAAACCCTATCCAAGTTTGGCATGCTTCTGAATCTTAGCTGAATTCGATAGAAAAAGGGGGCAGAGAGAAAAAGAAGAGAAAAAGAAAAAAGTAATAAAACCAGACAAAAGAGAGAAAAAACAGTTTATTGTTTTACTGATGGCATTCACACCGATGAGTTGTCCTATCATTCAGACAGATGTAAGTCCAACAAATGCTTCATACAGAGCTATGAATATCTGATGTACAGGCATTTTACTATCCTTACAGAGCCAGATTTTTCAATGGATCATTCACAAATCCTTCAGAGAAACACACTTTTCTATGATCCTTGGCACTGATAGTATCATTTTCCATACCGGACTCAATGGTTAATCCAGATGCACTATATTCACTTTCCTTTTTCATTCTGAGGAACTGGTTCTTCTCATATTTATACTAGCTGTGACTACTGCAGCTAGAAAATTTTACTTGAGCAACTTCTGATTTATTTGAGGGCAAGAAATAAAGCCTTTTAACCATTTCCTTTCAGTATTGATAGATGTAGTGTATTTTTGTCCAGATTTCAGCCAGTTCCAGTTCTAACCAAAGCCATCACTATGCACAAATTTAACATTTAATTTTCTAGGAACATTTGGCCTTCACCTCTTAACACACTGGAGTAACAGGCAGAGATGGAAAGCCTGCAAAGTAAACACATGCTGCACCCTGTTCTCTTCTGTTTTACAGAAGCTACTTCCTAAACTCTTTATTAACAAATGCTATAGATATTCAGCTGAGTGTGCTAGCAGCCAGGACATATATCTTGCACTCCTAGATTTCAAGCATCCATTTAGAGTAAAAAAAAGTATTGCAGAGCTCAAAAAAAAAAAAAAATCTACAGTAGCTATTTGTGCACAGCTTTTAGGCCATACCTATTTAGGGCAAACTGTTAAACACGCATAAGCTGAAGAGACAGTAGTGTTCACATACCTTAGTCTAGACTTGCTTTGTGTTCTGTCTGAATCATCAAGTCATCACTTAGAAAAAGCCTGAACGAGCAAAGATGAATGTGGACAGCAGAAAGACCGAAATACTTTGTGGTGTGATCTTCATCACCCAACATATTTCTGCTGTGGGGGACATTTTAATTGGAACTGTAACTCTGGTGTCTCTTCAGCCTAAGCAACACTTGGGATAAAATCTTCATCTCTTTCAATGATGAATCAGACTACTCTGTCCCTTTTAACGAACATGGGTCTGATCTGAGCACCTTCATACACTCTTCAGTATTTTTTTTTTTGCTACCACTGCTCAATATTTTGAGAAATTCGGGCACACTGAAAAAGCTTTAGACATTTCAAAGTTCAGTACGCCAAGAGCTTAGTAACACGGGTGACTTATCCCCATCTCCATCACTCGTTTTCCTGTGGAATGCAATCTCCAGATCAATGTTACTATTCTGATACTCAGAGCCCAGTATGAATTTGGCTACAGCTAGATGATGACTAAATACCTCCCTTGAGAACAGGGCTTTCCACCAACAGCTAAGTTTTTTCTGGGAGAATTAAACTGTGCACATTCCAGAGAGGTGTTTGAATGCAAGTGCTAGGGGGAAAAAAGCAACAATTCAGAATAAAATCCAAAAAAATAACTGTGAGATGTAGTTTTGCTCAGTAAAACCTGGATTGAACGAAGTGTTGAATAATTTGGCTTGAACTATTGAAAAATGTAGCCAAAACTGTTTAAAAGTAAGTCTCCAGGTTTACTTCAAACATGTCACTCAAGTATGTGCTTAATTACTTTTTCCAGAATCTTTTTTTTGCCAGTATCTTGAATAATCAAGCTTTTTATTCTTGTTTTATGTACCTAAATACATAGTTGCCAAACATGTAAAACACAGAACAGTCAAGCGTTTTGGAGAGGACATAAGATTTACCTTATGTCTTTTATTTTTCATTACTATTATAATATACTTTGGAGGTGGTTAGATAATGATAGATACATTTTATTTGCTCTGTTTCATTAAAGGGTTTATAGAAGTTTTCTGCTGTGTAATAAGTTAACTTAATAACATTGTCCACACTCCTAATTTTTCACAACAGGAACTCATTGAAAATTGGTACTTGCCATATGCTGGTACAAGGTCCCGTACATGTACAAGTGAGAATTTCAACTATATTGATTAGTAAAGTATACTCTTAGCAAAAAATTGAAGCTTAAATAAAGCTTCAAATAAATCTTAAATGGTACATTAACAATAACTGAATAAAACCTGTTTAAATTCCTTTCTAAATGAATGCATTTTCACCATTTCTCCTTCCTCAGTCTGAGCTAGAGCATGCTGCCTAAGCAGAGGGTTTGTTGCCTTTACTCATATCAATGACACTTATGGAATCTGTCTCTTTTGGCCCTAAATATGATACACATGTCTAAAAGACTCTGGGTATAATTTCTAGCTGCAAGTTACTCTTTGCAATTTAGCTCAAAATAGGTATATGACTATTAAATTATGTTAACTGTAATCAGGTTATTCCCTCACTTTTGAGGGCTTGAGTGCATTAGCGAACATTTTTGCATGTAATTGTCTTATTTTATTTTGAAGCTCAGCCTTTGAAGCTCTTTTGGACTGAAACACCCCACTGACACTCTTCCAGATACAAACGTGCAAGCCCCGCAGCCTGGAGCTAATCGCCCAGACACCATCTGGAGGTCCTGTTCCTTGGTACAGGCTGCTGTAACCCTGAGGCTTTCACAGCAGAAGTGGCCTTTTACAGTATCCTCAAGATCTCAAAATATTTCAAAAATGTTTCAAAATATTTCCAAATACATCTGCCAGCTGGGGACGCTGGGAAGTCTGCCATGCCCATAAACACTTGCACGTCCATGTGCAATACAGTCTATTTCAGGCAAGTAATGCCCAAAATGAGAAGCTGGGTGGGGCATTGGGCAGACAAACTGAGATGGGAGCAGTGTAGGTGAAATCTCCTGAGTCTGGGTGCACAGTTGTTCCAGGCAGTTTCTTCTTTCAACCTATTTTTAGCGCATCTTTTTCTCAGGCAAAATGTGGGGCTTCTGCAGGTGGCTGATCCTCCTGCAAGAACGCAGCCCTAATTATGTCCTGCCTTCCATTATGTGAGGAACTCCCCAAAATTGTGCTCCTCTCTTAATCCTGGACTTCCCTTTCATTCAAGAGGCCATAAATTTTTCTGCAAGAAACCCCTTCTTGGGAATGGGTCTGGCCAATAACAAATACCTCATATTAGAATTTTCCAACTTCAACCATTTCAGCTGCTTAAGAGCTATGATGAGAAAGCAGCTAAGAACAACCAGAAGAAAGAATAGATAAGAAAATGAGGACCTAAGGATTTCTTGCATTATGTTTTCAACTCAGGAATTCTTCGATTTGGAGAGAGAAATATTGGAGCCAGGAAATGATTGTCTTTTCTCAACAGCACCTCAGTGGCCTATAGCTATTTGGAGTTTTTGTAAGGGTTATCTTGGTCTTTGTTAAACTCACAGATTGCTTATTTCTGAGTGGAACATTTAAGCCTCAAGTCAGTGTCCACCAAAACCAGCTAAAGTCTTTGCATTTTCTCTAATTGGTTTTTGACTTGCCACTTAATGGTCAGGGGGAAGTGTCTTTTCTTTCATACCATCTATTCAAATTTTAAATATTTGACTACTTAAAACTTGTTCAACCCAGAATCCTCTTTGTCTGGAACAAAGCTGTACAGTGACAATCAGTGAGAAGTAATTCCATTTCAAAACAGAATCTACAGACATTCAGTGGCTGGTCAGTCTGGAGGCGGAAAATGCTGCACAAGTGCTTTTCTAGTACAGCTTTCTCATTTACAGAAATGTCCAAATAATTTCCATCCAGACTTTTGATGCCTTACCAGGCCTCCTAGGCACAGAGACTAGACAGAGTAAAGGAACAAAAGTAGGTATTCATTTGAAAGGCCTTCAAGGTACACCCTGGGGAGCCAGAGGCTATTGCCAAGATGGACCCCAAGATGGATGACAGGTCACGAGTTCTTCACACTTTTATAGGTTTGGTTCATTTGCATATCAGGGTCAATTCTCCAATTAAAGCCCCAGTTTAATGATGTAATTCCCCTTAGCTACCCCCCCTTCAGAGACTCCTTGGTTTACACCCCTTGGGCTCAGGATGGTCCAGGTGTCCTTGAAGAGCAGTCCGGAGAGGCTTTGTTGTGTCTAACTAGCATGAGAGAGCAGAAAGTAACAGGCTACAAGAAGCTTCAAAGTTGCACACTAAGCAACACAGAATTTAAAAAAAATATAAAAGTTAAAACCTAAGGCATCACTTTCAGAAAGCCAGAGTTGAACACTACAGTGAAAAAAAAGAATTTCTAGCAAATTTTCATGGGAAAATTGGGGTTTGTAATGGAAACAATTTTTTAAGTAACAATAGCAGCAGCTGTTACTTATGTTGCTCCCCTAACAATAAAATCCTGTAGGAGTAGTTGACCACGTTCAAACATGAAAATGTTTCAGCCAAGAAAAAGTGTCTTGTTTTACTGACATTCCTTTTACCCCCAGCTGGTTTTGTATAATTAAATCTATCCACAAGGAAATGTCTTAGAAGTGTTTTTGGCTGTTTATTTAAGCTTTTTATTTTCATGTGCTCCCTATACATGCTATCAGGCCAAGTGCTGCTCTTAGTCACGAAGGTTTGAATCCAGAACTATTGTGCTAATATCAGCCGCATCAAAGTCAGCTCCAGAGGCTAGACATATCTCTCCAAGAGTGCTAGGTGAACACTGTCTTGGAATTTAACACCATTCTTCAAGAAGGGTTGTCTTTCTTGTTATTGCTTAGTCATTCATGAACGGGTTTGCTACCATTATTACACTGACAGTAGTCTGTTCCTTTAACCACAATGCAGTGTTTTCATGCTGGTTAAATTTCAGCTTGCTACCTGAAGACCTTTTAAGTTCTTGTGGCAGACAACTTTCACATCCTATTTTGTCACAGAAATTCATCTCATTCAACAAAAGCCACAGCCCTACCTGTATGTTCATCTGAAGAGATCTGAAAACTCCACACAGAAAGAGAATTTAAGTTCTCTGAGGATTTTGATATGATTCTTGAGACAAATGACATTCAGAAGAAAACCGGAAAGTTAACTAACTAAATAAATTTTCCTAGATGAAGTTAGAAGAAATTTGTAACTGCTACCAGACTGGCATAATTTAGTCAATTTCTATGTTGTTCAGGAGCTCTCTAATGCTCCTGCATTGTCAGCTTCTCTGGCCAGCTACTATCATAATGCTATAACCATGAATATTAATATTTTTAACTGTAATATTATCGACTGCTCTGGAAAATTCACTCTTTATCAGGTGAATGAAATTATTAGCATTTATCTTTTTTTATGATCTAAGTGAATACAATACATGAAAAAGAAAAGGTAATCTGTCACTCATCAGACTTCCCAGAAGTAAAAGTATGCATCCAATTTTCATTTGTAGCTTGTTATAATGTAGAAAGAATCTTAATTAACACAGGGCTAACTGGAGAAATACAGGTAATTAGTTTCCTTCCTGCCTTCCTCATTCTCTTTCTCTTTTCCTTCTTTTCTCCCTTTCTCTTTTCTTTCCTGTCTCTTTTTTCTTTCTTGTCTTCTTCCTTCCTTCCTTCCTTCCTTCCTTCCTTCCTTCCTTCCTTCCTTCCTTCCTTCCTTCCTTCTTCTTCTAAGGGGAATGAATAAGATTTTTTTCTAGTTACATATTCAAGGGGAAATGCAGGTTAAGATTTTACCACTTTTCCTGTGAACAATAAAAAGTTTACTCATATATATGGCCTGAAGGTCTGGAACAGTTTGTGTTTACTCATTATTTCATTTCTATCATCAGCCTCATTTTCATTAAATATTTTCAGCTTACTTTTTCAGCTATGCTATCTCACTACTCCTGTGCTCTCTTTTCCTTGGGAATACTAAAGGACTTGTGTAATGGCTAAGAATTGCAAGTTTTCCTGGTTTTTCTACGGTGGGCTGGGATGTATTGAAACATTCAGAAAGATGTTATCTCTGCTCACTTGTATTTAAATTAAGTAAGAATTTGTTTGATAAAAAAATCCTTGTTCCCATCATGTTGTTGAGATGCACTAATCTCACTGGGTCCCTAGCCTTACAGATATAACCAACATTTAAAAAAGGCACTTCAAAAACTATGGTTTTATACAAAAAACAGAGGATGCTGATATCTTGAACACGATTGTTTACAACAGGAGGAGTATTCCAGTGAAACAGTGAATTTAATTGGGTGGTGTTGGGCAAAACATTGACTTCTTTCTTTCATTCAAACTTTTTCCAGCATGAGTCGGACCATAAGACTATCAAAATGCAAACTGTCTTTTATGATTTTCACTCTAACTGTTCTTCCTAAGTGCATAGCATGTTCTTCCACCTTACTGAGCAAGGTACAAAGCTTCATGGACTATGCAGGAAATACTCTTTGGGGCTTAATCTCTGTGCTGGGCTCCCAGATCTCAGCTATGTTGTCCATGGTACTCTGCAGTACAGGCAATAGTTTTTTGAGCTTACATTCATTATCTGTGCCATTTATTGAGACTCTGTATGGTGACCTGAGTTAGTGGACCACTGAACTTGCTTTACCAGCACATTTTTTCAGAGACTAGAGATGGTTCAGACCAGGATGTAGGAGACGATCAATAGTCTCTAGCAGGATTCATTTCTAAAAAGATTTAGGCAAGTTAAGCCTAACTGTCTGATAAACAAGAAAACATTAACACAGTTTCACGTTCAAATTCCAGAAACATTCATCAAAAGTTGCTGAAATCCTGAAAAAAGTAAACCTAATTTAAAATTGCCTGTTCTGTTGTGCTTTGTTACTTACAAAATCACCAATGTCTTTGTTCATTATGCCACAAAGGTTCATTATTTTTGCAGTGCAGTGGGCATGCATTCTATTACCAAAGAACATATTTTTTAGTCTCAGCATTTCCATTTTGACATTAGAAAAATATACAACCAAAATCTATAAGACTTTGATTAAATGTTGATACAGCTGATTCCAACACAGCCAAAGCCAGTGACCATACATGGAATCTAAACAACAGCTAGTAATTACAGTGTCAAAGGCATGTATACACTGTGTGTTATGTTTCATTGTCTGGCATGCAAATATAGACTTGGTTTCCTTTGCACTATTTCCAAAGTATAAAGAAAGCTAACCAGAGAGTTCTGTTTCGTTTACACAAAAGAACAAGGTTCAATCATGTTTGATAAGTTGCAAATTACTGGTAATACCACAAGTGTTGTTACAGCTGCTAAGAGTGGTCAGGAGGATGTACAAAATACAGCAACAGCATGAATCAAAAGAAAAAGTCTAAACAATTTGAATGATAGTGTATAATACTTCTAACTTTAACTTGGTGCAAGCGCTTGTCAGCAGCATCTCGGGCAGTGGTGAAATATGTGGAGCAAGTTGCCACGTATTTGATATTCTGTGCTTTGGCAGACTCTCCGCTGACTTTGCTCCTAAGACCACCAGAAGGTGCAAAAGGGAAAGAAAGACAAGAAAGAGGAAGAGGAAGAGGAAGAGGAAGAGGAAGAGGAAGAGGAAGAGGAAGAGGAAGAGGAAGAGGAAGAGGAAGAGGAAGAGGAAGAGGAAGAGGAAGAGGAGAGGGGAGGGGAGGGGAGGGGAGGGGAGGGGAGGGGAGGGGAGGGGAGGGGAGGGGAGGGGAGGGGAGGG